>RHKH01000004.1:650640-673602 GCA_009829795.1 Lasiodiplodia gonubiensis
AGTCTGGTCGCTCATTTCGCCAATATACCCGCTTGGAAGATGAGAAAAGAGAAAGATGCTCTGCGCCATGGCTTAAGGAAGATAAGTCATCCAAGAAGATGAAGCTCAGAGGATGATGTTCAACTCATGCCTGACCGTGTTCGGATCTCCCATGTCGGGGTAGTATGGCACCATCGAATCGGCCGAATGGACGTACGCATCGTTGTACAGGCGCCAGTATGGCTGTCGCACCTTGCGAGCGGGGTGAAAGAGGCCGGCCCAAACGTAGTTCATGACCACACCAGTACCGACAGCAACACGGACTGCCTCGATGGCCTCGATAATACGATCGATGACGTGAGGGCTGGTCTCGAAGATGTTGGGGTAGAGCAGGTTGAGCAGGTGCACCATAGCATCCTCGCATCCTAGACCTACAACGCCCAGCGCAACGTGCTTGACAACGGATGCGGCTGTCTGGCGGTGAACTTGGTCACGATCGATGAGGGCGTCCTCGAGAAGCGGTGTAACAGCGTAGACGTAGTCTTTTGCCATCTCGCCGATGTACTCGAAGAGGAAGGAGAGCGACTTCAATACACCGTTCTGGACGTTGAGCTCAGGCACACGATACTCGTTCATCAGCGCCGGAAGAACCGTGAAGGGAGCACAAGTCTCGGCCACGATGCCGATGGCGACCGCCGTACAAACACGAGACTGACGCTCCTGCACCCTCAAGTTGTTGAGAAGGGTGGCAAGGACATCCTGCGGGCCGATTGCCTTCGCGATGAAACCAAACGTGTTGTTAGCGGCACGACGAATGCCCTTCTTGTGGGCCTTCAGCATGTCCAGAAGCTCGAAGCAAATTCTCATCCACTCGCGAGCATTGACGCTTTCAGGACCACGATCGGCAATACGTCCAACTAGATCGATCGTATTCTCTTGCACCTTTTCGTGGCGGTTGCGAAGGATGGGAGTAAGACGTGGAAGAAGATCCTTGATTGGCGGTTGCATCTGGTTGATACCCACCACGGTGACGATGGACCTGAGGGCGCCCAGAATAGAACCAAGCACTTCGGGATACTCTTCGCCGAGATACTCATACAGAACGGTGCCGAGCTTGCCCATAAGCGCGTCTTCTCCACACTGCTTCATAACGAGCGCGATGCGGGAGACCAAATCGGCGGCCTGCTGCCTGACAGTAGCCGACTTGTTGTTCAGCCTCCAGAGGATAGTACTGACGATCTGAGGGAGATAAGGCTTGCATCGGGTCCCAAGAGCGTTGACGACGGTACCGAAACCGTTGAGCATGACAACGTCCTCGATACTCTGCTCCTGAAACGCATGTAGGATACCGTCAACGAGGCGTTCTTCCAACCTTTCACCGATATCGGCAGCACCAAGGCTGGCAATAACCTTCTCCAGCGTCTCGACCGTCATCTTGCGATAGGGCTCGCTCTCATCTTTGAGGTTGACGACAATGCGCTCCACGATCTCGCTAACACCAACCTTCTGGCCGAGGTCGACAGTTGTCTCCACAACTTGCCTATAATTGCGTTTGTCCAGGGCCATACGACGGACCCAGAAGCTCTTGAAGAAGTCGTCCAACACATTTTCCTTCAGATATCCGGCAGTAACGCCCTCGGTACTGGCGCATTGAGAGATGACCTTGAGCACGACCTTCTTCATCTCCTCATCGGGCGAAGAGAACTCGCGGAGTAAAATCTCCATGATTTGACCAGTGTAGTAGTTGGCATACTCCTCGTCCATAAGGGGGATGATGTAGCCAACAGCCTTGAGGAAACCGGCAAGGCCCTTTCCACGCTGCTTACGAGCTCCAGTCCATAGCGGGTTCAAAATGTCATCGAAGCTCTCAATACCATAAGGATTCGCAGCTTCGGCCAAAGCAGCAATGGCCAAAGCCGTGACAGTCCGCACCTTGGTCTGCTCATCATTCAAGTTGTCGCCAATACAGTCGACGAGGCCTTTCAAATGAGGCAGAATGGCGCAGCCCATCAGGATAGGAATTTGTTGAACAATCTTGACTCCAGTGTGACGAGCTTGCCATGACTTCTTGCTTCGACAGACCGCCCGCAAGAAGGGAAGCAGTGCAGGGATGCCCAAGGCCGAGGCAACGACCGCGAAGGCACGAGCGGTGGTGTTGCGGACATACTCGTCGGGATGGTCGATATCAGGTCTCATCGTACTGATCATGTGAGCAAGACCGGCAGCCTTTGCAAGGTTGGAGATGATTTCGCGACCCTCCACACGAGCATAGTAGTCCTGGTCGATGAGCAGCGGCTCAATGACGACGAGGATCTTGTGGACGTAAGGCCGAACCATGTCATCAAGCTTGTAAAGAACACGGTCGATGACCTTGACGAGAAGATGGCGTTCCTGATCTTCGAGTGTCCTTTCCATGAGCAAGGGAAGAATCTGATTGAACAGAGGTCCGGCGCCGAAGTTGCGGGCGTTGTCGGTGAGCTGGCGAAGCGCAGTCTTACGCATAGGTGGAGTGCCGTTCTTGACCTTGAGCAACAACCGCATGATTTTGCGCTCTTTCATCTCGTCCACGCTCAACTCCTCCTCGTTTTGGCCATCCATAAGCTTGCCGAAGTATTGCATATCCTCGGTTTTGAAAAACTGTAATTCACCAACACCAGGGATCTCGTTGGGAAGCTGCTTACCAAGGGCTCGGGCGTTCTCAGGCTCTTGCATCATGAAGCCACCAGCCAGGCTGGCTGTAGGCGCGGGAGTGGCTGCCACTTTCTTTGCGGGTGCGCGAACAGGCTCATAACCCGGTGGGGGTGTGAGGATCCTGTAACCCTGCTCCTCGCCCGGTAGTAACTCGTCGAGTTCCTCATCTGAAATGGGGGCATTGCGTCCAGAAATGTCCGTTCCAAAAGAGAGGACTGTGCCAGCTTGGGAGGGGTGGACAGGCGTGGCGAGACCAGGAGCACCACCGGCAGGTGTGGCACCCAGAGCCGGTGCCTGATCCCATCTCGACTTGCGTTTCGGAGTAGCATCTGGAGCACCGGGAACAGGAACCGAGGGAGTCTGGTCCCACCTGGAGCGCTTCTTGGGTTCAGACTCGACGGCGCCGTTCGTGCCGTTGGTGGCGGCATCCTCTGACGAGACGTCCCATCGCTTCTTGCGCTTGCGGCCAGCCGTGGCGCCGTTGGTACCGTTCTCCGTGGGCGTCTTGTCGCCACCGTCCTTCAGAGTCGCTTGATGCTCCTCGACATGCTCACCCCTCGCCAGTTTCTCTTGCTTCTCCCGCTCTTCCCGCTCACGCTCACGCTTCTTCATAATGTCCTTGTAGCTCATGCCCTCCTCATCGCCAGCACCACGCTCGAAGCGACGCTTCTGGTAATCCGTCTCGCGAGCCTGGATCTGGGCCTGCTTCTCGCGATCCATCAGAATATCCTCCTCCATGGCATCTCCCGTGGCGAACTCGTCCATCTGGGCACGGGTGGCGGTGTACTGGCCGACGAGCCTGCGACCGTCGTCGACATCATCCATGTCCTCATCGTCATTAGCAGGGATGGAGGTGAGGTAGCCGTCGTACTTGTTGGCGCCATTGCGTTCATAAAGGTCGGTATCAAAGGATTCCGTCAGGGAGGCCTTCGTTGAGTTGTCAGTCCTCTGGTTAGCCGGGTCGAAAGTCTTTGAACCTTTCTTCCCTGCAGCTGCCGCGTTGCGCTCCTGCTGCAGGCGCTTGATGGTCTCGAAGTCGGCTGTACGCGCATTAGCTTTGCTGGCGACGTTGAGCGCGTCGAGCTGTAGCTTACCGTCGGACATCTTCACGGGCTAGTGGCGACGATGATCCAGTATGCGCTGCGACCAGGTGGGCAGATTATGCGACCGACATGTATGTGCGTTCGTCGAGCAGCAGAGCGGAGGTGGGAGCAGGAAGTTGTCGATGATGCGGCGCTGAGGAACGGCGGGCGGCGGTGTTCTGCTGCACCGCCGAACCGTGACACGCCAAGACCGCGCTAAACCGGGTTAGGGCTGCTCGCCATGTTGAAAGCTGAGCAACGGGCAGTCAAAACTTTGGCATTTCACTATGGCTCCAGCAGCTGTACTACGAGTGCTTCTCTAGGTACCTTATGGCATGAAGTGGTACGCTCAGAAATCCATCATATTGCCCATCAACGACCCTTGGTATTTCTCGACCACCTCCCCGCATTTCACAAGTACTCCCGCTGCGAGCGTCCTGATCCGCTCTTCCTCATCACTTCCTCCGCCGGTGCGGCCGAATACCATCTTTACCCACTCCTGTGTCTCAAGAAGCTCTTTGCCGTGGTCGTACACCAGACGCTGCTGGTTCTCATTCACCTCCAACAAAATCAACATCGCAAAAATAACGCCTTCAAGGATGGCCGAGTCCGTAAGTGCAGGTGCCCGGACTGCAAGCAGGAGATCCCAGAGCTCCGAAGTCATCTGTGGAAGAGAAAGCGTGGACGGGCCAGAAGTATGCAGGAGTATGGCGAGTGTTTTGAGAAAGATAGGGAGTATCATAGGAGAGTGGTATATATTGCTTGTGCCCCTGCTGAGAGTTAGCCTGAGTAGCTGGACGATCATAAACTACTCACAGTGCTCTCGAGTGTGCCCACCACCCAGCGGTCAGTGGGAAGAAGAAGCTCTGAGCCACGACCTTTGCGAGATCGTTGGTAATGATCTTACGTTTCTTCTCTACCTCCATGCGTGACGAGAATGTGCGGACTTTGAGTGCGTTTGGCCCAGTTACTTTGTCAGCCGCATCAAGCGCCAGAGGCGACATCAAGGTGCGCTTCAGCTTATTTGTAATGGCATCCACCGGGTTGGCTTCCGTCGAATAGATATCATGTAACTTTGCAGGAAGCATTCTCGTGGGGAAGCTTGGGTCCTGGCGCCGCCCCGGGCTGGACCCGTCGCCATCCTCCTTGAATCCAGCCATTTCCCGTGCACCAAGGCCGATGGCGCTGAGCATGCAGATACGTTGGCTGATAGAATAGTCACCAGCGTAGAAGCATCTCACCAGGTATGGCCCCATTTGCCTCGGCTCAGCAATCGCAACCGCAACTAAAGCTTGTTGGCGCATCTCCTGAAAGTTTTCCAGGTCGAACTGATCATTCAAGCCCACCAGGATGGAAGCGAGCTCTTCAAGATTATCCTTGACCTCTTTGCCGAAGCTTGACTTTCGTCGAATAAGACTGGCTGCGCTTGAGAGCGCAAGCTGGTGACGATCGTGATTCTCGCTGTCTCGAAGACCCGCTAGCAGGTCACGTATGTAGACGGGTGCTGTTGGTCTATCTCTGGTGACCTGGGTTGGGTCTTCGGAGTCGTCCTCTGGATCAGAGTCTGGTTTTGCGTAAGGCACAAGATCTTCGTCCTCGTCCGAAGAATCCGTGATTTCGATAATCTTCGGACCTACTGCTGTTTGTTCCTTCCTCACTTGCCTTGGGAAATGTCCCGCCTTTTGCTTCACCTGCAGTTGGGGGCGTGCATTTTTGACGCTTGGGATCGCTTGGTCAAGCACCGCTTGCCCAAAGTCTGCAGCATTACCGATTGGATCGTCCAGTCGAGAAAGCTGCCTAAACCAATCTGCCTCTTTGGATTCGGTCTCAGAGATACCAAAATTGAGCCGATTTTCTGGCTTGTCTACGAGTTCTGATATGGCCGTAGCAACCACCATTCCCAGGAAGCGGGCACGTGGAGAGGAAGTCCCTAAACGGTTCGAAGTGCCCCGCATCTGCACACTTGACCTTGCCAGGGTGAATAGGAGCATGGGCTGCATGCGGTGGATGTAACCTGAGGCCATGAGTAGTATTTGAGCCAAAGCTGTAGTGTGTTAGCGGCCAACCTTTTGTCACCAGTAAAGGAAATTACCTTCTTGCTGTAGAATTGGTGTGTGCTTGATGAAGAGCTCATCTCCGAATTGCTCCATGCTCCTCTCCAGGACCTTGCACATCCTATCTTTACGTTTCGTCAGTTCTGCGTTTGCCCGCCTTAGCGAGAGGATCGCTCACCTTCGTCTAGTTGCAGAGCGGCGACGGCGACGCGTCTCGCACCAAACGATACATTGGCGTATCCGCTCATTGGATTCGTGAGCCATAGAGCGAGACTTTCTTTCGCGGTATCGCTGCTGTCTGTGACGGCCTGTAGAAAGGCCACCGAACCTGATATCGCTTTCGAAGCCACATCGAGGTCTTCGTTTTGGGTGCGGATGATTCTACTCGACAAGATATTCAAAAGGATGAAAATGACCTGCCTTTGCTCGTGGGCACGGAGCTTTCGGATCAATTGCTGGAACAACGAGAGTCTGTTTGCACCGTGAAGAGAGAAATGTGACAAGAACCCCCACAGGACATGGTCTAGACATTAGTTACTCGTCTCAATATCAAGGCCACAGGAACTTACCCGGATATCCTAGCGTCAAGGATTTCCCCAAGAGAAGTGCGCCGTCTTGCGCACAGTCCGAGGCGCCTGTTCCAATGGAGTCTGCAGCATTACTAATGAGAATAGCCGTAGAACGTCCAAGCCACTGTGCAAATTCTGGCCCAGAGGCGAACCAAGGATCAGACTGATTGCTTCGCGTAGCCTTCAGCAAATCTGATGCCTGAGCCGACACGGAAACAATTCTTCCAGCTGCGAAAAGAGAGACAAGCTCGCGCCACAGGATCTGTCTTTGGGTTGGGGCATTGATAAACCCTTGAATGATTCGCCACTGATCTAGAATGGTGTTTTCATGTAGAAGACTAGCCAGAATATCAGAAAGTTGCCGTACTTGTTGCTCAAAGCCATCATTTTTCCCGGCTGGCCGATTCTGGTTTTGGTGAAAATCCTGAGCCAAGCTTTTGAGACGTGCAACGATAGCACCAAGCCCGCTGACGCTTTTGAGACAATCAAGAATAACCCCCCTGTCGCCCTCAGACGAGGACGTGGTTGGCCATGCGTCCCAATAATTGGGAATGGTATCGTTTACGAGTGTGCTGATGATCTGTGCCGAGAGTGGTCCAGGGACTCTGATGTTGAAGTTTTCTGAGTTCTTAGTTGACACATCGAGGTAGCTCAGAACATGGTGTAGCTCTTGTGCATCAGGTTGTTCTCGCAGAGCCGCTAAGGCCTGATCTGGAGAGCTTATATGGGTAGCTCCGGGATACCCAGTCGGATCAGTTGTGCTGGGAGTTTCCTCGAGAGCCACAACAGGCTTGAGCCTAGTCGTCCCAACGGCGGTCAGTAGGTCAGCCATCGTTGCGCGCTAAATCATGGCGATAAGATTCGAGAAGAAGTTGGGCGCAGCAATGGCGTGCGGCGGATAAACGGCGGCGAAAGATTAGGCAGCGGCCGTTATCGATAAGCCTGCTGGAGCTTTGACGCCATTGGATCTCCAAACGGGCTCCGTCACCTCTCTCGACTTGTCACTCTACATCTCCGCATCGAATCTGATCCGGTCACCACGAACCATGGCGGACCGTGCAGACACCCTTCCAGCGCGATGGTAGACCTCCGCCGTACCCTTCTGGAGACCTCATGCTGATAAGCATCAGGAAATATCTCCAGAACATCGTTAGCCGGCATGGTCCATTCACAGACCCCGACTGGGAGCCTAGCGCGGCTAACCTTGACGCCCTGGCAAGCATGAAGGTTTTGTAAGTGGTTTCAACACAGTTGTACAAGCGAGATCGTGCTGACACGCCTTTAGGGTCATGTATGCTTGTCGTCTCCTATTGCCTTTGCGTCGTACTCACCGCAGATAGTGGCGCCGGAGGGCTTGGCTGCGAGATCCTCAAGAACCTTGCGCTGTCCGGATTCAAAGACATCTACGTTATCGACATGGGTATTGCCTGATCCACGTGTCGAGCTAGCTTTTGGATCACATGATCTGACAAGGTTCATAGACACGATTGACGTCTCAAACCTAAACCGTCAGTTTCTATTCCGTCAATCCGATGTTGGAAAGTACAAGGCCGAAGTCGCGGCTCGGTTCGTGGAGAAGCGGGTCAAAGGTGTCAATATTACGCCTTACTGTGGCAAAATACAGGACAAGGACGAGGATTTCTACATGCAGTTTGCTTTGGTAGTGTGCGGGCTGGACAGCATTGAGGCGCGTCGGTGGATCAATGCCACGCTCGTTGGCATGGTCGATGCGGAGAACCCAGATTCGCTGAAGCCGTTGATTGACGGTGGCACGGAAGGTAAGCTATCCTCGATCAGAAGGCCACCCGTTGCTAATTCGAACGCCAGGCTTCAAGGGCCAGGCGCGTGTCATTCTCCCGACTATGACGTCTTGTATAGAGTGCCAGCTGGATATGCACGCCCCGCGTGCTGCGGTCCCTCTGTGTACGCTTGCTACAATCCCAAGACAGCCGCAGCATTGCATCGAGTGGGCGCACATCATAGCTTGGGAGGAAGAGCGCAAGGGAGATACGCTTGACACCGACGACCCCGAGCATATTACCTGGCTCTACAACAAGGCTCTTGCTCGCGCCGACGAGTTCAACATTCCTGGTGTCACGTACTCAATGACCCAGGGCGTGGTCAAGAACATCATCCCTGCAATTGCATCGACCAACGCGATTGTTGCCGCGGCATGCTGCAATGAAGCCTTCAAGATCGCCAGCAACACTAACCCTCCCCTCGGGCTCCCGGACAGTGGAAATGGCAACTACATGTACTATACTGGCGATGACAGCGTGTACACTTACACATTCGAGCACGAGAAGAAGGACGACTGCCCCATTTGCGGCAATCTCGCCAGGACGCTTGAGGTCGACTCGGCGAACTCCTTGGAGGAATTCCTGGAAAGCCTCGCAGAGCGACCGGAGACGTGGGTATCCCCCGGAAGCTACGAGTGAACAAACTGACCATGGCATTATAGGCAATTCAAGAAGCCGAGCATTCGATCGGAAGCCAAGACGCTGTACCAGCAGTTTCCGCCTAGTTTGGAAGAGCAGACACGTCCGAATCTTCAAAGAAAGCTGGTTGATTTGGTTGCAAGCGGAGAGGAAGTGGTTGTCACAGACCCGGCATTTGCGACGGTTTTCAAGTTCAAGCTGGTGTTCAAGGAGTGAATTCGATGGTTTCAGACCCGATGGTGCTGTGCATAACTAATCGGCGTCCAAAATGGAGCAGCAATTTCAAAGTCTTACTGCTAAACGGGAGATGATTTTGATAGAATGGAAGAAGAATGGGAAGACAGAAACGGTATCCATAGGATTGGTCGTGAATGTGCTTGGCTCGAAGAGAACCCGAGACCCTGCATGATGAGCCTCACCTCACATGCTCGCCTCACCTCACATGCTCGCCCCACGTCATTCCGTTTCTTTGACTCAAAACTCAACACAAGTTTTCCTCTTCGCAACAACGCTACCATGGCCTCTAGCACAATGACCGCCAGTACGCCCAATGGCGTGCCGCCACCTGCCACGACGTCGCTGTGGGCCGACAAATATCGTGGGGTAAGTACGCATGTCCTCGTCAGCGGGGCTCCCTCACCCCGGCACCGTCACAGCCCACTCGTCCCGCGGCACTCTTCTCCGACGTGGCCCGATCCGTGCGAAAAGCTCAGCAATGTATCCAGTCCTGACCGCGTATAGGCCACGGTCGAAGACCTGGACCCACCGTCCGCCTTGTCCGTCTCGCCCACCGACCCGGTCTCGCACGCCCTCATGTCGGCTTTCGAGCGCGACTACACGCACTTGACCGTCCTGTCGCCGGAGAACCGCGCGCTACTCGGCTATCTCAGCATTCCGCGACTTAAGGAACTGCTCAAGGAGGGAAAGGTCCAGGAAACCAATCCTGTCAGGGATGCCATGCTGCGCTTCCGCCGCAAAGGCCGCGTTTACAAGGTCATCACAATGGATACGCCACTCGAGGAGCTCGAGGAGTTCTTCGAGGGAAAGGGCACCGAAGGCCAAAAGCAAGACTTTGCGGTCGTGACGGATGCGAGCAGGCGGTTCGTACTGGGAGTGGCCACCCGGTCGGATCTGGAAGAGTTTGTGAAGAGGAGGCCCTAAAGGGGCATACACTAGGCCCTTGTTACGGATACTAGAGGATGCAGTCGGCATACCGCTTGGAGGGAAGCATGGTGTAGGCGTTTGGGACTTTTTGGCGGTGTGGACGAAGCAAAGTACCGGCAAGATTTGGACTCTGGTAAGCCATGTACAATTCCGAACGGTCCAAGTCAAGCACATGATCTGTTAGCAATGGCCAAATCAGCATCCAATAAAAGGCCATTGATCATTTAGGGAATGCGACTTCTTTTCCACGCTACGACATGGTTTGAAGTTGGCATCGGATGATGGGTGGACTTCCATGCTTCTGTATTAACTGACTGGACTAGCCGAACCATAGCTCAGCTACGAAAATCAAGGCCTTCGGTGAACTTTGCAAGAAATAGTCGCAGGGGTCCTGCTTTCCCGTTGCGCGGTTCTCCAGATCTAGATCTGACATCGATAAGCATCATGTAGACGGGCGCATACGCCCGGTGCCACGAGTCAGAAGGCAGACACCCTGCTATCGCATCCCTACATGCAAAGACATGCAAATGATTTTGCAGCATGTTCCCACGAGAAAAATTTCGAGGCAACGGCCTGGCTGTTCTTGGGGCTTCACGTGGTGCCTTTGACTAAGCAAGCGAGTCTCCCGCCCAACTTGAGCCCGCTATCCGCTCGGACCTGGACACGCCAGCCACAGCCCGGCACACCCAAAGTCCACGACCTGAACCGAACTTTTTTTCCACAGCGCTGCGAGCCCGCCGTTTGTCGAGCCATCCGTCGCATGCCGCGGATACAGACATACTGGCCACCTCGACTGTCCTGCGTCTTGCACCTAGCCCTCGGAATTTGACCACACGCCGCCCCGCCGTGGAAGCTTAGCCATCGCTGCCAACGCCAACTCAATCGCCGGGTCCTGCTTAGATACGCACCCTAGTCTACGTCGGACATGTGGCCTGTCTCATCGAAGCGACACTGGGCCAGCGTTTGGTGCGGACACAAAGCGGACACGCAGTGTTGGAGGTTGTGCATTAGCGCTACGTAGGGACCCGCATCGGTCAAGGGAAACAACCTCCTGCGCTTTTGACCAGACCGTCGCCGTCTACAAGACCATTTTTGCTTAACACTGCCACGCAAGCCACTGGTTCAGCGGAGGAGGGCACGCGTTGAGCACGGCATAACGTCTCGACCACGCGTGGTCTGCCGGGGGCGTATTTCGAAGGCACCATTTTTCTGAGCTCCGGCTTGTGGACGACGTGGATGATGAGAGTCTGAAGCGAAATGCTACGATATTTGTATTCGAAACAAGTCGTCCCACAAGGAACACCAAGAGAGTCGGCGGTAAGATACTGTTAGCTAGTCCTTCAGGGCTGGTTTTGTCACACTCGTCTTGTTCCTTTTCATTCCTTCACCCTTGCAAACTCCATCTGTTTTGATCTCCCAATCGATCGCTGTACCGGAGACAGGTACCAGTCCTTCGGGACGGGCTCTGAACCCTGCCTCGCCTTTGGCATGTACGTCCGCTGCTCAGCGTAGACTCCCTCTTCTTTTTCGTACAGTCTCCCCGCTATCTTACACAGGCATGCGATCTCGCGCCGTAACGCCAATTCGACCGTGGGCCGCCAATGAAGAGATGTTTTGATGAGTTCGCAAGAGCAAGGAAATAGAGTTAGATGCGAAGACAAAGGGTTTGAGTTGTTGAACACGGAGTTCTTTTGAACAGGCAAGTACTCTCCAATCTCCCTGTGAAGCGCACCTGATAACGTGTAACAGATTCGAAGCTCCTGTCGGAACAGCCAGGTATCGAGGTAGCAAATACGGAATAATATGAATCCCCCGGAAACATGACCGGCTTTCCTTGTCGAGCGTTCGGCATCCTTCCTTGGAGGGCAGCGCTGGTGTGGCGTGGGCCGGCTCCCGCGCCCGTGACGCGTGGAGACAGAGCTACCCCGCTTGGACGGATAGGTCGCGATGAGCGCCTCCAGCCCAAATGATGGCGCGATACGGCGCAGGTCGATCGACAAAGATTCGGTGAGGCAGAGGGCAGCCACAAGAGACTTATTCACCATTGTAGGCAACCACGCGGAAGCTCGGACACGTTGGTTTTGATGCGCTCCGCTCCTCTCGCCGAAGCGAACCTTCAGCCCGCCCAAGCCTGCCGCCCACACCACGGCCCCTTCGCACACGACTCTCCTCTCGACCAGGCGCGCTGCTCTACCGGACGACCAACACGCGACCTGCACGCCCGGCGCAATTGGTTGCTCTGTTCGGCCGTGTTGTGTCGCGCATCGCGTTGTGACGTCCGTTCGCGTCGCGTCGCCGCCTTGACTAAGCACCTGGGCACATTTTCCGTCGTCGTTCTTCCCCGACCTTCTGAAAACTCCCAAGGCCCATCCTCCCACCCTCCTCTACCCACGCCCGAACATCAACCTCATCGCCTTCCATCCTCCTATCACACCTCGTCATCATCGCAGCACCCTCCCCGTCGCGCTTCACGATTGCGATCCTTGTTTACGTCAACGGCACACGTCTAACGCGTCGTCCACGAGCCGCCCTCCACCAGATCTCGCGTCTCGACCGACACTACCACAATGGCCGATCAGGCTGCTGCTCCGGCTCCTGCAGCCTCGCCCAAGCCCGACGAGGCTTCGGCGCCTGCTGTCGAAGTGAAGGCCACCACCGCTGACGCGACCACTGATGGCGTGGCAGCCGCCCCCATAGATGATACCAAGCCTGAGACTACTTCAGACTGTGAGTGGCACACCAAGAGCGCGCCCGCAAGTCACGACACTGACGAGATGTCACTTCGTCTAGCTCACCCTGCCGCCGACGAACCCGCCGCTACCAGCGTCGGAGAACCGGCTACATCGGAGAAAGACGGTGACAACGCTGAAGAAAAGGACACAGGTCAGGAAGCTACCAGGCAGCTTACGGGCCTCACCTTCGCGAATTCAGGACGCATCTGCTGACAGCCATTCAGGAACTGAGGCTGGCAACGATGCCAACGGTGTACCGAAATCGAACGGCAGGCGCAAGTCCACCGGTGGCGAGAAGGGCGGGAAGAAACAGCTCAAGAGCAAGAAGTCTATGGCCAATCTCAATCTCGATGTGACGCCCGGTACCTACTGGTGGGCTAGGATGAAGGGCTACGCTGCTTGGCCCGTGATTATTTGCGATGAGGCTATGCTCCCTGAATCCTTGCTTACCAAGCGCCCCGTCAGCGCAATCCGGCCCGATGGAACCTACCGCGAAGACTTCGCGGACAATGGTAAGAATGTCCGTGACCGTAGGTATCCAGTCATGTTTCTAGGCACCAACGAATTGTAAGTTCGCCTCCCTTGCCGTTTGGACATGATCCTGACCGCAGTGTGCAGCGCATGGCAAGTCAATACCGAGCTCACCCGTCTCGATCTCGAGGACGTCAAAAAAGCTGTCGACAACAACGATCAGGGCAAGAAGGCGAAGAACCTCTGGGAAGCCTGGAAGGTCGCGTCTGAAGGCCACAGCCTTGAGTATTTCAAGCAACTTCTGATGGATCACGAGAAAGCGATGGCCGAAGACGCACAAGAGCGTGCCGCTAAGGAAGCGGAAAAGGCCGAAAAGGCTGCCAAGAAGGCCAGGAGAAAGAGCAAGGGTGGCGACGATGATGTAGAGATGGAGGATGCAGCTGGTAGCTCTGACTCCGCAAGCAAGAAGAGTGCTAAAAAAAGAAAGAACGATGCTGAGACTAACGACGACAAGGTAAGCTCGTGGTGTTCCTATTAGTAAACACTCGACTAAAGATCCCGCAGCCCGCAAAGACTCCCAAGACCAAACTCAAGGTCAACGGCCCTAAGACGCCGGCAGAATCTTCGACCACGAAGACGAAGAAGACGCCAGCTTCGAAGGCGAAGAACTCTAAGAAAGTAGAGGAGTCAGCCACGCCCAAGGTAGTTGAGGAAGAGCTCACCCCTGAGCAGAAATTTGAGAAGCGCTCCAAAGCCAGTAAGTTGGTGCGAACATCCTCCCTGGGAAGTTGAGACTGACAAACACATTTAGTCCTTTATCTCCGCCATCGTCTTCAAAAGGGGTTCCTGACCCGCGATCAGACCCCCAAGGAGGAAGAGATGCAACAGATGGCTGAGTATTTCACTCAGCTTGAGTCGCACCAGGATCTTGAAGAGAAAATCATTAAGGACACCAAGATCAACAAGGTCCTGAAGGCTATTATCAAACTGGATTCCATCCCCAAAGAGGAGGTATACAACTTCAAGAAGCGTTCTGCTGACCTGCTGAACGCTTGGGGAAAGAATGTGAGCGGAGACACGAAGCCTAATGGCGTTGAGGTCAAGGAAGACACTGCAGAGGCCAAGTCGGATAAAGCCACCACTGAGGAGCCGAAGACTGAGGAGCCTAAAACGGAAGAGCCTAAGCCGGAAGAGCCTAAGGCTGAACCGAGGGCTGAGGAGGCCTCGAAGGACGTGGAGATGAAAGATGCTGAGGATGTGCCTGCTGAGACCAGAGCTGATGAGACCAAGGCTGATGAGCCTAAGGTTGAGGATGCTAAGGCCGCCGAACCAGGTGATGTCGCCATGGAGGATGCCAAGGACCCGGAAAAGCTTGCAGCCGCAACTACTGAGGTTGCTAAGGGAGATGACAAGGCTGAAGAGAAGTCTGCTGAGGCCACCGCTGCCTCTTAGGAAAACCCTACTATGGGTCTAAATGACCGCCTTTCGAAATGACCACTCTCTGGTCATGCGCAACCCTGCCGTCAACTGGCCACCGTGGCGATCTAATCAGAGCAAAAGCACGTCAGTCATTGAAGTTCTTGAGGCAACATCCTTGTTTTTTTTCTCTCTCACGGCAGCTCTTGGCTTTTCGAATTTCTCTTCTGCTTCTCTACCTCTCTTTCCCAAGTGCCGACAGCTAGTTGCAGCTAACTCGGGAAGATTCTCGAACCTTACCGGTACCTCCCCTATTCTTATCCGGTTGGACTTGTACATAAAGAGTTTACGGCGTGAAACGGCAGCGATGGACGATGGATGGGTGATTGGTCGAATGCATTCACAGGCTTACCCCGAGTAGGGGGACAGTGGTGCTAAACAAGCGAAATTATTTTTGGGGGAATTTTGCCAGCAGAGTGATGATGGCTTAGACGAAATCGACAGATCATCTTCTGAAAATATAAACGCATGTGTGAGAAGAGTGAACATTTTAAGGCAAACATTTGAACGTCCATGTGGTTTCCAACGGCCCACGTGCCTTGAGTTCATGATTACGACTGCGGTTGACGAGGAAGGGCAGCTTCGGCATTCATTACTGCACAAAGCTTGAGCAAGGGGCTTAGGACGTTACAGCGTGCACCTAACTTTGACGAACAGGAATTCCGTGAACCAATTGTATGTAAATCCGTGGACGATGCTGCATGAAGAATTTCACTCATCTCATCGTGGCGCTATCATGTCTCAGCCAAGGCTTCAACTATGGTTCTTCTATCAGCGGTCAAGGTCGAGCTAAATAAGCAGAGCTCGTAAGACTCCATTGTAGTCGGGATGTTTGAATAAGAGGATATATATGATATACTAGTACTCGCTTGCACGACAGTAAAGGCAGAAGCTATGGGCTGTCTCCCTGTCATTCCAGCATCTCCCTTATCGTTGCCTGCAGCGGTTTAGGCTCGCGATTGTGCTTCCCCAAGATCTGTTCTAGCAGGGTATCCTGATTGTCACACTCGCCGTTACGTACGGCGTCATACGTCAGGGACCACCACTTGACGTAGGGTGCTTCTATGCCGCGTTTCTCGATGTAGTATTTCTCGTGCTCGTCACGACTTACGACCTTTAGCTCGATCTTACGGCCTTTGGCTGCCGACACCATGGCAGCGACCTCTCGCAAAGTGATGGGAGAGGTGGTAGCCAAGGTGGCGGTCATGCCACAATAACGCTGTGGCTCATCAACCAATATGCTGGCCGTAGCCAGGCCCAGGTCGTCGATGGCGGCCCAGCTGATCCTGCCGTCGCCGGCGACGATGATCTCATCTCGGTCGTCGTGGCCAGACAGATGGCCGTGGCCGAGGTACAGCGGCCACGACTCGTTGTACAGGCCCTCGCGCAGGATGGTGTAGCTGGTGTCGGAGAGCATGCGCAGGTGGTCCTCGGTGCGGTTGTGGGCGCGCATGACGCCGGCCTTGCTGCTGCAGGAGCCGAAACCAAGGGAGGTGTAGTAGATGTGCCTCACGCCGGCGGTGCGCGCCGCCTCGATAGCAGCGAAGTGGTGGGCCTCGCGGCCACAACCGTAGGGCGCGTCGTTGAAGTCCATGTTGATGCGCGGCGTGGAGACGAGGAGAAGGCGCTCGCAGCCGCGGAAGGCGGCCTCCATGGTGGCCTTGTCATCGTAGGATGCATGGCGCACGGTGACGCCCTGTTCTTGGGGGATTAGCCACCGTGGGTCGTTCGGAGATCCAGAGGTCGTGACGACGATGTCATGTGGTGGTAGTAGCTTGTGGGAGAGCAAGTTGCGGAGGACGGCGCCGCCCAACTTGCCGGAGGCGCCCGTGATGACGACTTTGGGCATTGTTGGCCTAGTTCTCCTTCGCGGAAGAGAGAAGCGGACATGGCTTGGGACCTAGTGGGTACCCATGCTTATATAAGGGATGCTCGGTCCTTATAGGAAACAGCCAACACATGGCCCGCACGCTGAAGAAGCTAAACTCAGCAGTGTATGAAGGTTGCAAAAAGAGAGAGAATCCTGGAACTGCCAGACGAACGTGTAGAACATGCTTGGCGTGCGTTCGGCAAGCACGTTTGACGTGACGCCATCCGAACTATCGATAAGATCTGCGAAAAGTTGACGTGCCATCCCCGCCTTTACCGCGTTTTTCTCCAGTCCACAACACCATGACTTCCAATGACGCCCTGATCCACTCGGCTGACCCAGAGCACCCGGCCAATCTGATTTGCGAGCTTTGCCGCAAGTTTTACACCCTTGGCTGGGTACCACGACCCCTTGTCCGCACGCCAGAGTCAGGCCGCTGACCACCGGACTTTGCAGGTCACCGGCACTGGCGGCGGCACCAGCATCAAACACCATGATCACATCTTCATCGCGCCCTCGGGCGTGCAGAAGGAGCTCATGAAGCCCACCGACATGTTCGTTATGGACTACAGCACGCGCGAGTACCTTCGCAAGCCGCAGGTGCTCAAGCCCTCCGCCTGCACCCCTCTCTTCCTTGCCGCCTTCGACCGCGGCGCTGGCTGCTGCATCCATACACACTCGCAGTGGGCCGTGCTGATCACCCTGCTCGTCGAGCGCGACTCTGGCAGCGATGCATGCTTCGAGATTGAGATGATCGAGCAGATCAAGGGCATCCCCAAGGGCCGCGGTAAACAGGGCAATCTGGGTTACTTTGACCGCCTGCGCATCCCCATCATCGAGAACACTGCGCACGAGGAGGACCTGACGGACAGTCTGGCGGCTGCCATGGAGAAGCATCCCGACACTTACGCCGTCCTGGTCCGCAGGCACGGTATCTACGTCTGGGGAGACAACGTCCATAAGGCCAAGACCCAGTGTGAGAGGTGCGCCGACACAGACTTTTACTACCTTGGATGATGCTGACACGTTGGTTTTGCAGCTTGGACTACATTTTCCAGCTCGCTGTCGAGATGAAGAAGCTGGGTCTGCCGTGGACCAAGTAATTGAGCGTACATATACCCGATTTTGCTTCGACATGTTCTATCAAGGGACGGGCGATTACCGACCGCACGAATAGCCGAGGGAACATATGACTTTTGATCCAGCAGTAGAATTGAAATGGGATGTTTTATCACTATTTTCGGTTTACATTATCGAGCACTTGACAGGGAGACCGCAGAGACCATCCTTCTTCTCCTTCTTCTGAGGCTCATTTGCCTGCTGCTGGGCAGCAGGGGTATCAGCTTGCTTTTCAGCTCCATTGGTGGCCTCGGCCTTCCCATCATCTAGTCACGCAAAGTTGACCTTGGAGACGGTCTCGTAGAAGGCCTTGCCCTGGGCCTCAGCAAGCTCGAGCTCCTTCTGGGAGGGCTGGCGGGAGCCATCACCAGCGGAGAAGGTACCGGCGCCCCAAGGAGAGCCACCGCGCACCTCGCTGAGGTCGGCCAGCAGGGCAAATGTGTGCTTGTAGCCGAGAGGGACGTAGATGATGCCGTGGTGAGTAAGGGTGGACATGGCAGCGATGGCGGTGCTCTCCTGACCACCACCGGGAGTGCCGGTGCTGATGAAGAGACCGGCATACTTGCCCCAGAAGGCGCCGGACTGCCACTGGCCACCGGTCTTGTCCCAGAAAGCCTTCCACTGGGCGGGGAAGTTGCCGTAACGCGTGGGGATACCGAAGAGGAAGGCATCGTACTCGGCGAGCGTGGCCGGGTTCTCCAGGGTCTTGATGGACGCATCCTTGGGAGGAGCGTGCATCTTGCCGAGCACCTCGTCGGAGAGGGTCTCGGGGATCCTGACGAAGGGTCAGCGAACGACGTCATGTCGGGCGTTGGGAACGGACTGGTAGAGGTCAACGGTACCACCAGCAGCCTCAATGCCCTTCTTCTCGGCCAGGGCCAGCTGCTTGATGTGGCCGTACATCGAGTACTGTGGGGTTGTCAGCCTGCCGTTCGTCGAGACGAGAGCTGGGCGGGGTAGCGCACGAAGACGATGGCGATCTTGGGAGCCATTGTTGCGGGATGCTTGGGATTTCGGTGGGAGATTGAGGGGAGGGAGAGCGATAGCTTAGCAGACGAGCTGAACTGCACCCGGCTTGGGGCGGGGAGCTCTATTTAACCCGTGATGGGACGAGGGCAGCTCTTGCATCATGGACCGTGCGCTGCGGTAAGTGTCGATTGATTGCGGGCAATTGGCAATCCCGACGAGATGCTTAACAAATTCTTACCAATCTACAGTCACTGCTCGCAACGCCCATCGATCGCTCAACGCCGCCACTCCTTGGTCCGTCCCCAGCGGGGGTTTTCCGCATGTTGCTTAGCTATCTTGGGTCGGGCTGATTGGAGCAGTGCCTGGCTAACATACAGTCCGCTGCCGTTCGCAGCATCTTCCCCTAGCTCCCCGCCCTGATCATCACAGACGCCGCTTTGCCATGCCAGCCTCTCGATCTTTCGAGTCAGGCGCATCGCCGCAGCTATTCGCCTATTCTTCCCACCTGTGATGCAATGCCTGCGGCGGGGCTGTGTTGATCCCTCGTCGAGTCGTGACCCGGAAGAAGATTACGGGGTGGCTGCACAAGTCGAGCTTAGTTCCCGACGACGAGTGCAACACGCGCTTCTGTCGTACGAGGCATTGAAAGATCGCGTGCGTTTGTTGAGACGGCTTCCGCAGGAGATCCCATCCGGAAACCTGCCACATGCAAGAGTTCGGCACCCCTGCTCCGATCAAAAGGCGTCGTTGATGTGCCAGTCAACCAATCATCATCCCTTTCCCACGGCTGCTCGACGTCGGCTCCGCCCCTTGCAAGTACTCTCGCAGCCGATGGCTAGCGTGGATTTGTTTTTGCTTATGTCATGGGAGAGAATTTTTAATTCATCCGGACGATAGATACCTATATGTGTTACATTTCCAAGAAAGAGCTGGAACAGTTACACCTGGGGTCTTACTATATTCACGGCTGCGAGGGGGGACTGTATTCCTACCGTTGATGACGCATCCATCTTCGTTGCGTTTTTATGCTTGCTGTAGCTACTTGGACGGCGACCCTTCCACCTAGCGTCGATTTACTAACGTGGATTGCATGTTCATCTCGCCCGGTGGCATGATGGACTTCCGCACCACGAACGGCGTCGTTCAGCGTGAGACCGGTTCGATTCCTAAGATGTGTACAGAAACCTGCAAGTGGATTAGTATATGCAGATGGCTGTAGAGCAGCACTCTACTACTTCAACTAGTAACACATGCTGAGAGTACTTAGGGATATAGAACTAAGTAGCAAAATCAGCATCAGGCACCCGACAGAGTACATGACCACGATTGGCTATCTAAGCCCAACAGAACCTTCCCACAACCCCGGTTCGTCATGATGGTCAAAAAGGAGCAAACCAGGCATATAGAACGAGCAATCAGTAGGCCTTTGCCTCGTGGTAGCGCACGTCCGGCTTATTGATTGTATTAGAGAGGTAACTTGCAAACGGAAATTCAACAAGCAGCACCAACAGCTTGTGCACATGGTTCTATAGTGTAGTGGCTAGCACTCAGGATTCTGAATTATCAGAACATTCCTGCAACCCCAGTTCGATCCTGGGTAGGACCTGTTATCTTTTTGTCTTTTGTATAGACGCTTGGCCGGGTGTTGGTAGCTTTGTATGTTGTGGGTGCTCAGATTGGGACCGAATTCCGGTAAAGATCCACTCCACGTTTGCGACTTGGGGCCAAGGCAACAACACAAGGCAGCTCTAGCCTTTTCTGGTTCCTCTGCAAGCCTCGAGCGAATATTTTCTTTTATCTCTTCTTGCCTAGTTGTGGGGCTGGGTATATAATTTTTTGTGTGCACGGACCATTCGAGGCAGTCAGAGAGGAAAGTTTGGCCGAGGGGACTGCGCCGATGACCGTTGTTTTGAAGGGAGCTTCAGATGATACGCGTAAAGAGTAGCCGACTAGGTAGTCTGATACTTTCCAGGAGCATTGGGTTTTGGTCGTCGTCAAGAGTGCAGTGTTCTGGTCCCTTACGGAGCGCACGTGCCTTAGCGCAGTCTTGGCAATTACGCTCAGGACGCCAAATTCTCATCGAGCCCGCCCTGCACACACGACACTTCCACACGACTTTTACGCGCCCACCCCACTACCCTTCATTCTGCGGACCCAGCACACTCTCTGAACCATCCGAGCGAGATCGGCATGCCGCACTGAGAACATGGTCTCACTCGCTGCTCCCGTCGCCGCGCTGCCGTCATCCAACGCCAAGGCGGCGATTCCAGGCCCCAGTCTCAAGCGCAAACACATGGATTCCGACTCTGACAATGAAGCCCCTGCCGTTGCAAGGAGCAAGAAGCCGAGGGTCTCCTTTGATCCTACCGTCGACATTCGCCTGCTAGAGGACTTTGACGAGAAAGGCATCGAGCTCGTTCGCGAGGAAGTGCGACGCGCCATAGATAAGCACGTCGCGGGCGACAGTGCGTCCTACGACGAAATCAAGACTCTTTTCACAACGCGCCCGACCGCAAGCGCTGCTCCAAGCACCAAGCTGCTGGGCAAATATGTCGTCGCTCTCATCGGAAACGTGAGCCTGCTGAACAAAAACTGCTCCGGCCTTGTCCACGCCATCCTCGACTGCCAATGGCTTGCTCGGGATGAGGCTTTCAAGCGACTCTATGTCACGCTTCTTGCGAGCTTGATGTCTGCACACGGAGGATACACCGGCCAGGTTCTCCAATCGCTTGTGAAGTACTTTCATGGTGGTAGGTTGGACCTTACGCTTGCAGCACGTGCTCGTCTTGCTGACGCCGTATAGTCCCCTCCCCAAACATGCGTCACGAACGAGATCCGCCCATCACCCGGTTAGAGCTTCGGCAACGCGTGCACGAGACTCTCAAGCGCCTCCTCAAGCTCATCCCCTCAGCAAGTGGCGTCTTGACCTCTTTGCTGCAGTCCTCGTTCCCGTCTACACAGGAAACTGCCAAGGTATACCTCACGTACCTCAACAACCTCATGGAGCTCATGGAGTATGCGCCGGAACTTAAGGGCTTGGCTTTGGCTCTCATTACCGAGAACCTCGTCAAGCTTGACGTCCAGATCCAAGTGGACATGGAAGATCTGGAAGAGGAATTCGAGGAAGCCATTGTACAAGAGGCTCTCTACAAGCGTGAAGAAATCGACGAGGATGACGATGATACCGATGTTGGGGAGGACGAAGAAGACAGCGACGATGACTCGTCCAGCGATGACGGCTTAGACAGCGATCAAAAACGCATCCAGGAACTCAAGGACTCGGTCGGTAAGATGGACAGCATTCTCGATATCCTTTTTGAGTACTATCACCGTATTTTCGTCATGGGCACGCATGTAGATGCCTTGGAAACCTTCGAGTTTCTGCTCGCGCAGTTCAAGAACATTATTCTGCCAACCTACCGGTCCCGGCATACGCAGTTTCTTCTCTTCCACTTTGCGCAAACCTCGCCACTCTTCACCGACAAATTCACATACGTTTGCGCCGAGCTTGCATTCGACAAGACCCGCCCGCAAATCATGCGACTGGCTGCTGCGGCTTACCTTGCTAGCTTCATCGCTCGCGGCGCTCACGTGCCCCGGCATGCTGTCCAAGCTGTCTTCCAGGTTCTTGGACAGCAGCTTGATGACTTTCGGCTACGGAACGAAGGAAACTGCAAGGGGCCGGATCTACGTCGCTACACTGGCTACTATTCCCTGGCACAGGCACTCCTCTACATCTTCTGCTTCCGCTGGCGCGACCTTATTGTTAGCGAGACGGACAGTTACGCGGATGACGAAGAGATTCTTTTCCAAGGTGGCGACCTGGCCTGGCTACCCGGTATGAAAGAGATGATGATGCGCAACATTTACTCCAAGTTCAACCCACTTAAGGTCTGCTCTCCTGGTGTTGTCACACAGTTTGCCCGCATCGCACATCACCTCCGCTTCCTCTATGTATTTCCACTACTTGAGACGAACAAGAGGTTGAAGCTCTCGCGCTTCGTTTCCGCCGGTGCTATGTACGGCATGCAGGAGAGAGAGACGGCTCTATCTGCAAAAAATAACGAGAGTGCATTCCAGTTGGACTCGTATTTTCCTTTTGACCCGTATAGTCTCCCGAGAAGCAAGCGTTGGATGGAAGGCGACTACAACGAATGGAAGAGTATCCCAGGCCTTGATCAGGAAGAGGCGGACGATTACAGCGACTCAGACTCGCAAGCAGATGAGTCAGACGATGAAGAAACCTTTGAGGACGGCACCGCCACGGAGGCTAGCACATGATTATCAATGGTTGAAGCACAGGTCAACATGGACAGGGGTTCAGGCGGTTTTTTTTTTTTTTTTTTCA
>RHKH01000004.1:680194-695794 GCA_009829795.1 Lasiodiplodia gonubiensis
TGATCAACAAGTCCTGCCATGCACGTCAAGGACGAAGCAATTGCGGGCAACGGCATAAGAGCTACCATAGAAGTGAGAAAGGACTGGTTCATTAGTTAAGATTCCCAATTTTGTACAGACATAAGTATATGGACACGGATAGTCAATGATCTTTAAAAACCGGGTGGGTTCCTTGTGTGTGCATGCGGCTGTTGTGAAATGAAGATACAGTCCTGAATCTGGTTGAGATGAAGATTTGGGTATCGATGAGCTGAGAAAAAGTAGTTCAAGATGAAACACGGTATCCGACCTACCGTTCAAATGCCCTCCCGAACGCCCAGCATATGCAATCGTAAATGAACAGACACCCTTTTCCTGCGCCTCAATTCTCCATCCGTTCAGGGGAAACCAGTAGGCTACCAAAGAATGCGTCTTGTCATCCCATTGGCACCGCTATACAGCCTCCCCCCCAACCCACCAAAAAAAAAAAAACAAGAATCAGAGAAGAAAAGAGAGAATGATGACGATTTTGGTTTCAAAGCACTTAAACACGCTAATGATAGTTTAGGGGTAGTGGTAGAGTTTTGGATGTTCTTCATCCTTACACCATGCCCAGCTCCTTGGCGACCTCCCAAGCCGTCTTGTCACCCGTCGGCAAGGCGGGATCGACGCCAAGGCGCCTCTTAAGACCATCAACTCGCGCTTCAATCTTGGCAGGTGGTATACCCTGTCGCAACAGCACGGCGCGGGTCAATTCGCTGAGCGCGTTCAGCAGGATCGTCGCGTTATTGCGGTCCGGGTCGTCGGCGGCTTCTGGGTTCTCCTTCTTCTCATTCTCCCGGGCCCTCCTTATCTCGCCATTCTGGGGGGGAGAGGAGGAGGAAGAGGCAGAGAGACGTCGCTGCAACAAGGCGTGCAAGGCACGCAGAATCTTGTCGAGGTTGTGGTGCAGGCCGGCCGAGGTGTTGAGTTGACGGCGGCGGGCCGGTGTTCGGGAGCGAATGTCGGCTGACGGGAAGCCGAGGCGGGCGAGGGCGCGGGCGAGCAGGTTGGTGGCATACTGGGTCGGCGCAGGTTGGCGGAAGTTGTGGCGCAGCACGTGCAGGGCGACGAGAGCTCCCGTCAGGTCGTTCCAGGCCGTGTAAGTGGCGATGATGCGGTTGGGAATGCGCGAACGGGAGAGTTCGGCGAGAGTAGAGGCGTGGGCGGAGGGGTTGCGTGCGGAGAGGGTGGAGAGCCAGGCCAGCGTGTGCCTGAGGATGATGGACGGGGGCGGGAAGGATGTGCGCGAGGATCGAAGTTGATAGGGTGAGCTGCGGCCAAAGGTGCGCTGCTTGAACCGTGAGGCTTCCCAGAGGAGGACGAAGGTGCCGATGTTGGGACTGGCGGTTTTTATTTTTTGCGAGGGCCGCCTGAGCACGTCGTGTTGGAAGGTACGCCAGACTTCGCGGAGGTTCCCGCGTCGGAGGTAGAAAGATAGTTGGGCGTTGAGTGCTTCAGTGGTGGTGGAAAGCTCTGCGTGCACAATTTGCCAGGTCTGGATGCTCGTGAGCGTCTCTTCATCGCCTCGTTGCAAGCATATTTGTCTCAAGGAAGCGAAGGTTTCGCTCGTAGCAGGCGGGAGAGTGCGACGGAGGAACAGCCTTTGGCGCGGCTTTAGTCTTTCGGGTAGTTTACATTGGGTCGGGCTGTTGCGACGCTGCACCAGGGTGATACGTTGGACGACCATCTGGAGGGCCAGGTTCTCAGCTTTCTGTAGGTTGGCGGGGTCCCGAGTCTGGACCCATCCCCTAATCAGGACATCGAGGTGGCGAGCCCGAGGCTGGATGTCTCGCTCGAACATCAACTCCAATACCTGGGCTGCTGCATCGACGTCTCCGGCCGAGACCAGTCGGTCGATCCACTTGGCGTAGAAGAACTTGTTCTGGTGGATTTGCGGCAATGAAGACAAGCCACTCAGAAAGATTTGGTTCAGCTCTTCTGCACCGCGGAGAACAGCGGTCAGGTCATTGAAGCCTTTCAGGACGGTTGCGTTGGCCTTGTAGCCTTCAGAACCACGAAGTTCGTCGGCGGTCATCATGTCACGGAACACGGCCAGGGCATGCTCGCGGTGGCCGTATTTCAAGAAGGCAGCGTAGCAGCGTTCATAGTCCTTGACTGCCATGTTGTCTCCAAGAAGATGCTGCAGGTGCAGGTAGAGGGCCCAAGCCTGCTTCACGTGGCTGGTGGCATGGGGGGATTTGCGCAAGTGGGCATCGAAGACATACAGAATGAGGCGTGGATTCAGCGTCGGACGGGAGGCAAACAAGTCGACGAGAAGCTCCTGGGCGCGCACGACGTTTCCAGCGACGGCATGCATGCGGACGCCGAGCTCTAGGTAGTCAGGCCTGTGGCTATCCTGGGTGTCGGATTGGTGGCCCTGGTCCCATTTTTCGAGGGCTGCTTGGCGGGCTCCTTGGCCGAAGAGGGTCTCTATGTGGATGAGGCGTTGCTCGAAGGAGGCCTTGTGTCCTGCAGTCTGCATGTGCTCGGCCAACTGGGTCAAATGGGCAACGACTTTCGGCTCGGCCATGGTGCGAAGAGATTGAGTGCGCCACAGAATGGCCCAGGCTTTGGAAGACAGGGCGCGCAAGAAGGCCGGCGAAGTCAGGCACAGCTTGATGTACAGCCTCCATAAGACCTTGGCAGTCTTGCGGTCGGTTGGATCGGCAAAGCTCATCCATAGATGCAGGTTGAAGTCATCCAGATGGGGCCGCTTAGCCGGAGGGCAGTCGAAGCGAACTTGGAGCGTGTTCCAGGGAGCGCTGAGGAATTCCTTGACCTGCAGGGCTCTCGCGCGGTTGGGGAGGGAGGCTGAGGTGCGAGGGGCAAGCGGTTCCTGCTCGAGGCGCACTTCCAGGTCGGATTTGCCCAAGGCGGCGCCGTATGCGAGCCATGGCTGGCGCGGTGGCTGGGCTTTTTCTTTTTTACATGGCTGTGGCAGTCGTCGGAGAAAGCTTCGTGAGGACGGTCTCATCGGTAGAGAGGGGTCCAAAAGCGGCCATGGGAGTGGTTTGATATGCCGACGGTCAACTTTCGCGATGGTGACGTGAAAAGGTTGGCGAGTCATTCGGGGCCCAGGCGACGCTTTGTTGCTGCCGGCCTGGGCTATTGCGCCGCCGCGCTTCCTCGGCCACAACTTAGATTGATTCCGAGTCACGGCCATCGCGCAATTGACGTGCCATCTTGCACACGCCGCCTATCCTCATGCCTATTTCGCCCACGGCCAAGGCTCGGTTGTACGGCAGACTATAAAGCGGAGTGCGTCCTCCTGTTCCCATCTCTCCCACCTCGCCCTCGACTGTCGATGCGGATGACGTCAGCCGCCGCGCTTTACGTTTTGGCCGCGCGTAATGCCTGTCCAGAGCCGCACCACCTGCACCGGCTTATCCAGATCTGCCGACTTCGCGACCCCACGACCCGCGCTCGCATCGACCTTCTGGATACAGAGCCGACGGCTAGCGTGAAGAATGCTCCGGCCTCAGAACACCGATACTACCATCAGCAACCATTCCTGTCGGCAACCGGTGATGGGCCCGACCCGAAAGCACTGGCCGCCTGCCTTTCCAAGCCGCATTCTACGTCAATCATGTCCTGGCATATACCTTATCGCTGCTCTCTGCTTCGTCACCTCTCTCGCTAAACGGTACCACTATGTACATGGACGCCTGGACTCTCCGCAATCTTGTTCCGGCATTTCGACCGGACCACACACGAACACCGTTATCTTGTCCATCTGACTCAGGCATCCACCGATGGACGACTGCAGGGCGTGCCAAGATCGGTCTTCACCGTCGAGGCTCGGGAGATATGTCCAAGATCACCAGAATTTAAAAGGCCGCTGGAAAGCCTCGTCCTTGTGCTTCTGCAGGCCGATTCTCAAGTCTTCCCGCTCAGCATGCGTATCGTTTCACGCACCTTTGCCGCTACTGCCTTTCTGGCTGGCAATGCCGCCTCTATGGCCGTTGTCTTCAAAGGCCCATTTGTTGCCGAAGCCGACGGCATGACCAACATTCACATTGATTTCGCCCGCCCCGTCAATGGAGAACTCTCGGTCCACTACGGTTCTTGCGATATCGCTAGCCCGTACGACGCACATCACCGTGTCGGCAGAACTCACGTCGGACACCACCCGCTGGCTAAGAGGAATCTGGGCTGGGACGACTACCGGCCCACTCGCTTCGTCTGGCTCCCTCCTGCCGACATCCAGCCCGGCGGCTGTCTGCATGCTTTCGCCGGAGACGAGCTTGTTGGCAGGTCAGACGCTTTTACCATCCGGAGAAGGAAAGCTCGCAGAAGCACCTCTTTCGCCGACATTGCTGATCCCATGGGCCCTTGGTTCGATGGTGTCGAGTATTTGAAAGAAAAGGAGCCTGACTCAGCTTTCGTGGCTCAAGCGAAGGGCAAAAGCGTGGCCATCATTGGCGGTGGCATGTCTGGGCTGATGAGTGCCGTAAGTGACACCTTTAATGCAAGCCGTCTGGTGTCCTGACTACGGCAGTACCTCCTCGAGTCCGTTGGCATTACCAACTGGACCATCATCGAGGCCAGTGAGCGCATTGGTGGTCGTGTTCACACCTCTTACCTGAATGGCACTGCACCTGAGGATTACCAATACCAAGAAATGGGTCCTATGCGGTTCCCAGTCAGCCTGACCAACACCACGACCAACGATACCATCCAGATCATGGACCACCGCATGGTCTTCCAGCTGGCCGACACGCTGAACGAGATGAATGGTCACGATCCCGCCTGGTCCGTCGACTTCATCAAGTGGATTCAGAAGAGTGCCAACGACCCAGCTGCTACCACCGATGCCACTCTCTCCTACTCCAACGTCACAGCCGTAGAGAACGCTCTCGAGGCCATCGACGAGTGGGACGCCCTAACGTGGGAGAAGATGCGAGAAATCGCCACCAACGTCTTCGATGCACACAAAAAGGCCGTAGCCGAGGGCTACTTCGATTTCTCCGAGGCAGGCTACCTACGCTATAAGCTGCAAACTGATCTTAACATCACGGACGAGGTCGCCTCCACAGCGAGCAACAATCCAGAATGGCTATATGACTCGGTTTATTTCAGTGCCACCGAATGGCGGACCATCGACAAGGGTCTCAGCCGGTTGCCCAAGGCATTCACGCCGCTCGTCGCCAACCGCACCCTCTTCGGCAAGCGGGTCGAGCAGCTCTCGTACGACGAGGCGACGCAGAAGATCACCGTGTCATGGCGCCCCGACGGGCCCTGGGGCGCTACGCTCGACGGGCTCGAGTTCGACTACGCTGTCGTTGCCGTGCCCTTCTCCAAAGTACGCCTGTGGCAGCTGCCCTCCTACTCTGGCCTGCTTACTCGAGCAATACAGACGCTTGAGTATGAGCAATCATGCAAGGTCGCATTGCACTACGAGACGCGCTTCTGGGAACATCTTTCGCCCCCCATCGTTGGCGGCTGTGGCAGCACCGATATCCCCGGCATCGGCAGCATCTGCTACCCCTCCTACCAGCTTAACAGCAGCGGGCCCGGCGTGCTCCTCGCCTCGTACCAATCCGGCACGCTCGCACGCACGCTCGGCAGCATGACCGAAGACGAGCACGTCGCTTACGCCGCACGCGCCATGGCCGCCGTTCACGGCGACGTCGCTACCGATCACTTCACCGGTGTCTACGACCGCATCTGCTGGGAGGCAGACCACTTCCAGGCCGGCGCGTGGGCCTCGCCGCTCGTTGGCCAACAGGAGCTCTACCTGCCCGCTTACTACCACACCGAGCACCACACCGTCTTCGTTGGCGAGCACACCTCCTTCACCCACGCCTGGATCTTCTCCGCCCTCGAGAGCGCCGTGCGCGGCTCTACCCAGCTGCTACTCGACATGGGCCTCGTTGACGAGGCCAAGCAGGTCACCGAGACGTGGATGGCGAGGTGGATCCATGTTTGATTTTGATTTGGTACACTCTGCTTTCGTGCACTGGATCGATGGTGGAAGAGGAGCGGTGGCCAAACGTGGAGGCTTTCTATGATTCTTGTAATGACCAATAGATGTCTGTTTGTATTCTAAGAATACGGATTTATCGATACCTTCTCCCAAGACATGCCCTCAGAACGCCAAATATTCATGCAATGGTGAAGGCACTAAGCAATAAACAAAAAAAGCAGTGTGCCATCGATGCAGTAAAGCGAACAAAACACCTGTAGTCATGCACCCAAGACAGAGAAGAAGAAACAAAAGTAAAATGAAGAAAGGAAAAAAAAAAGAGTGTGTGACTGTGTCTATTTTCGTTACAGGGGTAACACTAGTAATCGATGGTCAACTCGTTGAAATCTTTCTCTTCCCCAGGTGTAAAACACGGGAAGAGGAGGCCGGGGGATAGAAGAGAACGGAAGAAAGGAGATCAGGAAAGACCTATCCTCTACCATCTCCAAATCAGCCAGAAATACCACGTCAGTACCACCACCGCAATTCTCGCCACGCTCTTCCCTAGTTCTTCTCTGAACACTCCTTCGCCCTTCTTCCTCCTCTTGACCGGTTTCGTGCTGACCGTTGCATTTTCCCGCTCCCTCTTCTTCTCTTCCGCTCGATCGGGGTAGAAGCCCGCGTATGCCACGAGCGGTAGCTTCGCGGCGCCAATGCCGGGGCCACCATTCGCATAATAGCTCCCGCCGTAGCCGTTTCCGTTCATCGGCGATGATGACGACGGAGGTAAGCCATAGCCGCCTGAGGGAACGGGACTAGGATTGCGTCCCGTAGTGTTCCGTGGCTGCTGAGCCGAGCGGGCAGATAGACCGGTCTTATTGTCGGGCGAAGTTGTCGACGAGTTGGAAGAGGCACCCTCGCCCATTGAATCGGTGCGGTTGCGGCTGCTTCCCTGGGCTTCGGCAGCTGCCGCTCCCACCAGAAGCTTCTTCTTCTCCTGCTCGGCGGAAGAGGTGTTTCCGTGGTCCTCGGCGAGGGGAAGGATTGGTGCGTCGTCAGGGTTGTTGGAGTTGGAAGAAGCGGAGGAGGCTTTGATCTTGAGGACGAGGGCGCGGACTATGAGGATGAAAAGCGTGATGCCGAAGAGAACGGCGTAGCGGATGAAGGCACCGAGCTGGTCGGGCATTAGACAGAGATGGCTCTGGACGGTGGGCTCCGTCATGCGGAGAGACTGCCCCGCGTCGTCAACCGGGTTCCAGAGGCTGAGCATGACGAATCCAGGCTGGCGGACGCCCATAGCCCAGGAGAGGGATTTAACCGTAATTTCGCAGATGCCACTGTGTCCACCGGACTGGTAGCCTTTGTGGACCACTTCGCAGTAGTCGTGATCGTCGCCCGAAAAAGCGTACTCAATGTTGCCAATCTTTTCGGTAACGTCTTTGGACACGTCTTTGGTAAGGACATTTTGGTATTGGTAGCCGCCCCGCACGGCGATTGCGTTACGCTCGTCAGGGAAGACAGGCTCCTTTTGGCCTTTTGGCGGTTCGGTAGGCGGCCAGTGTTCTCTCATCGGACCGCAAGGTGTTCCTTCAGCTCGATACAAAGGGACGTGGCTGAGGAGGATTGTTGGAAACTCCGCATCACCGGCATCTGCGATTGGTAACTTCGCTTTCGCCATGTCTGCGCCATCGAAAACTTTGTGGGTGTAGAGTGGATTTGGATTCAAGCCTTTCCTCGCCCTCAATTCCCTTGCAATAGCTCGTCTCTTTTCCGCCTGCGCCTGGTCGAGGAAGTCCTGGGTCGGCTTCCAAATATCCTCAGAACCCGCGGCGTGTCCCAGCGCACTCAGCGAAAGAGCGTCTATCGAGACGAAAGTGTGGTTTGCGATAACGTCGATCCGGTTTCCATCGCCAAAGTAAGCATTGAACCTCTTCCGCACGTTGGTGCGAACGCCAGCAGCGAATCCCAGGTCGTGATTTCCAGGCAGTCCAGCGATCAGCTTGCGTCCCGGCTGGCCTAGCCTTGGCGCCATTCCCGCATCACCCCAGTGATTGAAGAATATCCGGCCAAAGCGGTCATATTCACGCAGCCAGAAGCTGTCTCCGTACTTCTTCCACTGCTTGTCCTCACTGACGCTGCCGTCTGCGGTCCATTCTCGACCGCCGTCGAACAGGTCGCCCAGGAAGAAGACGGTATCCGGGTAGAGGTCCTCTTGGATCAGCGACCACGAGCGGCGGAGGTACTGGTCGGTGTATGCGACGGTCAGGGTGGACAGAGGCCACGGGCGGCCGGGGTAAGTGTGCGGATCAACGAGCTGTGGGTCCGCAACGAAGACGAGACGGTGCGGAGTGGCATTACGGGGCTAGTTTCATTGCGTCAGCGCTCCAGATCTGGAATCGAGTGTTGAGGGCACACGCACCCAGCTCTCCCAGTTGCTCCAGTCGCAGGACCCGATGCTGTCGCGGAAGGCGGAGCGCTCGTGCGAGTGCAGGAAGAACAGCCAGACGAGGGTCAGGATGTTGGGCACGGAGAAGATGGGCCGGAGGTTCCAGGTCTTGCCGGCAGGGGCATTGGGGTTGTAGATGGCTGCGCGCACGAGGAGCGACCTGGCGTATAGTTGAATGTGCTGCATCAGGGTGGGCGGCTCGCGGAAGCGGTTGCGCGACGACGAAACGGGATACCCCCAGTCATCGTAGGCGGTCATGTTGGACTGGAGGAGGGCGCGAGAGCGGTGCGCATCTTTCGGTTGAGAGACGGCGGGGAAACGAGGAGAGGGCAACTTGGGCGCAACTAATGTCTGGGTCTCCTAGGGACTGGCTGTTGGCGGCGGGAGCTTCGACTCGCCGCTAGGCCCCCCTACCTAGTCGGCGGGCCGCCTGCAACCAGGGTCCAACGCGTACAGGCCGCGCAACTGCCTGCGTAAAGCCCTGTCAACACAACACAGAAGCATTCTTGGCATTTTTTGCCCATGCCAGCCTTGCAGCGCTGTTGTAAAATCCATCGATTCTTTACAGACCCACATGCTTCGCCCACCGCCAGTTGTGTATCTACGCCCAGCCACCCAGTCCTCCGTCATTTCCTTCCTTTCGATGCGTTCCCGGCCGCCGATCTCAATACGAAAACAGCACGCTTCAGTATACCGCTGGGAACTATCTATCGAAGCTCTGCTGGGGAATTGTCATAAAGATTAGTGATAAGTAGAAGGACTACACGAGACCAACACCCCACCCCCCGAGCTGTTGGGCTAGGAGCTGCTGTCCAAGAGCACAAGCAATTCGAATTTGCGGTCATTGTAGACGGCGTTTTGCAGTAGCCGAGCAAATTGTCTGCACGCGATTATGTAACGGTCTATGGCCGCATTCTGTCCAAACGGATGCGTTTAGCCCTCGCCGTTTCTCTACCGGTGCAACGTCGTTGGCTTCATCTGTGGAGGGCAATAGTCAGCGTGGTGCTATACATGATTTTGCAATTCGAATGTGTGCTGTGTGCATGTGGTCAGAGAGAAGATTACTCGGCAGTATCAAGACTGCCCATGTGGCGCTTGAGGTCCCGTGCATGTGTACATCAAGTGCACAGCAAGACGTTCCTCCCTCAAACGCTCAGCATGCGTCTCAATCTACGCCTAAGGATGACGATACGAAGGTTTTCATCATAACATGGGGGGTCAAAAAGCAAGCTCGAATGCCTAAGAAGGCCGCGCTGCTGCAAAATTCATCGGAAGGCGTACGTACCTTGTACCTTGATCCTGAATGAAGTCGCCTAGCCTGCAAGGGTCCCTACCTTGTTGCCGATAACGAGTATTGGTATCGCGCGTTCAAACCCATACGTGAGAAAAGGCAATCAATAATCAAGCTCAACCGACTCGCTCGGCATTTCATCCAGCTCGCGAGCAATTCTACGGTAGGTGATGCCTTCGTCATCAGGGCGCGGTTCGCGTGTAATACGCTTGCGCTTCTTGCCCCTGTTTGCTTCTAAAGTAGCAGTCATCTTCTTCTTTGAAATGAGAGGATTTGGGCGCTTACACGACTCGTCACCAACCAGCGTTGTAGTTGACGCACGTCCATCGGTGTGCTCCGCCTCGATGACTTCGCCCAGAGCCGCCTTCGATAAGGCCACCGGCTGAGGGATTTTGGAACTAGGGTCGGCAGAGCTGGCGGCATCTGGCTTGACGAAAGTCAATTCGATCGACGCGCCACCAGTAGACTCCTCGTGAGGGTTGATGTTGTCATGGGCAACCTGGAAATCATGTCCAGACTGGGTGTCATCCTCATTCAGTTTGACCTGCTCATTGGCGTTGTATTCCTTAGCTCCCAGGATGTTGTGTTCACGGGCCTCGCTATTCTTCTGCGCTTCCGTCTCCGCCTCGGCCTTAAGTTCTGCCTCATTCTCAATCTGCTCCTCCACCTCGCGCTCCTTGCGCTCGGCAACACGGCGCTTAGCATCCCTGAGCATCTGCATGAGCTCAGAGCGACGATAGAACTGGATATCCTCGTCATCGATAGTGCGCTTGGCGCCATCGGAATAGAAGCCCAAATCTTCCTCTTCCTCGTAATATACCTCACCCTCAACTTCATGGACTTGCCCTTCAACTTCGACCCGGACATGGTTGTGATCCGGTTCAGCGGGAGCGGCGGTTTTGGCAGTCTGAATACCGAGCTGAGCAAGTGCGGCATTGAACCCCTCGGCATAGCCGGCAGCGTGCCCAGCGGCGTGTCCGAAGCTGGCACCTGAGGTGAAGCCGGCGTTGTAGGCAGTATCGAAGATAGCGGGATACGGAGACGTCCTGGTCGGAGTCTGAGGGTTGGCTGAAGACGTCACGAAGGGTGGAAGAAAAGTAGGCTGCGGCTCGCCGGGAAAGTGCTTGCGACCGAACTCGCGAAACTCCTCCTACAAAGTATGTGAGCTCGATGAACGACACGGGCGAACCTTCCACTACTCACCTCGGAGCTTTGGACGACGGGGAAAGGAAAGACCATCTTGAGCGAGCTGTGGGCCTGGGTCCACGTGAGTATGCGTATAACTGCCGATCGATGTTGTTGTGTCCACGTCGACGCGGATGAGAGGCAGCAGCAGTGGAAGAGGAAGTGATGGAAGCTTAGGGCGCACGCGCCTAAGCGAGCATGGAAAGCGCGCTAACGATGGTGACACGTGCCGATAAGATAGCGCAACAGGTGCACCCGATGACGCACGGCCTCCCCATCCAAGGCCCAGTCGCCTGCCAACCCATAATAAACCTGACAACCCAACCCTCCAAATATGCAACACCCTCTACTTCTAGGCTCGCTACTTGTTTCCACTTTCTTCTTCGGGACATCTGCTCGGGCTGGACCCTTGTGGCGAGAGAAACTCGTCGACGTGCTCGACCAGGTGCCGTCGTTCAACATCCCCAGCATCGTCATGCCACCCGGCTCCTCGTCCAACGACGCACCGATCCTGTCCGACGTGGTGGGGAAGGATCGGAGCATCAACATCTTCAGCGGTTTCACGCGAGATGTCGACTCCGTTGCTGCCCGTTTAAATGATGGCTCCCAGAACGCCACCATTCTGGCACCCGACAACAGCGCCATTCACGCACTGCCGCGCAAGCCCTGGGAGGACCCCAGAGAGTACGAATCTTTGGGTGCGAACGCGTACGAGGGAGCCGATGGCTCGTCCCGCGCGCAGAAGAATTTGGAGCGCTTTGTGAACGCGCACATCGTACCCGAAAGCCCGTGGAAAGAGGACCAGAAGATCCAGTCGCTCGGAGGCAATACAGTCTGGTACGAGATCAAGAATGGCAAGAAAATGGTAACGTTACTGGGAGATACATATACTCAGCCGAGTACTGATAACGACGCAGCTTCAGCCCGGCGACATCGAGGTTTCCAGCGTCGCTGATAAAGTTGCCAACGGTGAGATCTGGATTATCAAGGGCGTCTTGAACTCTGCGTGAGAAATGGCCTCTACAGCCTATTAATGATGCTTTTATTTCCGACGTTGGTTATATTGTGATACCTCGAACATTCGCCAAGGCGGGCTGGCGAGTAGACAGAATAGTATGGCTTCTTTTGATCAAGCTTTCAACCTCGGGTTTGATTTGTGAACTCACCCACTCTCGCATAGGTGGGCATCTGGTGACCTCACTCTTGTCCCTCCGACCCCACCTTTGCCGACTCGGCTTAGCCCCGCAGTTACTCGCTACCATAAGTAGACCAGGGCTCTAGCGAGCAGCTCTAGCAGACTACAGGCCCATCCACCATGACTGATGCAGAAACCCTCCTGATATGCCACACGTGCGGCACGCAATTTGACGTACCCGCTGCCGAGCCTCTCCCTAGCTGCAGAATATGCGACGTATGTTCACGATGCATGCCGATTTCTCCCGCGACGCTCACAGCTGTGTGTAATCCGTAGGACCCCCGCCAATTCGTTCCGCCCACGGGCCAAGCATGGACGAGTCTAGCCGGGCTACGAGGGGTATACGAAAACCGATGGGAACAGGATGCTGAAGAAAAAGGCATGTGGTCGATATGGACGGAGCCGAAAGTAAGGAGGCTGCTGCCAATAACCCTCCTGGTCTGTCCTAATAGTGCTATAGTTCGCCATCGGCCAACGTGCAATCCTTATCGAGACGCCCGAGGGCAACGTGCTTTGGGACCTTATCACCTATCTCGACTCCAAGACGATCGACTTCGTAAGCATCATTTTGCAACCTACAATCCAAATGCTAATTGCACGTATGAAAGATCAATTCCCGCGGCCCTCTCCGCGCAATCGTCATCTCCCACCCGCATTACTACACTACACACATCGAATGGGCCCGCGCTTTCGACGTCCCCATATACGCGTCGGCTGAAGACAGCTCCTGGTTCAACCGAGCCGATTCATCTTCATCCCCTGTCCGCCGCCTGATTACCCAACCTGTCGAGACCATCCTGCCCAATGTGACCGCTATAAAGACGGGTGGGCACTTCCCGGGCAGCCTGGTCCTGCTCTGGAAGAAGCATCTGATGGTCGCCGACACCTTCGTCACCGTGCCAGTAAGTCGCATTCTTTCTTTTTCTGTCGTCGAGAAGAAAGCCTGTTTCATTAATGAAAGCTAAAATTCACTAGTCCGGACTCTATCACCATGACCGACCTCCGGGTACGACTTCCTATTCCTTCATGTGGTCCATTCCGAATATGATCCCCCTTTCTCCACCGGAGATCCACGCCATGTGGAAAGCTGTTGCTCCTTTCGAGTGGGAGAGCACCCATGGCGCCTTTAGAGGAATGGACATCCGCCGAAAGGACTGCAAGAGCGCTGTGCTTGAGAGCATGAAAATTCAAGTCAAGTATGAGGGACATGCCAACCATGCCATCTTGAATGAAACTTGCTAGTTGCTAAGCTGCGTTTTCGTTTGTACAGGTGGTGCTTAGTGGGAAAGTTGACTGAGAAATGCAGTCGACAGAAAGATTTTCGCTAGCGTCCAGAAGGAAGACAGCCGTAGAGTCGGGAGTGGTGGCTGGTTAGTCGTAGTGGCGCCTGCGCATGAGTTTTGGAATACGAAAATGGAGCAACCTCTGTTGAACCGCCAATAAGTAGGACCTATTTCCCAGACGTTTCTCGGGCACTCAAGAAAAGCTGCGCCGGAGGCGTGGAAGAGCATCGGCTTTCGTTGATTCGTCTAATTGACACAAGGCGATGTTGAATTGAAAAGAATGCACCTTGTAGACAATGAAGAATGGTCTCCCAATCCGCAAGATTATTCACCAACCTTGTTCTCTGCCGAATCACGCATAGAGACGTCTGAAGCTGGAGAAGACCTGCGGTCCGCCTGCGGAGGAGAGGGCTCAACTGATGATGTGTTCTTGCGCCTCTTCTCTGGCTCATACCTGTCAGGGGAACGACGACGCTTGTGGTCCCTGCGTGGACTTTGGCTTCTGCTGTGACTACGCCTGCGGCGGCGGTCGCGACGATCACGATCCTTGCGAACATCAGCGCGCTTGTCTCTGTCGTCGTCAGAGGAGGAGGGAGATCTCTTTTGCTTGTGATCAGAGCGACGGGGACTACGCGAGCGGGATGTAGACGGTGAGCGAGTATGACGGCGCCGGGAGCGGTCCCTGCGCGAACGTGGAGGTGGAGAGCGGCTGTTAGATGCAGCCGAAGGCGAACGGTCTCTGCCGCGGCGGCGTCTAGGCGAGCGTGAGCGAGATGTCTCGGGCGACGCGGAAGGTCGGGCTCGATCATCACCACGGGCGGGGCTCCTAGCCCGCCTCGATCTTCCAACAGGGCTGCGTGAACGGGACTTGTCTCTGCTGTAGCGACGACTGCCGTGGCTACGACGAGGACTGATAGAACGGGACGGAGAGCGGCTGTATGAAGGGCGACGGCGACGGCGTGGGGGTGTTGCAGAGCGAGAGCGGGAACGGCTGCGCGACATGGAGGGACGAGGTGAATAGTCTCTGCGCCTGCCCCGGCCAGCGGGAACGTAGGAATCCGTACGAGGCGGGCGGCGGAATTCATCATGGCCACGGCGGTAGGGCGGTGGCGAGCGTGAGCGGGAGCGTCCAGGGCGGTATGAGTATGCGGAGCCACCGCGCCCACCACCGCGACCCCTGCCACGAGGTCGGTCCCTGTTGTGGTCGCGTTCGCGACGTTCCCTCTCGCGAGTGCGATCAAGATCTTCTTCCCGTTCACGTTCGTTGTCGCGGCGCCTACGGGCCTCCTCGGCTGCCTTCTCCTGTGCTTTCTACAGGCGAAATCGTCAGCTAGATTCGTGTTAAGCAAACGGGGTAGCACCTACCTTGTCCTGCTTCATCTCATCCTTCTTCATCTCTAGCAGTTCTCGAGGAACACCAAGAGTATCCTTGTTGCTTTGGGCGCTGAGACACAGGTTCCAGAACTCTCTGACAAAACGGGGGGCATCATCGTGGAGGAAGCCGCCGAGAGCGATCTGAAGCTTCTTCGGGTCGGGCTGCGGGACGACGTCAGCGGGGCAGGCTGGGGGAGCAAGGTTTGTCTGGACGACATACGTAGCGCTCTCCGTCGAGCAAATTGTAGATGAAGTCAACTACCATGTCGTCGTCGGTCTCGAGGATTTGCTGAACCTTGGTGGCAATCCATCTTTCCGTCATTAGCATGGTCTTGGAGGGATAGCGGGGGCAAGCTCACTTCTTCATGATGTCCATCTGCACCTTGGTCGTATCGACCTTCTCTTCGAACTCGGGCGGGAACTTGGTGCTCTTCAAGAGCTTCATGTCGGCTGCGGACAGCTGCATGATAGCGAAGAAGGCGCCGCAAGCGGGACGCGTCGCAAAAGGGAGTCGGCGAGGAGAGGAAGTCGAAGGGTTAGCGGCCAGAAGCTCATGGCGCTGAGCAGACGAAACGCGAGGCCCGTGCACCGCCGAGATTTAGGCCGATCCCGACAGTCTGGGTCAGCGGCGGCACGACACGGCGGGGTTTGCAGGCCGATGATGCAACCTTTGTGTTCCTATCATAGTCCCACACTTGCACAAAACAATCTTTCGTCAATTTCAAATCTTCGCTCGGCTCAACCTAGGAATGGCAATACCGCTCTTGGTTCCGCTCCACGCATGCGCAGACTCGCACTCATATTCCAACGCCATGCTCAATCTCCCAACAGCAGTAGAACAACGCAACGCCAACCAAATGCTAGAAGTAAAAGTAAGGGCAAAAAAAAAAAAAAAAACCC
>RHKH01000004.1:695930-731967 GCA_009829795.1 Lasiodiplodia gonubiensis
AGCCTTGCCCCATTACCCATGGCGTATGTCTACCACGCCCAACTACCACGCCGGGCAGCAACACCAAACCCACCAAGCGCATAGCCCGCATGTAGAAAGCGTGGCTGCTGCTTGGCCCACTCGAAAATGTACGTCCTCAACGCCCTCCAACGCATGCAAGTATCTTCAGTGATGCCTGCATCTCTAGCGTTGTTATCCTCACCAAGCCGAATGTACCCTCGTGCCTGAGCGAGCTCATCGTCCTGCCGCAGTTCTTCAACCGGGATGCGACTGATCTTGCTCAGCTCATCATCGAATTTCCGTGCCAGCGAAGGATATCCTAGGGATAGGTAATTGTACACCTGCGTTACAAAGGCATCGTTGAATTCCTCTTCAAGTGCCTTTTGGGCAGCAAGCTTGTCGTCAATGCTTGCAATGTCAGGATTGGAAGGCGGTGGAGATGGCGGCGCTCTTGCAGGAGTTGGCGGTGGACTGTCGAAGGGGTTGTCGATTTCGATCCGTGGTGTAAGCATACCCGCTTGCTTGGTGCTCTCCCTCGAACCGGGCCCACGGCAACACCCGTTCCACAAGCCAGCTGGACTGGGTGGGCGGCTACCGGGATTTGACCACAGAGTTGGCGGCTTTGATCGGCCTTCTTTGGCAGATAGCCCTGTCGACTTCGTGGCCATTTTCTTTGGCTCTTCCTTCTTCCGTTCGTGTCCCCACAAACCCTGAGGCTCTGTGGGCTGGCTCTGCTCCGTGAGGTAGCACATGGAGTTCCGTAGAGCCTCGGACCCTTGCGTGACGTCAAACCTGGCGGGTTCTGGCGAAGGGCAGCGTGGGAAAACGATATCGCTACCAAGCATCGGCGGCCTTGCCCCTCGCTGCATCCCCTTCATTTCTTGCTCGTCTTGGCGACCGCGCTGGTTCGCAAACGGGTTCGCCCATGGACCCTTCGTTGCAGAGTCTGCCAATGCGTTCTTCGTTGACTTTGCCCCCCATTGAGGTTCACCCCAAATATTCTTCTTCGTGGGTTCATCTGCTCTCTTCGTCTTCTCGCTCTTGTCTTTGCTCTGGCTCTCCTCTTTCTCCTCCATGTGCTTCTGCATGGCCAGAAGCTCCCAGTTCACCTTTGTGAACGATTCACGACGCTCCTCGTTCACATCTTCCATGGTCTCACCTACCACATCGTCCTCTTCATCACCGAGGAAATGGGAAACAGGTTCATGGTGATCGTCGTTGGGAAAGGCCGCCATAGCCGCCTCTCTCATCTGCTTTTCCGCTGCCTTCGCGGCTATTTCCAACAGATATCCAGAGAAACGCTCATCTACGCTCTCTCTGCGCCGGGTGGCATGGTAATACAGATATGACTGCTCAGAGTCCGACTCGGCAGACGGAGAAGTAGACAAAGATGGTGTGCGTTCCTCTTCGGATTCTGAGGACTCTATGGTGTCCAGGTCAGGGACTCTGAAAGAGTGCGAACGGTTGCTGCCAATCGAGTCGCTACGACTGGGTATTCCAAGACGGCGGGCTTCACGTAGAGAAGGCACCTGGGGCAGGGTGCTGCTAGGTGTGTTCGAAGGTGCAAGTGGCGCAGGTGGAGGGCGTGGTCGTCTTGCCGGACTGCGCGTGCCGGTATCAGGTGTTGCCTCAGTCCTGTCTGCCTCATTCACTGCAGGACCAACATCCCCCGATTTCCTAGTACGTTTTGCTGTCTCAATGAGTTGCGGCGCAAACTTGCGTCGGGGCTTCGTTACTGATTGCGGGGGACCGTCGATCTGCGGAGAAGACTGAGCATCGGAGAAGCTCGTGTCGGAGCTCCGCACGTCAGCACCGTTTACACCATTTGCAGCTCCGGCCCGGTTAGTTCTCGTTGTCGTTTCGACGGGCTGTGGAGCGAAGCGCCTCCGGGGAGCAGCCTCATCTGCAGGTGGTGGTCCATCCTTGCTGCTTCTGCTGCTCATCTCTACTGGTTCCGGGGCAAACTTCCGCGAGCTCTTGGCCGTAGTCTCAATTGGCTCGGCGGCGAATCTACGACTGGATTTTGTTGTCGTCTCCACAGGCTCTGGTGCAAACCTCCGTGACGACTTGGCTGTGGTCTCCACAGGCTCCGGCGCAAATCGTCTTGAAGATTTGGTTGTTGTTTCCACGGGCTCCGGCGCAAATCTCCGAGAAGACTTTGTTGTGGTTTCCACAGGCTCCGGCACGAAACGCCGCTTTGGTGGAGGAGAAGAAGAAGACATGGTGGATCGGCTGACAAGATCTCTTGACAACACTGAAGTAAAATGAACGATATGGCGTGCAGCTCGTAGCCGCTTCTGTGGAGATAAAGACCCAAGGAAGTCTATGTCTCAGCCAGCAAACCGAATATGTGGACAGCAGCTTTGTCAGACAACGCCCTTGTCTCCAACCCAGCAGTGCATGTCCCAAACTATATTGGCGAAGGAGCGCGGCGATTGGCGCTCGACCGACTGCGGGGCGGAGGGTGATCGGAAGAAATCGGAACGGCGCTATATGGTTGTCTCGTGCACAAGCAGCTGCAGCCACAAGGAAACCGGAATATTGAGCTCCTTTTCGTGCGTCCCAATTGGGCCCAGCAGTTGTTCGGGGTCCAGGCGCGTCGAGAGGGCGGGCGCTTCACGAGGCTCAAGTCGATCTATAGCGACCGAGGTGCACACAGAGGCGGGACCGAGATATGTCCAGAGATGGGTGGATTGGCCCTGACAAGTCGGGTCAGCACGTCCAAGAGGTGAAATTGCGACACGGTAAGGGGGTCCAGGAGCGAGCAGGCGAGGCGCAAGACGAACCTCTTCGACGCGGGGCTGGGACGAAAGTGGTTGGGGCGGCGCAGACAGGCGGACACAATGACGAAGGGTCGCTGGAACAGGACTGTCGCTGGAGAGAGCTACGTCGGCCTTGTGCGGTAAAATGTCGAAATGGTGCGTCGGCGACAGTGACGTCGAGAAATGTGGAGCCGCGGGTCAAGGATGCAACGATGGGGCCAATGGCGGAGAAGCAGGATCTCGCTGGACGGGCAACGCGCCAAGCTCTACGGCTGGAGGCGAAACGACACAACGATGCTGGTAAGAAGGAGTAGCAGGTTGGATCAGTGGGAGCCTGAGGGAAGGAGGTCTGGAGCCCTCCGTATTGCGACGGCCGTGCAGCAACCAAAAATATACGGTCAGGAGGCCGGGCTCCACTCTCTCCCCAGACGGGAGCTGGAGCAAAGTCCAGGCGGGCGGGGCGGAGTGCTGGTGGTTGGTACGACGTCGTGTCGAAGCGTGCCAGAAGACTGCGGAGGGGTCAAGCTGACGCGGACTCTCCCAGCGCAATCGCGGACGCGGCACGGCAGGGACGGGGCATAGCTAAAAGGCACTTCTCTCGCAACCAGCGCGGTTGGGGTTGCACGCACCCTGGAATGGTCGAGAACTAGCTAGGTCGTGGCGGGCCCAGCAGCAAAGATCGGCCGGCATCGCGCCGCGATAGCAGCTTCATGCGGTGTGCTTCTGTCGGCCATGCGTCTCACGATGCCTGCTCGTAGCTCACCGCAGGCAGGCCGTCGGCACCGCCCCCGCCAGCCGCTGCAGGCATCGCGCCTCTCTCACACCACAGCGATGACTCGGACACGCTGGAGAGCTGGTCGTTGCCACCGCGCGGCCAATCGCAGACCGGTCAGGACGCAGAAAACGAGAGTCTCGACTGTCCCCGGACGGCGCTAGACCCAGCGCCCCACGGATATGCGCAGATCGTCTGATAAGACTCTGCGCCCCCGCGGAGCGGAGATGCTCCTGCCCGCCCAGCCGGGAGGCGGCGCGCATGCCGTTTCAACGTTTTATCTCAACAGATGCATGCAGTCGAGCGCCGTGCTCCCTTCATAAGCGCTGAAACGCGACGGAAACGGGCAGATTCGTGCGAACCCGCAGGCACGGGTTGAGTTAACAAGACGTGGTGGAAATAGACTGTTCAAGAACCAGTAAAACACCCTCCAATCAGCTGCCGACATCCAGAAACACCGCTGAGAACCAATCCGCCCAGGCGACCGGAATCTGCGCCCTTGCCATCAAAACATTTCGCTTACCCACACAGCTACCTCATGTCCTCCTCCCGGATTCCTGCCGGATAGCCCCCATTCCCACATGCTGGCGCACTGAGCCACGGCGGTTGACCGGTGAAATGGCTGGACGACGCCTCATCCCACGAGCCGACAAAGTCTAGTAAATTCTGCACAGTCTCTGCCTCCCGCGGAAGGAACCCAGAGCTTGCCACGCTAGCCACTCCGCTTGCGCCCTCATTGGCTAGAGAGGTTGAGGTTGCGGTCCGATTGAAGGTAGCCAAGTCTCTCAAAATCACGGACCGCCGCAATGGCTCGCACTCGTCGCTCTCAGAGTGTTGAAATCCATCCTTGGTCATGTCGAAGCCTCCAAAACGGTTGTCGACATGCTCGTCAAAGCCAGAGTCGTGCCAGGGGAATACCGACGGATATCCCTCCTGTGATAATCCAGGCTCCGAACTTCCCGACCCGGCCTGGAAGGCTTTCGACCCAAGGTCAAGTCCACCGGCGTCATGGCCACTCTTTCCGTTGCAGAAGCAGCCTGCACAGTTGCACTGGCAATCGCAAGCCCCCACTGATGGAATGTGTGAGGTAGTCGACATGTTGTCTGCTCTCTTCCGCATACCTCTCTCCGAGCGTGATGGCATGCAGCCGGTTGTTGCTACAAAGTCTATCGACACTGTGGGGGACCGTCTAAACTGCCCCTTTTCAGGGAGCCTCTTTCCCTTCAGGCCGATTCCGGTAGGAGGGTCTGCTGTCTCGGCAAATTGGATGGTCTCTGTGGACATGCCGATGAGCATTCACAGGTCATCAGAGGAAGTCGAGAGATGCGTACGATCTAGCTTTCGGGAACAAGGCCACGGCGAGGTCTAGGGCGGCCGGACCTCGTGGTGGAGGGGCATTTGCTTACGCAAGACACGGAATTGGCGCAATCGCATGCAATGGATGGTCGACGTAGAAAGCAGGTCCACGTTGGGACTGGCGAAGGGGCGGGTATGTTCGTCTCAAGGAGGTATGCTAGTACTCGGAGGAATCGACTGACTTCAACAGACCATCTGCCGAAAGTAAAGGAAGATAGAGAAGCACCAGCCGAGCACAGCAGCAGCGCGCCGAATTTTAAGTCGTTGGGGCTCTCGGCGAAGCCGCGCGCAGTCGTGTCACGGCAGCCGGTGCCGTAAGAGGTCACCTGCACCGTGACACAATACCGGCGCGACGTACCGACAGCAAGGCAGTGGCAGCAGATTCGGCCCCAAAACAGCTCTGCGCAGGTCGCCGACGGCCACACCCTTGTTTCTAGAAGCCGCCAAGGCAGACATATCTCTCCGTGCCGCATCTACCTACGCAGACCTGGGACGTCAGGTCAGCCTTGCTAAGTTAGCGCGCAGATTAGCGCCCCCTGTCCCCCGCTTCCACGCGAGACGAGTACTGTACAATCCCAGCGTCGTGGGAACATCGTTCGGCCGAGCGTTTGACCATTATCGCTTCGCCCATTGTTTTCTTCGCCACGAGCACGGCGAACCCGAGTGTAGACGATGGATACCAGACTAGAGGATCCTGCTATCCGGACTGAAGCCGCTTCTTTGTTGTTCTGTGAGCTCCATCCGGTCCACCGGATTGACTCATCTGCACAGCACATCTTTCCCTCTCGTGTCACCGGCCATGGCAGAGCTGGTCTTACCAGAAGTGCTGCAGCGTCTTCCAGAATATCCCTCACTGTCGTCGTTCAACCCCGTCCACATTTGAGCAAAGACCCAACGAGGGCGGTTGGACAAGGTACGTGTTCGCTCGAAAATCACGCACTTGCGGCTCTTCCCGCACTGCGCAATTGGTCGCCCTGCACCCCGACCACATGCGGCGCGCCCTGACGTTGGACACTCCCCTCGTATGAACGCCATGTCTTCTTGGCCACGCTGGGGAGAGTGCCGCAAAGCAACATTGCCACAATCGGCGTGGGGACGAATACCCCGGGGTATGCAGCGAGAAGGATTGCGAACCCTGTCGCTGTACGAACACACAAACGCTCTGCTGCTCTGTGTTGTGGTCTTGTGTTCATCCAAGCCTCCCGCCTCTTTGCCCGCAGCCAGCCAGACGCCCGTAAGTACTGCAACTGTGTCCTACCCTTGGAATCCATCTCGGCATTGCGGCACCGCGCGCCTCACAGCCTTAGTTTCGAAACACGGGCGCGCCTTGAGAGGCGCCAATACCTCATACTTGCGATTCCTTCGTTAGAGTCATTCCTCTTGCCGTGCAGCTGCCGCATCGGACTCACCGGCGGCAATTGTAGCCCTTGTTCCGGCGAAGCTATCCGACACGCGGGCTTTGAGCGTGCTTTCGAGAAGAAGCGGCACGGGTGACGCTGCACGGTGGACTGTCGACGTCATCGGCATAGGTTTATCGCTTATCTGCTTATGCTCGCACGAATTGTTCAATCATCTTGTCTTCCAGGTATTCGAAGAGTCATATGGCAACCAGCGCGCAAACATCTCTACATGAAGCCAACAGTCTTGCAAATAATCACATCAAGAAGACGAACGAGCCGACCTGGCAGCCCGAAGAACCCGTGTCCCCCGTTCCAAGCTGGACTTACCTAAGTACAATTAATCCGTCCAGTGACTTCACTGCGCCATGACGCCATTTCCCCATGTAATTCCCAAAGACAGTACCCGCCCTCCGGCCCCTTAGAGCTGTTACCTTACTACTCGATATCCTAGAGAGCTTCTTCCCTCTTCTTTCGGCTTTATTTGTTGTGCCAGATGAGCGTCCGCAACGAATCCCAGTGGTCCGATTGCTCGTAGCTGCAGACGAACGGTCATCAGCATGGAACCAACACGGACAAAAAGGAATACCCACATGTAATGCATGCTACTCCGCAGACTCGACTGCAGTGTCTCGGGGTGCCACCGGAACAGGTACATGACGAGAGCCCAGCTCACGCTCGCAAAGACGGTCCACCCGTTGTCCTTCACCTTGGCGGCCAGCACTGGGTCGCTGATGATCTCCCAGCCACCGCCGCCACCCACCCTACCATGATGGCCGTGGTGGTGACCTCCCTTGCCGTTGGCGTGTTCGCCTTTGGGCTGGACGAGCAGCTTCGCATAGGCGAGCACAACGCGGGCGAAGACGTAGATGACGATCTGCTGGCTGACGGAGCTGTGGATAGTGCGGCCGAAAACGGCGTAGCCGCCTACGAGTCCCGCCAGAAAGGCATCGTAATGCTGCTCTTTGCCTGTCGGCGACGCATGCCGCAGCAGAAGCATTCCCGTCTTGTAGACCAGTGCAAACATGCCTAGATTGCGCGCGTGCTGGCGCGTGGCTTTGAAGACGAGCTTGGCCTTTGTGCGGAAGCTGTGGAGGGATGCCTGTTAGTTGTGTTTCACTTGTATCCATCGGGAATACATACTCGCCGGAGCGGAAGAGGAATATCATCCTAGCGTGCAAATCGCAGTCAGCATCTTTTCTTCCGCATGTTGGAAGTGAGCCTTACACCAGCGCGTGCGGAAATCGCACCTTGGTTCCGTAGACGATACCATTCCGAATACCTTTGACCAGCGTGAGGACCTCATGGTATTTCGGATCGAGCGCGATGCGCTCTGCCGAGGCCTGCGCCGTGTCGAAGTTCCAGTTAGCCATGGGTTCGTAGTAATGGATCAGAAGGCCGCTGTCTGGAGCTATTCCGTCGCCTTCAGCGCACCTTGCTGGCCACCCAGCGAAACCGCAACACTACTGACCTCCAAGCTCTTCACGAGCTCCATTGCCCGATCCATTGCGTCGGTCGCTTTTTCTCGGTCCTAGTATAGCGCGACAGGCGGCGTGTCGTCGAAGCACGTCTCTCTCGAGCGTCGCAAGTTCGTGGCCTGTCGTCGTCGCGAGATCGGGGACGGTATGGGCGCTCTGCGGTCGAGTACCAATAGCTTTGTGAAAGGCGGCCTACGGTCATCAGGTCCAGGGCATATTCCAAGCAGGGGGGACAGAGTAGACGCTCCTCGCACGCTACAGCACTCACAAACGCTGGCCCTGGCCCCCGGCTATGATGTCGGTCGCGCACATGCCCGCATCCTCGGCTCATGGACGCCCGCCGCAGGCCGGCCGCCCTATCGATTTCTCCCGCGCTCCAGCCACCATTCCTCTGCTGAACAAGCGAGGCTGAGGCTTGGTGACATGTGATTGTGGCTGGTGGTATACTCAGAAAAAAAAAAAAGCGTGCCCCTCCAAGCTGGAGCGGAGAAAAGGGCGGGCGATCCGTGCCTTTGTCCAACGCTCTTCCTCTTACCTCTTGGCGAAAGCGCCAGAGGAATGCTTAGCACCAATAAGTCGTTGGCGTGCATCCTGGCAGGCCCAGGCTTTGAGATGGGTGGACCGGTCAACACAGCTCGTTGCTGTGCTGGCGCGGCAATATGGTTTCAAGCGGAGCTCCAAGTTTCCAGGTGCGTAATTTGCCCCTAGGTGCGCGGCTGAGCGATATTGCAACAGCCGGGGCGGGGCTTGCGTTATCATCCAAAAACTTCACGGTTCAGGCGTTGCATACCGGCATCAAATCACAGCTCTCTGCCAATTGAACAAAGTAAATTGCAAGACCGTCTATGAATGGTATCCACGCTCGAAACAGTCCGTCTACCTGCGACAATGTGAAGTACGCTTTGTTGCTTTTTTTGCACCTTAACACCTGAACACCAAGGAATGCGAACTACCCACGCTTCAGCCAACATACGCCCGCAAGGTCTCATAGATCGTGAAAATGAATGCGGAGCTAGGCACAGACCTAGCGACCGTGATGCCACACCCTCTGTACAGGCCGCGCAGGCCATGCTGATGCCAGATCAGCTTGCCAACAGACCAGAACGAGCTCCGTCCGCCGACAACGCTGCGGCTAACGTCCTCGGTCTGCATACGGCTCTTGATGGTGTCGGCCGGATAGAAGAGGAAGTTGTAGCTGACTCCGGCCGTAGCGCCGCACACCATCTGCTGGTGGATGGGCAGCGGCTCGTTGCTCTTCTTGCCCGTGCGCTTCTCGCGCGCCTGTCGAAAAAGGAGCCCCATGCCCTCGTACCCACCAAACCACGCGGCTGACCCGCCCGTCTCGCGGATGAGCGTGCCGAGCTGTCCATGCCAGAACCCTGCGATTCCCTGGTGCCGGTACACCGACGCCATAACTCCCAGCGGCCCCATCTTCACAAATTGGCCGCTAGACGTCTCAACGGGGACCTGCACCTTGCATTTAACCAGTTCAATGGGTGTGAGGAGGGAGGATGCGAAGGCGCCGGATGCCGCGCCACAGAGAAGCAAGGCGCCGAAGGGCAACGGTTGGTTGGCCGGGTAGATTGTGGACTGGAGGGCTTCCTGGCAGAGGCGGTACTACAGCAGGGAGTCAGTGGGGTGGTCTCAAATCGCTAGGGAGCACTCACGCTGAAGAACAGGCTGGCATTCTCCACTGCGGCGCCAACAAGAGGCGCGCTGATGCCCCGGTACAAGCCCATGAATCCATCCTTGGCCCAGGATTTTTGGAAGCAGTCCAGCGGCCCGGTGTATCGGAGGGGGAGGTGTTCCGGCTGCGACTGCAGGCGCACCTTGATCGTGTCAAAGGGGTATTCGATGTATTTGCCAATGATGCCAGCAAGGGAGCCGCAGGCGATGTCCTTCAGGGCCTCCATGCCCTGGCCGGCGAGCGCTTCTTTGGTCGACTCCGGAGTGGTGTTGGGCGTGGGGATGGCCAGCTCGGCGTCGGGCACGCCAAGCGGGCGCTCGGAATAAGTAGCGGCCATGGTGAACGAATTGCGTAGGGGGCTGGATCTTCTGGGCGAGCAATTGCTATCGCGGGAGCATTGTGGTATAAATGAGAATCAGGAGAAACAGGCGGGCTGCGTGGCAGCGGGGTGGGCGCAATCGGCAGATGGTGAGTGGTGATGGCGTGCAGGGCGGCCGCCGCTGCGGGCTTTTCGGGCGGCGGCAGTATTTATAGCACGTGGACTAGGGCGCGGTAATCGCGGAGGGGCATGAGGGAATTTTTGGCTCGGTTTCTGACTGGCACGTTGGGCGCATGCGCCGCTGTGTGGGTGAAGTCATGGGAAAACGAAGACCCAGTGCCATGCAGTTGCGCGGCCGGGGCTGGCGGCGGAGTCGCAGGAAACGAGACCGGGGCTGGCGAAAAGATTTTGGACGCCCAGCGGTCCTAGCAGGCTCCATCTGCCACCCAGCGCGCGCCTTGCGGGGCGGCCAAGCCGGTTGAGTGGCCTGTCTGCGGCTAGTGCCCGCTTAGAGTTATCTAGCGCCATCAATTTTATCAGATCGAGTGGAGGGCTGCGGACATTTTTCTTAGCAAACCACCGCACGCCTTTGGCACTCCTCACCCCACCCCTCCCTCTAATCCCCGATCATGTCCTCCGACGCCGACACTTCCGCTCCTCCTCCTCCTGCTGCTGCTGCTGCTGCTCCCGCCAGCGAGCCCACGCCGGCCGCTGCGGGCATGCGCAAGAACGGTGCGTTCTTCCTCTCTCGCCCACGAAAAGTGCCGCAGTTAGCTAACTATGTTCACAGGCAAGCAGTGGCACCAACCGAAGAAGGCCTTCCGTCCTAGCTCCGGCCTCACCTCTTACGCGAAGCGCGCCGAGGAGCGCAAAGCACTTGCCGCCATCAAGGCCAAGGAAAAGGAAATGAAGGATGAGAAAGAGGCTGAGAGACAGGTCGGTGTCCTTGAAGGCCGGGATGCTATTCCTGACAGCTGACCCTTTTGGTATAGACACGGATCGCAGCGATCAAGGATAAGCGCGAAAAGAAGGCAGAGCGCGAGAGATACGAACAGATGGCCGCGAAGATGCACGCCAAACGGGTTGAGAGACTGAAGCGAAAGGAGAAGCGCAACAAGAAGCTTAACTCCTGAGCATGGCCGCAGCCGTCATTGGCGACAAACCATAATTTTCTGCTGGCAAAGACGGGAATGGGTGCATGCGCGCGGCACCTGCGGACGCATGTAGACAGAACGGGGTACCTGTGAACTCTTATTGTTCGTATCCCATGCAGGGGCCAACCGCCGTCCCCCGTGGCAGCCGCAACAAGACGGCCGTCCGCAGTAGCCAGCATGGGGAGGTTGTAAACGAGAGTCGGGTCTGCTACAGCAGAGCGAGGTTCTATTCGGACGAAAAAGCTCCGTGATTATCAAGATTATATGCCCTTTTGAGACCGATCAGCTTTCGCCTTACGTCGTGCACATGAAACCAACATGCGCTGCTTTCAGCATCTCTTTGCGCAATTGCGATGTCGGCACTTTCGTCTGGCACCTTCGGAGATGAGGCAGCAACCCTTCCGAAACCCCGCGCTGAGGCGTGCAGGGTCCAAATTTGCCGTCCCGATTTACGTACCTCCCGACGTATGCCCCTGCGCTTCCAAACGCTGAGCTCAACCCTGCATTGCAATCCTTCAATTGCCAGAGCGGATGTATATTTAGTCTGCAGCGATCTTTGATGTGCGTTGATCGACTCAGCCGGTGCAGTGACGATCCCTACGCAGGCCTGCGTCGTCACCCACGTGGCCAGCTGATCATTTAATCCTCCAGAGGCTTGATCTACTCATCGAATTGTCCCAGAATGCCTAGAGTAGAGACTACGCTTATCTATTGCAGCCCTAATGGCCAGCCCGCTCTATAGATAAGGTTTTCGGTTCACAGCTCGACTGCGAACGACTCCCGGATGCGCTCGCCGAACCGGTAGAAAACCAGCGGAGCGGGGCAGAGCAAAAGACTGAGTAGCCCGAAGACTGAGATCCCCCAACCGTAGCCGATGCTTTCAAATAGTGACGGCGCAAACAAGGGCACCACTCCACCGACAACGGAACGAAACACCGCGCCCGCTGCTATGGCCGAGGCGGCGTACTTCTCGAACGCGTCTATGTAATAGTTTTGCGTGCAATTGATAATCATAACTTGCCCTATGCCGTAGAAAAAGGTGCTAGCAAGAGACGCAGCCCAGTGAGTATTGAAGTGAATCGTCCAGGCAAACCTAGCGGGGGCGTGAGCCTTTAGAGCGAAAATAGTGACAGACAGAATGCATACTTACCAGAAAAGCGATACGGGTATAAATACAGATCCGATGTTTGCAAGCGGGAGTCTGTATTCGGGTTCCCCAATATTGCCGTTGCGACCCTTCAGCCTCTTGTATACATCGTCAATTCGGGGAACCAGGAGCCGGACCGCGAATATGAACCCAACTCCAGGGCCGAGATACGTGAGTCCGACTTGCTCAGTATTGAAGCCGTACTGTCCGCCGTAAATATCCTGGAAGTTGGTATACAAACTGTAGGTCGTGCTAAATATCAAAGCTTGGTATGAGGACATTGTCAAGACGATGGGGTGTGTCATGATGCGGAGAGGACGCAAAAAGGAGTGGCCCAGTTTGCTGGACATTGGCCTAAGGTCTTCGCCCTCGAACCAATACTTTGTGTCTTCGGATCCTGTCTCCTTTTCCATAGCCTCCTTCCTCTTCTTTAGGATAAATGGTGCGTACGTCTCTTTGAGAAAAAGAAACCCGGACGTAGTGTTGACTCCGCAAAGAATGGCCAGGATGAGGAAAAGCCATCTCCAGCCCAGCCTCTGAACGATAACACCTCCAATCAGCGGCCCGAGAGCCGGGCCGAGCAAAGGACCCAAGAGATACCATCCGAACACGCCAGCTCGTTCCTCGGGGTAGAACATATCACTGATAGTTCCTCCTCCATTGGCGATGCCAACGCTACCGAAGAAACCAGCAAACGTGCGGAGAGTGATCATCACCGCGATATTGGGGCTGAAAGCCGTGGGTATTTGTAGGAGGGTGAACATGGTGAAACAGGACAAGTACAGCTTCCTGCGACCGAAGACTTCAGAGAGCGGAGCCAAGACTAGTGGGCCGACACCTAGCATGACGACGAAGCCGGTCGTTGCGCCGATTACAGTGTCGGTGCAGGTATGGAGCCCCTCAGCAATCTGACTCATTCCAGGAGTGAACATAGAACTTGCGAGCGGGCTCAAGACTGCAATGTTTTCATCAACGAGCCGTCCGGCCACTTGTCTTCGAAAAGGGTACAGGCTTACTAGCCATCGAGGCAATGACTGCCACATTGGTCATCTTCGTCTTTCTCGTCCATGATCGTGGGCTCTCTGGATCGTCTTTAGAGAACTTGATCTGCTACAAAAACGTAAGCAAAATGCACGAAGGTTTATAGCTCTTCGCTCACCTCCCTGTGCTCAGGGGTTTCTCCATGACCGTTCTGAAGGAGCGGGGAACGCTCATCGTGGATATTTGACATTGTGTAAATATTGTTGTAGAGGAGGCCATGTCTCGTCAGCAGAACTAAGTATAATCTCGCTCAAGCGGGGCGTTACATGTAGACCCGATGCTGCGCCCCGTTGTGCGAGGCTCTACAGCGCGTCATCGGCTCGCTGAGATCGGCATACCGTCATGGATCCGTCGCATTATTGCGCTAACGACGTGACCCGCCTTAACTCCGGAAATCAAACAAGTCTTCCTATCCGTCCCATAGGGATTTTTGTCGTGATTCAGTCTAGTAGTCTTCAACCATAAGCTGAGGTCCCATTGGTGAAGCGATAAATGGTATAAGAAATCCCACAGTTGAGGGTAGACATTGTCCAGCTGACAGGAGGGAGACAGACATAGAATCTATTTACCTTGCTTACATATGAGGCAACGGGACTTGGAGTTCTCGCACTCAGTAAGACTAAGTGCCTGTGTGATTGTGTCGGCGTAGCATCTGGCTCTGCCCGTAAATTTGGTGAAAACTAAATTCCCCATTTCCATCACTGGTCAGGTGTGTCGACCTTGAAACTCTTTCTGTGATGGAAGGGTGTTATGTTAGCTGCTATACGCATGGTCTTCATCTTTCTCAGTGGAAGATTGGCCAAGAAGCCCAGTAAGTGTGTGTTCTGATCTTGGAGACTTTCATTTCAAGCCGCTGTCATCCTGCGCCAACAGGTACTTTCTTCGAGCCTTCCCCCTTCACAAATTGCACTGCGCGGTGCATCCTTTCCTCATAACCAGCGCTTTCGCCCTGGTGCCCTTCATTCCAACATCCTCGACAATACAAATCACCATCACAGCCCAGACAGCGTACTGTCGCATCAGCATAGCAGATGATACACCAGCTATCGATCTCTTCATCCGTGAACTTCGACACCTTAACCGGAGGTTTTTTGGACGGCGCGAACGACGGCGCAGAAGGTAAGCTAGTTGCGCCGTCAACCCCAGGAGAAGGGCTACCGCCGGACAGCGCTTCGAAGCGAGCAGTCAGGGCATCATCAACAGCCGTAGCCTTGTCGAAGTCATCCGTAGCGGCTGGAGGAGGTGTTGGAAGGGAGGTTGGGGCGGCGGGAAGGGTAAGGGATGATCCGGCATCACCATTTTGTTGCGTTTCTGCCTGTTCCCAAGGAATGGTGGCTGAGGAGCTTTCATCCACGGCCTGTTCACCGGCTCTGCCTGCATCCTCGCCCCCTTCATTACCATCGCTGTACTCTGTCTCCAAGTCCAGCTCCGCGAGCACCTGTGCAATGTACTCATCGGCCTCCTGTTCATCCAGCGCATCCTGATCCACATCCTCCCTATCACCACTCTCAACCTGTCCCCGCTCCGCTTTCTCATCCTCCCGCACCGGCTCCGCCACATCTGGCAACACACTCCGCACCTCCCTCGCCAACTTGCCCACATCTGTCTCCTCCTTCCGCGAAATCTCCCAGTCCTCTCTCTCGCCACCGAGATCCTTCAGCAGCTCGTCCAACGACTTTCCCTCCTCTCCGATCTCGGTGGTACTGCTCTCCGCTGCTATTCCGACGGCCGCGGGACTCGTCTTTCCGCCGTTCAGCCGCTTGAACCGCGCCGCAAGATCTAATATCGGATCTCCTCCATCTTCCCCTGCCGGTTGCTTATCGTCCAGGTCCAGGTCGCGCAACGCGTCGGGTGTGATTTCTTCGGCGGTAGACGGAGGCTGCGTAGATAGGGTGACGGAGGATTTCTTGAGGGCGTTGAGGCGGGCGAGGAGGGCGTCGTCGGAGTTTGGAGGCGGCATCGTTCATTTCTATCCGACAGTTGCTGTTCAAGATCTATGTAGTTCACGGCGGTCGGGGAGGCGGAGATGAGGGTGATCTACAGAGGTACTGCGAAGGTGTTAATCATCCTCGGCGGCGGCGGCGTTGCATAGGTCGTGTCCGTGTTGTGGCGCGGGGAGCTTGGGGCGCATGTAATGTGCGGACGTGCGCGGTGTCGTCACCGACAAGGGTCCGTCGGTAAATAGTCATCCAGTTCAAAGGATGCCTTTTTCACCAGATAAGTCTCAGGGATTGAGTTGAAATTTCAACCCAAAGCTTTAGATCAAACACGCTATTATCAACTTGATTACGTTCAGAAATGTTGCTGGGAGCGCCTGTCGGTGTTGAACCTAGAACAACCAACGTACAGGTGAGCGTCCTTAGAGAAGCAAATTATATGTTAGTAAAAGAAGAGGGTTTTTCTTTTTTCGTGTTGCTTTCTATAGACTGAATCTGCGAGTGAAAATGGGAGTAGCTGGTAATTTATTCTTCTGGTAGAGTGCACTATTTAATTACACCCTGCAACAGTAACCTGATCGTAAATATACTTTAGTAACCCCGGGTGAAGAGTATGTTTAAGAATGCTATTGTCTCCCAGCTCACAGGATACTGTACATAAAAACCCCGCCAACCCTTGTTATTTCGCTGTTGTTCTAGTTACCAGCTTACCCGAAGAGCGCCATCGGGCTTTCCGCAATCTGTGTCGTTACTGCTTCTTGTTTTGAGAGTAAATGAAGTTGGCAGCTATGGGCATCAGTAAAATAAACTAAGCCAACCTAGAGTAAGACTTACCGACTGGAGTAAGACCATTCTCTTTGGCCCACTGCCTAACGCCATGCCGTTCCTCCCCGGTACCCCAGTTCTTGCGGTCCCTCGGCTTGGTCAAGTCCAACGGCTGGCTCGTGCTGTTCGCAGGCGCGAACACTATGAATACATATCTGTGCTTCCATGTCTTCGGCGGAGGGCCCGGTGGGTAGTATTCCATGATTTCCTTCAGCCCACTGACCGCCGTTTCGGCATGAGCTCGACCATAAGCAGAGCTTTGAGACTCGACACAAGAACTGTCTGGACTAGGGAGTGGAATTCCGGCAACAATCCAGTGGCAGAACTCAGCCCACTCCGGATTATCGCGAGATGGAGCATCTGGATCGGTCATTGCAAGAACATATGTCATATTCGATTTACAAGGGCTCATGGCGGAAGCCGAAGTCGGCTCGTCATTGAGGAGAATCGAAGGTGCCTTTTGCAGCTTTTTCGGTTTGACGGTGTTGCCTAGGTCGGCGGTCTCGTCGGATGGCCACGTGATGTTCAAAGTAAGAGAAGGGAGAAAGTCGTCAATGACTGCATCCGGCAGATGTCAGCAGATGTCACACCCGTGGCTCGCACGATTGGACTGCTTACCGGTCGGGACAATCTCCGCTTTGATAAGCCTGTTCAAGTGTGTAAGCCTCTGCTCTAAAACTAGCTTACCGAGACGATGAACCGTACTCAGCACGAACATCCAGGATACTCTGTGGGGCGACAGCACCGTTGTTCAGGAAGTGCTGCTCAGTCGATGCCACGAGGGCCTCGGCACGGGAAGAAAGTAATTGGAGAAGGCCGACGCCGCAGAGGAAGCTGACGGCAGGCGGATTGACGGAAAGTCTCATTGCGGTAAATGTCTGTAAGTTGAGCTGATTGTAATCAAGAGAAACCACTGTTCAAAGTTTGTAGCGAAGGTGTTGCGGTGTGAAGCATTGCCTCCCCGCAGGATTGCGTCATAGTGTCGCATACACGTCGCGAAAGGCAGGAACCATATCGTCCGTAGGTAGCCATGATGCCTCAGAACTCCACGTGTTCGACATGCCTTTGGGAAAGTGTTGAATTAAAAATCTAATGTGGTATCTTGATAATGTATAAAGCCAGACCTCGTCAACAGCACTGTCGCCAGATTCCTGCACGTCCAATATCGCATTGCGATTAATTATAAGCCTGCTTATTGCAGGACAACGGCAGCCCTACAGGGCCCACCCAGCGTCCCATGCATCCTGGCCACGTTTCAGCGACGAAAATCCTCATGGGACCTCCACTCTCCCCAAGTTCGTGACCGCTCTGAGACACGTGCAGCTGACCGGCCATGAGGATAAGTGGAGGGAATCTGTGAGCTCTCGCTGGGGCCGCTAACTGGCGCTACACGCCGCGAGTATCGTCAATGGCTCTCCGCCGCCAGGAACGACCTACTGTCAGCCACAAATCCCATGTTGGTGGCAATGTTGTAGTTGCTGACGACCTGCGCCTCGGGGCCGGTCATCGTTCCGGTGCAGTCGCTGAGCAAAATGCAGTCGAAACCCCACGAGTAGGAGTCCGAAACCGTTCCAAAAACGCACTGGTCGGTGTTGACTCCTGCGAATAGGATTGTCTTCTTCCCGTTCTCGCGAAGGTACTGGTGCAGAGGCTCGTCTGGAGACCACATGCCGCTCATGCGATTCTTGTCGAAGAAGAGGTCATCGCTGGCAACCACGGCTTTGAGAGGTTCATAAAGTTGGGCATTCCAAGTGCCCTTGAACAGGCAACGGCCATGTCCATTGCCCATATCGACTCCAAGACGCGTGTGCCATCCATAGCCTCGGACCTTTGCGATGCTATGGCAGAATCCTCTCTGAACGGCCGGGGGCATGATGCGGAGATCATGCTCGTCCAGGCCCCAATTAAGCCAGGCTACCTGGATTCCTTCGCTTCTGCACCGCTCAATCACCTTGATGGTGGGTTCGACTGCGGCAAGTCCGGCTACGTGCTTGTGGAAGAGCGGGTGGATGAAGAAGTTTTGCATGTCAACGACCACGAGAACCGTCTTCTCAGGATCAATGGTGCATCCACGGTGGTGACGAATGCCATCGTCGGCGCCGATGGTCAACTTCCTCTTGGAGCCCCGGCTGAGGTCGAAGCGCTTCGTTTTCGGGTCGAACAGCCACTGGTCGTCGCCGCCAAACGAGACGGGCTCTGACCAGCGCTGTTCGGGAGTCGGCTCCGAAAAGACAATGTCCTCAACGACCTGAAGAGCGCCGGGCGCCATGTGCTTGGTGGTCCACGTGAAGGGGGAGTAATCACTAGTCGAGCTTGTGGCTTTGGTCGCGTGAGTTGCGCTCCGAGGTCTAGGAGGAGAGTGAAGGAGAAAAGCAGAGTGCAGAGAGGGAGGCTTCAACATTTTCTTTCCTTTCTTTATATCGGGCCTGTTTGGTCGACGCTAGATAAGGCAAGTGGTCAAGGCGGAGGCCGCGTCTGGCCGACCTTGATAATGGGCACAGCATGGCGGGCACGATAGGCGGTTTCGGGCGGTCAGAAGCGCGGCGCGGGCTGTGTATAAAGACCCTGAAAGGCGGCGCTAGAGCGGCGCGCAACGAGACCGGCGACCGAGGCGCAGGGATAATATGTGTTGAGAAGTGAGTGCGGCGATAAGAAAGGCGCTGGCAGCGTGCGGCGCGTGCACGCGGTCTGGGCGCAATGCGCTGTCCACCAGCCTGCCGTACTGGCTGCCGCCGCGGTTGGCCTGGACGTGCCGGCGCTTGCGTAGCCGGCGCGCTACGGGCGGCGTGATGTCCCCCTCACGCAGCCTGCGGAAACAGCCTATGGCATCTTCTCGTACTAGCGGTCTGAGCCAGGCGCAACGGCTGGACAGCAAAACCGGGCAAATCGTCACCAGGACGTTCCTCATCCGCCCTCCGTTCACTCGTGCCCGTCATCTGCCCCGGACGCCCTACTCGCCGCCGCGCGCCGAGTTGCTCCCCGAGCCCGCCGTGTTGACCGCCCGCGCCCGAACAAAAACATCTGCGTCGCCCTCGAGCGCCCTCTCCCCGCGCGCCGCTAGTGTTTATTCCCCTCCGCGCCCGGCTCCCCTCGTCAAGACGCCCGCCGGCTGCTGGCCAGCGTACTGCAGCAATCATGTCTTTGGGCGAGGACCTGCTCAAGATCGTCAACAAGCTCCAGGACTTGGTCTTCAACACCATCGGCAATGATTCCCTGGACTTGCCGCAGATTGTGAGTCTTCCCCTCAGGGCACCCGCCGCCAGCTAACCCCCAGCCCAGGTCGTAGTCGGTTCGCAGTCCTCCGGCAAGTCGTCGGTCCTCGAGAACATTGTTGGCAGAGATTTCCTTCCCCGTGGCAGCGGCATCGTCACTCGCCGCCCGCTCGTCCTCCAGCTCATCAACATCCCCAGCGACAGCGAGAAGCCCGAGGGCGACGAGGTCCACATCCCCCACACCCCCGCAAGCGTCGCGGGCCAGGATGAATGGGCCGAATTCCTGCACATTCCGGGGAGGAAGTTCTTCGACTTTAGCGAAGTGAGGCGCGAGATTGAGAACGAGACTGCTAGGATAGCGGGCAACAACAAGGGCATCAACCGCCAACCCATCAACCTCAAGATCTACTCGCCCCATGTGCTGAGTTTGACTCTTGTCGACTTGCCCGGCCTGACCAAGGTCTGTAGCACGCGAAGGACCGCCAGGAACCCAGCTAACCGGGACGACAGGTGCCCATCGGAGACCAGCCGACCGATATCGAGAAGCAGACCAGGAACCTCATCACCGAGTACACTGCTAAGCCGAACAGCATCATCCTCGCCGTGTCGCCTGCCAATGTTGATCTGGTGAATTCCGAAGCTCTCAAGCTCGCTCGCCATGTGGATCCCATGGGCCGCAGGACAATCGGCGTGCTCACCAAACTGGATCTGATGGACCACGGGACCAATGCGCTTGACATCCTTTCTGGCCGCGTGTACCCGCTGAAACTGGGCTTCATTGGTGTTGTCAACCGCTCGCAGTACGATATTCAAGAGAACAAGTCCCTCTCCGACGCCCTGCAGGCCGAGCGCGACTTTTTCAGGCAGCACCCGGCGTACAGAAACATGGCGAACCGCTGCGGAACCGAGTTCCTGGCCAGAACTCTGAACACCACGCTAATGGCACATATCCGCGAGCGACTGCCCGACATCAAGGCTCGTCTCAACACCTTGATGGGCCAAACGCAGCAAGAGCTTGCCAGCTACGGGGATGCTGCCTTCATCGGAAAAGAACATCGTGGTTCCTTGGTTTTGCAGCTCATGACTCGATTTGCTTCATCCTTCATCTCTTCCATTGACGGTACTTCTTCGGAGATCTCGACGCGCGAGCTTTGTGGTGGAGCCAGGATCTACTACATCTTCAACTCAGTCTTTGGGAACTCACTCGACACCATTGATCCCACGCAGAATCTGTCTACGCTGGACATCAGGACTGCTATCCGTAACTCGACAGGCCCTCGGCCGAGTCTGTTCGTGCCCGAGATGGCTTTCGACCTGCTTGTCAGGCCTCAAATCAAACTTCTCGAACCTCCAAGCCAGCGTTGCGTTGAGCTTGTCTACGAGGAGCTCATCAAGATCTGCCATACTTGTGGTTCCACCGAGCTTAGCCGCTACCCCCGCCTTCAGGCCAAGCTGATCGAAGTTGTTTCCGATCTGCTGCGCGAAAGGCTCGGCCCGTGCTCCACCTACGTAGAATCGCTCATCTCGATCCAGCGCGCGTACATCAACACCAATCACCCCAACTTCCTTGGTGCGGCTGCTGCTATGTCCTCTGTCATTCAAGACAAGCAGGAGAAGGAAAGGAAGATGGCAGCATTAGAGGAAAAGAAGAAGAGAGAAAAGAAGCGCTTGAAGGAGCTGAACGGCGTTAACGGAACTGAGACACCGGAAGAGGAGCAGGAAGAGACGGAAGCTCCTGGTGAAAAGGCTGCCAATTTGACAATCCGCGGCCATGTCAGCAAGAATAGCAGGAGCATGTCTCCGGCTGTTGGCCGTGCCACCCCCTCCGGAATCACAAGCGCGCTAAACGGTGCTCGTGGTGCCTCGCCACCCAGATTCCAGCAGGCCGGATCTACCAAGGATAGTTTCTTGAACTATTTCTTTGGCAAGGAGGGTGGTTTGCCCATGCCGAACACGCCGCCCTCCCATATACTGGATACACGCCCCGGTAGCAGGCAAGTCAGCCAGAATCAAGAACCTAGCTTTGCTGGCAGTCTCAGGAGAGGTGACAACCGCATGCTCGAGCGCGCTCCTTTCTTTGAGGTCTCGCAAGAAGAGCCCGAGGTTGCGATCCCTCGGAATGACTATGACAGCCCATTCGTAAGTTAGCACTCGCTCAGTCTCGGAGACTTGTTACTGATATAACATAGCCTGGAGAGCCGGAGCCGCCTGCGCTCACCGAGCGTGAAGCATTGGAGACCGAGCTCATTCGCCGCCTTATCTCCTCTTACTTCAACATCGTTCGTGAAACTATCGCCGACCAAGTGCCAAAGGCTGTCATGCACCTTTTGGTAAACTTCTCCAAGGACTCGGTCCAGAACAGGCTAGTTAGCGAACTCTACAGGGAGACCTTGTTTGAGGAGCTTTTGTATGAGGACGATGCCATCAAGTCGGAGCGTGAGAAGTGCGAGAAGATGCTCAAGATGTACAAGGAGGCTGCCGCCATCATCGGCGAAATCCGGTAGGCATCGTTACTGCCATTCTCCCCCAAGTTCTCTGCGATTGACCTGGCGAGCGCAGTGTGTATTAGAAATGTACTTTAAAAAGAAGGCAAAGCAGCCCATGGACACGTGATGTTTCGAAATGCCGGGCAGAAATCTTTGTGTTCTGTTTTCCTCAGTCCCTCAGAATTGACTGAGTTTGGGGGGTTTTTTTTTTTGCAAGACGGAGCAGGGGAGGCGTTGAATACCGCTGTCGTCTTCTCCTCGTTGAGGTTGGCTTCATCGTTTCTTCGTTTTTGTACTCTTGAGATTGCATTTTGGTCACTTCCTCTACCCTACGAAGATATGTACATTCAAAGGCTCTCTACTGCCCAGACACTGAAGGATTTCTCTGAACCATTTTTCCATTCCACCTGTTCGCTTGCCGGGATTTAGAGAAGGAAAGGCTTAGAAAAGTTTTGGTCAACCTTCTGTCGCAAAGAACAACCAAACCATGCCCCGCAACCGATTAGTGGGCACTACTGACAATGCTGCGAGAGTCTCGAGCGATGGCTGACTTGGCGCAGACGGATGGCTCCGCATCAGCACCGTCTTTTGTTCGTAAGAGCTCGGCGGTGAATGTCGCGCTTCTATCCGGCTGAAGCAACTTCCCGAGATGCGGCATGTCCTAAGTCCTTTCACTCACGATGTGGTTGTGCATGACGTGCATCAGGTGCTCCAGCTATGCCCAAGATCGGTGTCAGCGGGCGACACGTCCTGCGGTTTCGAGAGCTTTTTGGCTTTTGTTCCTCATGAGGTCAGTCTGTATGGTCGGTAAATAGATGGAAGATACGTTATACATACGGCCTGGTGCTATTTTTGACCCTCGTCTGCGAGCTTTTTCCGTTGTCAGGTGGTACGCCAGCTCTTTGTCCGTGGCGTGCCGTGAGATGGTCCATGTCAATTGGCTGCACCATTTGGTCTTCCCTTCGATACATTGGGTGGTAACGATAGGCTCATAGCAAGTGTTCAAGCAGTGGTCAGAGCCGCTACTGGTATGGTTTCGTGTGTCCCTTGAAGCATGGGAGGAGCAGTGTTGTGCTGTTCTGCAGCGTTGATGGACGTTAATACTTGGTTCTTTTCACCGTCGTTGGTGCTACAGCGTTGAGGATTGCATCTTCGCTCTCGTCTCTAAGCCCATAATTTGTAGATATGCCTAGGTCTGCACCTGTAGCCCGGTACATATAGTGTGTGTATATACAATGCTCATTTGCGGATTTCAAGTGCATTCTTGTTCTCCCCGAAATAGTATCGAACATGCAGTGTTGACAGTTTGGAGCAGATGACTGGATCAATTCTGCAATCTCGCAGTACTGATTCTACAATGCTAACCTCTTTCGTACCCAGCAAGGACTGTAGGCTAGGAAATTAAGATGATATTCACGCGAAGCTCGATGCATGGTAGCCCAATAAATGCAAGCATCCGAAAGACGCTCTAAATGCCGGATTCAAGCAAACCCACAGATCATTTTACTGTCTGACAGCTACAATTTTGTTAATGGATGATTTTTGGGGAATGGGACTGTCGACGGGGTAGCCAACATGACTACGATACTTTAGTTCCTTGGGTCAGCGCAGGGTCTTGCGAATTGCTTCTCGCTGGACTACGCCTTGCACTGCTACACACATGTCGTGTCAACTCTGTACTATGAGATTACTGTTAGCCTCTTCATGGGATGGTTATAGTCTAACTGGAGCTCACACTTACGAAAAATTTTATAGATACTTCGAACGTGAGTAGCTATCATTTACTTTATGTACTAACTTCCTTTAGGATATTAGGGTCAAGATCAAACTGTAGCAAGCCTTTCCTGCTCGATCCGAAGTGATGGCTAGAAGTGGGTGGGTCTAACATAGACTATTATAGTGAAAGTCTAGTAGTTTGTCTGAATCATTCCGGAACTTTGTAATGTCATACAACACCAAATGCTTAGGTAGGCCGCGTTAAACAGTGACTTGGGTGTGTCCGCAGAGTACCGGCAAGACTTGAACAAACTGCATGGTTCTCGCCTTCTAACATCCTTAGGTGACTAGTGCTACAAGCCCTTCGTGACTCCACAACAGAACTTCCCGAAATACATTGAATTATCTCTAAAACGCCAAGCGCTATGAAAGGCACAGCAAAATTCCCATGGGTACCCGTCATTACCTTTTTGTTATAAGTCTGGACTACTAGACCACGCTTCAATTCTCCCTTTAATCATTATCTACGCCTTCGTTCACGCTACCATCGTCTTCGCATAGAATTCGGGGTGCTGGCTCTGAACCATAGTCGTCACGCGCTCAACCTCTTCAGCCAGGCTCCTGACATTGTCATCCCACTTACGAAGCTCACCCCCGACAATGCGCTCAAGATGGCCAGTCTTGCGCTGGCCGGAGCCCTCGCCGCCTTCGAAGTAGATGAAGCGGGCGATCTGGTCAATATAGCCGGCCAAACGCCCTTGCTCGATCATCTGGGCGGCGTAAGCCTCGGCACGCTCGGCATCGACGTTAAGTAACTCGGCCAGCTGATCAATGCCAATATTGCTATACAGACGCGATGCGGCGAGCAGGTTGTGCTCGAGCACGGCCTTATCGAGCACAGTGCTGCCGTCCGACGTCTTGGCTAGCTGATGCGGCTGCAGCTTCGCCGCGAACGCCTCGACCTCGGTGGGTATGAGTAGCCGGTCGAGGAATATCTTCTCTAGGATGGCGTACTGGTCGACCTGCGAGGCGCGGTCGTCCTTGTAGAGTCGGGCAAGGGTACGTGAGCGCTGCGGACCGGCGGGCGCTAGGACGGCACAGACAATGGCGGCAGAGAGGGTGTGAAGACGCTCCTCCTCATCGATTATGGGCTCGTTGCTGATTTGGTGATAGGCGGAGCTGGCGTCGAGGAAGCTGCGCTGCGAGTCGTGGATGCGGGCTTGGGACAGCTGGAACTGAAGCTTGGTGGTCTTGTCGGTAACGCCGTGCAGGACGTTCTTCACGCGGTTGAGATAGGTTGTGGCGGAGGTCGGGTCATCCTCTTCCAAGTAGCAGCGCACAATGCGGATCCAGACGGCGGCCTTGTCGTCGGCGGAAATGGTGCGCTGCGACGAGTCGAGCGGAATGGCCTGGAGGATCTTTGCGGAGGCGATGAAGTCGTCGTTTGCCTGGTACGCATCGGCCAAGATTTCCTTGATGGCTGTGTCCTGCTCCTCGTACGACACGACCTTGGGTGCCAGGAGTGCCAATGCCCGCGTGCCCACCTCAATCTTGACGTCGGCATCGCTGAGCTCGCGGAAGCGCAACACGAAAGATGCAAGCAGTGGCCGAGAGGCTACGATGCCGATAGTGTCTCCCAGAAGCGACTCGGCGTAGGCAATGAGGTTGGGGGCGAGAGTATCGGGGGTAGAGGTGTCGATGATCTTGGTGAGCAGGTCGTTGTAGCCGGTGGTCTTGGACGCGGCAGGTGATGATTCGAGCTCCTGCAGAGCTGCAGTGACATGGGCAGAAGCAAGAGTATCGGGATCCATGGCGACGGCGTCGGACTGCGTTCGCGAGAGTTGCGGATGGAGCTCAGGCCGGAGGCAGCAGCACAAGCTCTAGGAAGGTGGTGGTGGGAGGCGGCGGGAGCTTATCGGCGATAAGAGCCGCGGCGCAGGGCTCGCGTGCATGACGGAGACGGTGCTCGTAGGCTGCGCCTTGACTTCCGCCTCCGCAACTGCAACTTCCTCTCATTGTCCGCACCACGCGCCCGCCACCCGCCCCGCGACCGCGCCCACACAACACGTCCGCACCGTTTCCGCAGGCCCTCCGAGACTCCTAGAGCCCCGCCGATTCGACTGCGCCGCGCTTGCCGGCGCTTCCCTCAAGAGCGCCCGCCATGAACGGAGTCAAGATGGAGGTCGATCCTCAGATCAAACCCGACCCGGACACCAAGTCTCCCGGCGGCCCGGGGTTCGCAGACATCGACGACATGTACGAGGATACCGGCGAGCTCAACATCCCGACAGATTTTGCCGATCGCCAAGTGTGGCTGACGCGCGTGCCGAAATGGTTATGGGAAGTACTTTCCAAGGCCGAGGATGACGACGAGGTGGAGATTGGTCGCATACTGGAGTGGCAGGAGGCCAACGACACCAAGGTGCGCGGCGACACGTCTTACGCTGCTATTTCGCTGACATATGCGCAGAGGAAACTCCAACTGCGCCAGACGGTGAATGACTTCACCGAATACCCCAAGGAGTACAAGCTCAACGTCACCAACCCACAACCCCTCAACGAATTCATCTTTTCCGAAAAGGACCTGGAGGGATACAATCCCAACGCCTACAAGCGACCGGGCCGGCAGGGCCAGCAGGGCGGTTTCGCCGGCCAAGGAACCGGCGTCAAAGACGGCAGGGTGGACAAGTGGTGGAACAAAGGCGGTCGGGGCGGAAGGAAGCAACCAATTCCCAAACATACGACTCTCGTAGCCCGGTCTTCACTCGACGTCAACTGCATCCCCGTTGATAATGCCGAGCTGGCACGCTTCCGTATGCGCGAGAACAAGAAGACGCAGCAGGCGTCCAATCGTTTGGTGCTTGAGAACAACCTGCACGAATTCACCCGCCTCATTGGTGGCACTACGCCGGCCGGCAACCCCACAATTGACATCCAGGCCAGCAGGGCGAAGCCAAAGTCCCAGGACAACAAGTTTGCCCGCATTCCACAGAACCAGCTTCTGGACATGCTGCTCAAGCTTTTCCAGGAGTACAAGTACTGGCCTATTAAGGCGCTCAAGGACCGCACCCGCCAGCCGGAAGCCTACCTCCGCGAGACGCTGTCTAAGATTGCTACTCTCGTCCGCACCGGCCAATTCGCCAACACGTGGATGCTCAACAAGGACGCCGAAGAGAGCAACTACCTTGCCAACTTGGACGAGACGGATGTCAAGGAAGAAATGGCGCCGGAACCGGAATTTGGGGAAGATGACGATGAGGGCGACGAGGAGATGGAGGATGCCCTGTGAGTTCCAACTCGTTAGACGACGGGCATTCTCACCCGTACTGTACGGTGTCTGGACTTTTCTTTGAGCCTTAATATTCTTGCATGGGACGGCGTTTGGCAATACAGATCGAGCGAAAGGGAAAACTCTCAGACGTGTTTATTTTTTAGGCTTTCCTGTCTTTTGAGAGATGGTTGGTGTCTTGACGGGTCAAGAACTGTTGCAGGCAAATTCAAAAGGAAGGATGCCTGCGTGGAATCCAGGCGGAATGTACCATAGGAAAAGCCATCCTGCAGTGCTTTCTGATCTCCTAGTATTTGCGCACGGGCCTGGCTTGGCGCCATGGAAAAACAGACCCGCGGCCCGCGATGCAGCACAACTTCCGCAGCAGTCGACCAACTTAAACCTGCAATTGCTACCCGTCCACGCGTCGCGGGCCTCGCTCCTCACAATGCTGTCTCGCTCGATAGTACGGCGCTCTATTCAGGGCGCCAATGCTCTCCTGCCCGCCGTCCGCACCCTGCCCGTGCACGCCAGCCCTCTCTCCACTGTCTCGAACACTCTCGAGCCCGGCAACGTCCCCGACGAGCTCATCCGATCCGGCGTCCACAAGACCGCCGAGCCCGCAAGAAGACCGGCTGAAGCCGCATTGTCTCCCTCTGCCTCCACGCCCTCGTCTTCCGCCTCCGCACCACTTCCTTCCCCGTCCGCCGAAGCGCCCTCCGAGGGCACCACACCCCTCTCGGACTCGGTCAAAGAGCTTCTGCCACTTCTTCAGGCCCAGCAGCCCCACTACATCTCCGCGCATATCCATGCAAAGCCCTACCTCCTGACGGCTGGTGACGTGCTGCGCCTGCCGTTCCTTATGCACGGCGTCCACCTCGGCGACGTACTCCGCCTCAACCGCGCCACGCTTCTCGGAAGCAGAGACTTCACATTGCGCGCTCCCGCACCCATCAAGGGTACGAGAGAACGCCCCGGAACCATCATGCACTACTTGGATGACAGGCTGTTCGTGTGCAGGGCAAAGGTCGTAGGCGTGGAGAGCGAGCCGATGAGGGTAGAGGAGAAGACGAAGAGGAGGAGGAGGCATGTCAAGCATGTGAAGAGCAAGCACAGGTACACCGTCTTGAGGATCACCGAGTTGACTGTGAGGACGCCGGAGCAGGTGGAGGCCGAGAGCGCGAAGGCCAAAACCAAACAGGCTAAGAGCGCCGCAGCAGCAAAGAGCCCAATTGCGCAATAGACGGGTATACGGATTACTGGCCGCGGGCGAATGAACGAAGAGGACCGCTCTCAAGAATACTTTGCACCACTCTTCAGAGTATCAATGGCACTGCCATGATTGCGGTCTGGCACGGGGGAGAATATTCCAATGATCGATTACTGTATCATATATGGACTGGTGCTATCTGGATCGGATCAAAAAATATCGTAAAGACGGACATCTCGTTCGCTCCAACCAGAACTCCATGTAACGGAGTATCATGTGTATCAGTTACTTCAGAAGTCCAAAGCAGTGCGATGTGAATCTTTCAAAGTGGAAATTTGGGGTGAGGGTGCCAACGAGCAACAAAGCGCTACTATCGTTCACCTTTTCCTCTTCATATCACCTTCTATCTATGAGGGAAGGAAGACTATGAAATAAAAGATATCTATCTACATTCATACAACACGTCTTCGCTTCACCTCGAGAGCTGACGCTCAGATTATAATCGACTTCGGCAGGTTAAAATCAATGCCCTATCTCATAACAAGCATGCTGACTATTGTGAGTCCAGCTTTACTACAGGCCTGAGGTCTGCGAATTCACTATAGCAGGTACAGGCCGTAGTAGGATACAGATTAGCATTCTACTAGTACTAATGAACACGGTTCTCATGCCCTATTATCTTCGAACATTAGTCTTAGGGTTGAATCGATGCACTGGTATTTGTGCGGTCCAGTATGATTAGTACCTTCGCCATGGTTTTGATTAAAAGCATGGTGACCTCATTTGACATTCTAGCAATGACAGGTAATTTAGACACTCATTCATGATCGTTGGAGTCGTTTTGCAATAACAATATACGCTCCAACAATTCTCCCTGCCTATGGAATGAATTCTAAAGAAGATCGCGGATCTGTTCGTTACTGCAACGCATGACGGACCTGAGACTCTATCTTGACAAATGTGTTATCATATTTTCTCTCTGCGCCATGGATATGGAATAAATAGTGCCATTGGTAATCTCTAATACCATGTGAACTATTATCGAGTTGCGGCTATCTTTTAGAACCCCTATAGGGATCGCTGCTTCTTGGACCTTCGCATGTATAGAAACACTTTCCACATTGGCCTTTTGCGGTAGATGGGGTTGAGAGTCCACCACGAGGGCTGGATGTCTAACGTTTCCTTCTTCCAAGAGAAACTACTATGCTAAACCCATCTCTCCGTTTTGAAGTTGCCGTCCACGCACATTAGCATACCCTATATCCATACGCGCGTCCTCCACTCGCGATGACTGGCAGCTCCCTTGTGCCATCCCATTGGCCTTCTATCTCGATCGACACTCCGTGGAGGCCTTACAGCGAGCGGGAATAACCACAGCCACTGTTGACGCCTTACGGGCTACAAGCATCTTCCTCGGGTGGGAAAGTCTGGAGCGGGTGGAGACCGGAGATGCGGAACGAGATTAGCATGGAAGAATGATCTTTGCTTCTTGTAGCTGACAATAGGCCCTTCTGTGTGGCCTGAAACCATTGCACACAGCGGGACCGCAAGTGGTCAAGCATCGGAGGGAGAGGAACTAGAAGTCCTTGCTAAATATCGCAAGACTCAGTATTAGCCAACCTCTTTTCTTTGTTCTAACCACAAGGCCTCGTTCGCTCGGCGCCGAGTTGAGAACAGGTGAGAATGGAGACCTAGCTCGTGTGCTGCGAGCATATCTCGAGACGCCGACGCCACACTACCCGAGAGATCGGACGATGAAGCCACACTTGCTTTTCCCGGCTACTCCCTTTCTCGGCGGTGCTTGGTGCGAACACGGCCCTGGCGGGTCCTTCCTTCGTCCCTTACCTCGGCCAGGCCTTATCCGGCGGGAATAGGCATGGGGAGGGGCGGCCTAAAAAGAAGCGTCGACCATCCCGGGAATGGTTCGGCCGCTGTCACTCCCGATCTCGACTAGGAATCCCCGTCCACCCGCCCTGTTCCCACAAACTACAACCATCATCCTTCGGCGAGGAACTCAAGGACCGTGCGACGTAGGCGCAGAGCCTGGAAGAGTAAAAGGTAAACAACGACCGCCCGTCGCAGCCGGCGCGAGGACAGAAAGCTTGAAACGTTCGGTCTTGCACCGTGCCTATTACGCAGAAGAAGCGCATAGCCATATAGCCAGGCGTCATTCTAGAACACTTCGCAGGATCGACGGTTCCCACCCACATCCCCGCATCAGGCTGGGTTACGTAACCCGAAGCGGAAACTTTGCTTATCGGCGATCGGCGAAGCTAAATGCGACAACCCGTTCCCCACCGGTTGGGCAGGAATGGGGTCCTCGATCAACTGACTCTTCGTCAGCGGCGCTCGCAGGCATTGTGACTGTTTGGGGATTTTTTTTTTTAATCCGCTTCCTGCTGGCCTATTCGGCGGGTTCCGTCGTTGGAGTACGTAATTTTCTCTTAGGCAGACTGCGGGTGGTGAGCGAATGGAAGAGCGTTCGGCAACGTGAGGTCGCCGCGTTGACGGATCCAAAGATGGCCATAGCAGTGCATTGGTTTCAATACGGGCAGTGAATGTTCGAAGGGCAGAAAGATTGAGTTCTGGTGTTGATCGTGCTTTGTTTACGCAGATCTCGGGCGAGGAGGGACCTGATCTGCGAAAAACTCTAGCCCTGAACATCACTGCGACTGCCAATTGGTGCTACAGGCTGTAAATAGTAGGCTTGTCTGAGTGTTCGAGCGCTTACCTTGGTATTGGTCGCGACAGGTTCGTTGCTGAAGGACTAGCGTTTCCCCCCCCAAGAAGTTATTTTGGGACATAGAAGGAGGATTAAAATCACTACATTAATGGGTGTGATTGGCGGGTTGCACCGTGACATTTCTAGCCTGACGTATCGACAGAGCGCTATTATGTTGTGGAAGCGATTTGTAGAACATGGGCACAAAATTGCCGGGTCTTCGTTGAACACAAGAGAATGAACTTACAGCTACTCAACAAGTCATGAGACTCGTTTGACAGTTGTTGAAGGCTTTGGTACCCAACGGAGAGGGATGACTCTTGGGCATTGGAGTAAGGCGAACGGCAGCAGATGCAGAGTGATGAGAATGTTGAGTGGAGGTCCAGAGGTGAGGCGTTGTCGAGCAGGCTTCTGAGAGGGAGGCTGAAGTTGGCTTCTACCGGGATGGTGAGGTGACGCCATGCGGTGATGTTGGTGTGTATTACTGTCTGCCTTGGACGAGGTAAGCAGGTCGGAAGTGGTTTGCCCGAAGCAGGCTAGCCATACGTCAGAGATTCCAAATGTCGGTGCTACGCGATCGCCTGCAATTCCCAGAGACATGGCGCTTCCGCTCTCTGGCATCCGCGCGCGGGGTCGTGGCTGAGGCTGGCGCAACGCTCAGAAACCGGGCGTCGCAGACTTCCAGACCACGAGCTCGTGCCTGAGGGCGGCCACTGGAGACCGGAGGGTTTGGGCTGGTGAGACAGGCATTCCGCTTTCGGCAGCCTCCCGGCGCGCTGTGCAACGCTTCGAGACTGATTGCTTGCCAATGCTCCCACAAGGCTGCAGCGTCGACATCACATGGACTCATCAGCCAGGGGCGCACGGCGTGTTGATACAATTTCCGGTGGTGAGCTGAAACGGCGGAGCGGTCCCGGAGCGCAGAATCTGGTGCGACCGAATATGACAAGCATGATCTTCCCGCGCTGCTCTGCACGTGAGGGCGCGGGAGTGGGCGTGGGCCGGCGGATGGGAATGCACAAGAATCGCATGAATGCAGCCTCGATCGTTGGGCGTCAATTGCTTAAGAGAGCTCGCCCTGTGTTTGCGCCCTTGCGGCTTGATGTCAGCTCAGCCCCCGGCCGTCACGCGTCGGCCGGATGCACGCAGCCAGCCCGCCGGAGCAGGTTACAGGTACCGGGACGCCGTTTATGGCAGCCACAGCGCGCCGCTGCCACTCGCAACCCTCCTTCGCCCTTCCCCCCGGCCACCACTCCCTAAGCGCAGTTGCACCGCAGCCGCGCCAGCAACTAGGAACTCGAGCCCGCCATCCGACGACGCACTCTGCAACTCTTGCCGCCGCACCCTGTCTGCGCCGCTCTGGACCCGTCCGATTTCTGCAGCCCGCCCTCAGCATCGCGAGAGCACCACGAGCAGCTTCATCGCGCAACCTAAGCTCGCGCGCAAAGCTCGCGCGCGCACTGTGCTCGCCGCCATGATGTCACGCCCGCCGTCTTCTAGAAGGCCGCTAGAAGTCCTGTTGAATCTCCGGCCAGCAAGGACCACGATCTCGGGGGCTCGTTGGGCTAGCTGAAAGGCTAAAGCGACGTTGAAACGGGCCTGTGTCTACTCCAGGTATACGCAAATCTCGGAGCCGCCCCGGCCGGCGGCGCTCACTCGTCGAATGGGCGTTTTTAGCGTGCCCACCAGGGTGTCAGGCTGGAAGAGTTGGATGCAAAGTTGGACGGATGACATGCCCGCCAATCTCCCGCAACCCTCGCCCCCCCCGAACCCGCCGTCGATGCTCGTGGTGTCTTCGTGAGGATGGTCTGGCGGCGCGCGGTGAAGAATGCCTAAGGCACTAGGTGCAGCCGGTCGCGCGGCGAGGCTGGAATAAGGCCAGGAGAGCGGACGGGCCGCCCGCTGCAGCAGCGAAGGTGTGACGGGACGGAGAGTCTGCTGGTCACACTGCCGGCGTGTGAGTGGCCGCCGGGAATGGCGCGGGCATCGGCAGGCTGGGGAGCGCAGTCAGCGCCAGCGGCAGCCAAGCCGACGGCGGCGCGGCCGGAGCAGAGGGCACAGCAAGGCAGGGCAGGGCAGAGCAGGGCAGGCAGCTCGCAGCGGGCGGCAGCCTCGGCGCGACGAAGATGGCCCGGAGAGCTCAGTCGTCGTGCTGCTCGCTCGACCGCGCTGCGGACACTGCGCGACATCCACAGCGTCCAGCATCTGCTGGGGGGCCCAGAGCTCTCTGGCGTCTCGGCGAGCCGGGGTGATCGGGCGCTTGGATTCTCTGGTCAGGATGGCCCGAGGGCTGCGCACGGGGGGCCACTCAGTGCTGGGAGCGCTTTGGCGGTCCTGCACTGCTACCTGAAGCGAATGATCACTCTAGCTTTGAGGCATCGAATGACAGCGCCCGCGGCTTGTTTCGCGTGCATCCCAGTCGCCGACAGGCCTCCCCACCCCTCACGCTCGTGAGTCGCCATCCCGGCTGAATGAAAGCTTGGGCGCCGCGATAACCAGAGCGCAGATACATTACGGCTCCGCCAGCCCACGCCGTCCCCTCCCGCTCCGCACACAGACACACAACCATCATCGCAGTTGCTCACCCTGCTGGCCCGAGATCTTGCCCCGAGCACAGCCAAACGCCGCGCGTTTCCCCTCCAAATCTCAGCGAGCACACGATCCGCATCCGAGCGTGCGCTGCCCAGCCCGCCCGTCCGTCTTGCACCTTTTCCCGATCGGGCGCGCTTCACCGCTTCTCAGATCTGCAGTCACACCGACTGTACAAGTACTGCCCGCGCTCCACCCATGGCGCACCACCAGTCCATGGACTTCACCACCAACCCCAACGCATCACGACTATCTCACGACTCCAAGCCTGCCTCCAATTTCTTTGACGACAACGACTTCGCTAACGACTCGCTGCTGGACAACCAAACCACGGCCATGTCCCCCACCACCAGCGCCGCCGGCATCTTCTCGCCGGAGGCCAATTTTTTCGACAATGACTTTGCCCCCGCATACCTGGACCGGAGTGCAAATGTATCAACAAACCCATTCTTCCAGGGCTCCACCAACAACCCCTACATGCGCCACACTCAAGCACAACAGATGCCCGGCATCTATGACCAGCAACAACCCGTGTGGCCACCCATGGCCGAAGAGGACTCCCGGACGCCTGCATCCAACATGTTCGGCCAGGACTACGACTCGAATTACCTCGCCGTCGGCTCGACCGAGCCCGCCGCCTACTCCGGCCTGCCCATGAACGTTCGGCCCGCTTCCGTGTTCCAGCCGACGCCTTCCGGCAACCCGCCTTCGCCACACTCCAACAAGGAGTGGATGGCCATGGCCGCCCAGGAGATGGAGTCACGCCCCATCAACAAGCGCATGCGCCCCAACACCCCTCCGGCCCGCTCCTACTCTCCCTTTCCTCGCCGTGATGGCATCCGCAAGAAGAACGCTCGCTTCGAGATTCCGCCCGAGCGCAGCCTGCTCAACATCGACCAGCTCATTGCTCAGTCCACCAACGAGGAAGAGATCAAGGAGCTGAAGCAGCAGAAGCGTCTCCTCCGCAACAGACAGGCCGCGTACGACCCTCCTTTCCGCATTTGGTCTTTTGGTTCTTGCAGCCGCCTTGTTTTGGTGTCTTGAATTCCCCTTGCTAACTTCTACTATAGTCTCGACTCGCGGCAACGCAAGAAAAAGCACACCGAAGAGCTGGAAGAAGAGAAGAAGATCTGGACCGAGCGTGTCGTGCAACTCGAGGACGACCTGCAGAGCATGAGGTTGCAGGTCGAAGCCGCGATGCACGAGAAGGAGCAGTGGCAGAGGCAGCAGCTCGAGGCTCAACATGTCATTGACACCCTGCAGTGGGAGAAGGAGGAGATGGTGCGTACTCACACTCTCGAGACTGGCGAGCTTCGCAAGAAGGTCTCCATCCTCACCGAGAAGCTCGAGAGCCAGAGCAGCCCGACCATGTCTGCTGTGCCCAGCTCTACCTTCACCGACTTTGCCAACGACATGGACAACCTCAACATGGGCGGCAACGAATGGGACAGCTACATCTACAACGACTTCTGCATGGAAGAGGCCAATGGCCAGCAGCAGCAGCAGCAGCAGCAGTCGATGGAGACGTCGCTCGTCCTCAACCGCAACAAGAAGGATGCCAACGAGCCCGAGAAGCCGGTCGCTTCGGGCCTCCTCCTCATGCTTCTCCTGTGTGGTGCCTTCGTCGCCAGCAATTCTGGCTCGTCGGCTCCGGCCATTCCTCGCATGCCCGAGGATGTCCGCGCCGCCTCGGCCTCCGTTCTCGACAGCATCTTCAAGGATGCCGGTGTCGAGCCGTCGGCCCAGTCCGCGCACAACCTCCTCGTCAACCGTGTCGAGGCTCTGGAGCCTGCTCCGTCGGGCACCGCTTGGCCCAAGCCGACGCTCTCGGGCGCCGAGTTTGCGTCCATCTCTCACAACACGGGCAACTCGCAATTCGAGCAGTTGCACACTCAGCTGACTCAGCCTACCAAGGAACAGGAGGCTGAGCAGGTCTTCTCCATCACGCCTGCGCAGTACAACAGCCTCACGTCTGCGGACTTTGGACGCCGCGACGAGGGCACTCCGCCCGCCACCCCCACCTCGCAGCACCGTCGCAATCTTGCCGAGTCGCTTGCCGCTATGCGCGAGGAACGCAAGGGCGAGACCGCGGCCGAGGTGTACACGCGCAGCCTGCTGTGGGACAACATCCCCACCGAGGTCGTCCGCGAGTTCAAGCGCATGGTTGAAGAGAGCAACCACCTTGCTGGCAGCAGCAGCCCTGGCAGTGTGAAGAGCGAGGCGGCCAACGTCTGAGACAGGCCTGCCCGCTGGTCATCTGTCCCGACGATCATTTAAACTACCAACGAGACCACACAACCCTCAGCCCCCCGGCGTATATTCGCTTCCAAGATTGTCTCCCATCCGAACGATTTCCATGGATTTAGCCTGCTTGTTTCTCAGCCATGCCATCATACCATCGGCTTCAAAGCATCGAGGGCATCCTCATTGTCCAACGCGGACTGCAGTCACGCCCGCGACGAAACGCCTCGTCCCCCTTGCGGGAATGAGCGCATGGCCACGCCGGCCACACGTCGCTTGATGCGGCGGGGCTAGCGATCACGCACACAGCCTCGCCGCGGGCTCAGGGTTGTTGTGGCCCTCCCCTCCCCCCCTTTGGAAATTTTCTTGCGTCAACCTTGCCATTTCTGGTCCCTTTTCGATTTGATTGATTGATTTTTAGCAGAGCGTGGCGAGCGATCCTTTCACTGTTTCCTTTTGCTGGGCATTTCTGCGGTCGTGTGTGTTTTGATTTCCTTATTTCCTTTGTACACTCTTACGAACATGGGCTTGGGCTGGGAGAGGGCATAGCGTGGGATGGACGGGAATGGGCGGGACATGTGACACGAACGGAAGGATGATGACGAGCGATGTTGATACGGCGGGCAATTTGGAGGCACTTTTCCACATCTGGCAGCGATGTTTCCTTGATTTTCGCCTTTTCTTTTTTTTTTTTTGCTCGGATTGGGAACTGGCTTTC
>RHKH01000004.1:732104-791483 GCA_009829795.1 Lasiodiplodia gonubiensis
AAGACGGCGAATAGGCTTCCTCACTTCGATTCGATTCTCTTGGCGACACTATTTTGGGCATGGCTTGAAGGAACGGGTTTCCTGTATCTAATGCAACGGCCAGATGGGCATGGGTTGGGGGCGCCTTGGATTCTTGCAAATTGGATCTCACGCCGGCTTCTCCTTTGCTTTGCTGGCAAGCAACCCCGCCATCACGTCGTCCTTTGCTCACGCACACACGCACGCACGCACGCACGCACGCACTTGTCTCGCACATGGGAACAGACGGCGAGAAAAGGATCTGCCGGCTGCTGCAAGCGCACGGTGACGGGCACTGTGGTGGCCGAGTTGAGGGACCCTGATGGGCGGGCGCACTCCGCAATCGTGCAGGACCTGAGACATTCACCGCCATTATGACCACGCCGGCGCGCGCAGCCACTCAGCAGCGCCCTCACCTGCCGCGGGCTGGCACGCGACGGGCAGGCTAGGGCGGGTGCGGGAGGGGAGGATGGGGCCGCACCTGCCGGCTGACGAGGGCAGTTGCGCAGTGCCCGCCGCCGCCTTCCCTCTTCCTGCGGCCACGGCTGCGCGCTGCAGCCGCAATCACAGACAACTTCCCCACAGAGATGTACGTCGATGGTGTCACACACGCACTTGCCACCGCTAAACCACTGCCACAGTCCACTGCCAGCCGGATCAAGCCGCAACCCGTCCACGAATCCGCTGCGGCCCGTCCAGATAGGCAGATAGAACGCGCCGCACCGCCGCCGTACCGCCGCAGCCACTCCGCTGGCGCGGGGCGCGCGTAAAATACTCAACGTCGTCCGTCCTCGCACACTGGCCACCGTCCATCAGGCGCGAGCACACGTCTCTCGGTTGTCCGCACGCTCCCGACTCGTCTGGCCGGATAGCTATCCGGATAGCTAGCCGGCCGCCGGAGCAACGGCTCCGGGCAGCCCAGCGCGCGCACGGCTCTCACCACGCAGCAGAGGAGGGCCTCGGCGACGAGGCGCAGCAGCGCGACTCACTGGCCATCCGCTAGACTCAACACCAAAGGGCCGTATGCGCCTGCAGCAGGATAGGCACACCAGCAACCAACCCTCAGACCACCTCGGTCCGTCTGCACGTCTCTCACTTACTGCTTTCTCTACCTGCGTCCGCGGCCGGCGCCGGATTGGAGTCTAAGCTTTCCCGTATTCCCACCCGCAGAGGTGTAGCTACCTCAGCTGCGTCGCCCCATTCGCGAACGCGTTAGATGAAGGAGCAGCTCCGGCGGGTCTGGCAGCTCCTCCAGCGCCAGACGCGCGAGCGGAGGCAATTGCGTGCCTTGGGGCTATGGGGCCTGCGTGGTTAGAGCCGCAATAGCAGTTAGAGCCGCCGGAGTATCGAGCCAAAAGGGCTGCCCGCGAGTAAGTACCAACGAACACATGAACCGCGGCCGATCAGCCCCCCACCTTGCGCAGCTTACTCGGCCTCATTCTTCAGGCTCGCATGAAAAGCTCGGAACAGGACGAGAGCACAAGCCTCAGTATGGCAAGAGACAGAGCACAGCCAACCGGCCCAGCCGCCCGGTACGGCGGGACCAGAGCGCACCAGACCGGCGAGAGCGTGGCGCCGGCTGTGCGCTGCGTCTGGTCGTTGGCCCTTCCCGCGCGTCTGGCTGTGCGCGCGCAACAGCCGCAATAGCCCTCAACCATCGGCCCACCGTACTGACTCTCTCAACCCCACAGTTTTGCCTGTCTGCCAGCCACCTGAATTTTTCAGAGCCTCTCGCTGCGTCTCCACTGTCGATGAAGATGGCGCACGACTCGTCGCAAACAACCAAGATCGGCCTGACCTGGCCGGAGCATGCCAACGTACGTGAAGAAAGATCTACGAACGGCGAGTGCGAAAACGAACCGCCCACTTTTCCCGCTCCTGCTGCAAGAGACTTGAGCCGCAAGTGGGAACCGGCAGTGCAGACGCCCCATCGTAGCTAGATTGTGCGCCTAAGATCCGGAGGAATAGGGCCAGACAGGAGCTTGGAGGTGTTCGTTTGCGTGTCAGTCATGTTCCCACTTTCTCCCTCTCCTTTCCCGTTGCGAGCCACAAACACTCCACTTTGCGCAATGTAGATGTTTGTGATGTGAGATGTCGTTATCTGACGATCTGGTTGCTGCTCACTGACGCCTCGCTTACTCTCCACCGCCGGCACCGCCGTGATGGTGACACGAGCGGGGGCGTGAAAACTTTGGAGAGGACAGAGTGCACTCTTTTGGCCGGCATTCGTCATCATCACTCATCACCAGTCGTCATTGTCGCCCATCACCCAACGAGGGACCAAACACGCAATCCCCTCATGTACATCCTCCTCATCATCTACCATCTCCATTTCCCCTTTGGATTGCCGAAATCAACCGAACACGATGCCCACACTGGGCCCTGCAGCTGGTAGGGGTTGGGGCGGGAGAAAAAAAAAGGTCAAATAGTAAGATTTTGTGGGCCTTCACTTTGCCCTGCCTTTCCACCCTCCTCCTCTACCGATGTCCATGCCGGTACTCTCTCCTTCTCCTTCCCCTTTGGCTTACCCCTCGGCTTTCCTATTGCTAAGCTTCATTCTTGGCATGCCCTTTCTTTCGGGTTCCCCCCTTTTCCGGCATACCGAGCATGAAGAGTAAGCCGGCTGCGTATTCGCTTTATCATCCTATCGTACGCTCTCATATGCGTGTAAGCATACATGGGCATCATATGTGTACTGGGCAATGAAACATCCCAGCTGTTGCATTTTGATCTATTGTCGCTGTCCTCATCTCAATAGCATGTCGCAAGGACACGGGACGAGGAATGGAAGCGCCTGACGATTGCGACTCCACGTTGCTGCTTCCGCATGAAAGGAGCAAGAATGCAGAGTCTACGCTCAGCAAGCACGCGAGAAAAGCCTACATCAGTCATGCATGCCGGGGGGAGAAGTAAGCTTTTTGTCACATGGCCTTTCGCCGCCGAGTATTTGTATCTTGATTGGAACGTAAAGGCAACCAGTAAGCGCTAACTAGCTAGCTTTTGAAACAATCTGCTCCTTCTTCTCCGCCTTAACTTTGGCTTTTGCTGAGCCACACGAGGCCGCCCGTCTCGTTTACTTTGGGGTTTCCCGCTAGCCCGGTGCTCTTTGTCTCAGTGGATGAATCGTTTATCAGAATCCTACTGATTTACTATCTGATGGGACGGCCTGCATGGCCCTGACTATGTGTCTCTCGACCCCGACGCTTACTGATCACTGGCACTGCCACAACAGTAATAGTAGCATGACCCGCGCCGTGTTACTGACCAACTCGTCCTCATTTGAACTGGTCTGACCTGGCAGTACAGCGCAACGCCACACGCACCGTGTAGCCGCCTTGTGGAGAAACGTGATAAGTGCAATGCCACAGTCGCGGCGCTAGTCAATCATTTTAATAGCAGGTCGACTATGCGTGCTACAGGATGAGGGACTGGAAAGATGAAGCGAAAAGGATGTAATACCGTCCGTCGTCGACGGGCTATACCTCGAGTCAGCTTTAGGCAGTCCTTCAGTGAGAAGTCACATCTACTGGCAACGAAAGCCAATGAGCTTGAGGCAGCAACACGGGGAGGGATCGATTGGGCGGGGGAAAGTAAAGTGATATATCCCAGGATATCAGTTATGAAAGAAGTGAACCAACAGAACTTCCGATCAAGCAGCTTGCTTCCATTAAGTCCAAAGACATCTTCCCGGACTACTTTGTTTATCGTTCTTTTCCAGTTACCCTTTTTCTACCGTCCCCCCTGATGCATACCCTCCCTCTCCCATGCCCATTCCGCCATCCCCAAATTTCTTCCTTACCCAAAATGAAGAGAGAGATATCCAACCAACCAGTCAAACTCCAGAGAGGAATGAGAGATAAGAAAAGAAAAAAAGAAGCAGAAATGACAGGAGAAAAGGCAACAGAATACCATCCCTGATAAGACCACAGGGAGGCAATGAAGAATGGAAAGGAGAAAACAAGGTCCGGACAGATTTCCGGATGCCTACCTCTGCCTGCTTGCCCGCCACATTTGCCGGCCGGCCGGGCGTCCGCCATATCCTTTCTCGGCCGCCTTGTTCGTCGTTTCTCGCCGCGGGACAGAACGAAAGACGAGGTGGAAAGAAGGCCGCGGACACCGTGTGCGTCTTGTTGCCCGTCCGTCTTGTCTTCCAACCGTCCAGCCATTCCAGATTTCCATGCAGTTGGGGGAGCCAATGGGATTGAGGCGAGGCAAAGGGAGGATGACCAAAAATAAAAATAAAAAGAATCCAAGACCGTGTCTGTCTTTTTCTCCGCATGCCATGAGGCCAGTGACCAGCCACGCCCACCCGCCATCCCGCGTGTGCAAACAATCCCCTCTCCTTCGCTCGCCCCTCACGGCATCTACTCCTTCTGGGCTGCGGCAAAGCAAGCCATTGTCATCATCATTATCATGCCTTGGGATTGTATTTGTCCTTCCAGATCCTGTGCGCCGGAGAAAAAGACCAAAATGTCAGCAGATCTGTACTATCACAACGATTGGTGTAATGAGACAAGAAGAAAGGTCGGCTGCTTCGATGCCACGCGCGCTGCCATCCAGACCCGTCCTTCTCACCCTTGCCAAAGCATTGCTACACACCATCCACGTCTATATCCCATCTCGATTCGAAAACACGTCGTCATGCAACGTGCACGAGACCAGATGGAGAGACGGAGTGCGGAGGGGCTTGGGTGAGAGAACCCAGGTCTGCATAAGCAATACATTGCCTCGCTCCCGGGGGGTACCAGGGCGAGAATGGGGCAGGCGGGCTGGATCGATAAGCAGGGTAAGGAAAGGGAATCAACAACAAAACGAAAAAGAAGGGGGACGAGAGGACCGCGGATTGCTCCGGCTGCTTGTTCCTGCCTCTGTGCCGTGCGCGGGCACCCGCGGGCTGGTACGAAAATTTTGGCGGCTCCCCGCTGCTGGCGCCCATCTGGGATCGAAATCGCGAGAGCGAAAGCAAGATGGACCGCCAAAGCAGCACCACCGCGGGCGCACCTGGTCGACGAACATGCCCGTCATCGCGCGATCCGGCGTGTTGGTGGAAAGCGGCCCAGGGTGGTGTGGGCGGTGGTGTGGCAGCCGGGGGCAAGCGAACGGGCAGCAGGATGCACACCACTGCTGCACTGCCACGTGTATGCGCAGCAGAGGTAGAGTCGGCGAGCTTGGAGGTGCGGCAGGGCGCATGAGCGTGCAGGATGGGTGGGGGCCGAGCCGTGCCTCTTCTCCGGCGGCACTAAGCGAGAGATGACTTGTTGTGTCGGAGCCGTGTACGCGCAGCCAATGCTTGCCAGCACCACCTGCCGCCTTGACACGCGCTAGCCCGCTTTCCGCCGTCCCGTTCGGGTGTGCCCGTGACGAAGCCACAGCTGTGTGTTGTTGAGTCCTGCCTGCCGCCGCCATCACCGCCGCCCTCGCCGCCGTCTCGCCAAGCGCGGGACGAACGCGGCCAGGGTCCGCCAGGTCGACTCCGATGACGCAGTGGAACTCGCTTCCCGCGCAGCCGTCGTCGTCTGCCGGTAACGTGACGGTGTCGACGCGCGGCACGAAGTGAAACTGAAAAGAATGCTTACCAGGTGTTGCCAATCGTCTTGTTTCCCTTCTGCTCCGCCAATCGAAGGAACTGTGCGGCTTTGAACTGCCACGCGCGTGAATCCAGATTAGCCCCTGCCCGTCGCTGCCCAACAAGTGAGGCTGTCGGAGAGATATGCAAGAGATGTGGCTTGCGCAGGACATCTTTCTTTTCTTTTTCTTCGCCCCTTCCAAAAGCGTGACTCACCTTGTCCTTCTTGCACCCAAAGCCTTCGACATAGCACCAGGCCGCCTCGTTCATTGCGTCAGTGTCGCCCAGGTTGGCTGCCGTCTCGTAGTATTGCCTGGCAGCCGACGCATCCTTCTTGACGCCCCAGCCGTGCCGGAAACTATTGGCAAGCTCAAACATAGCCAGCACGAGCTCGCCCTTGGCCGCGCCGCCCTTCTTCATGCCCGCCTGCAGCGCCAGAGACTCGATCTCGGCGCTGTTCGATGCTGCATACGAGAGATACGTGACTGCCAGCTCAGGATTCGGCGGGCAGCCCCAGCCGTGTCTGCCTCGCATGAATTATCATCAGCACGCCGCCCGCACATGTCACATCTTCCGCATGACTGACCTCAGGGCGAGCCCGTATAGCACCTGGCTCAACGCGTTGTTGGTCCCGTTGGGGTCTGCCAGCCGCCCAAAAATCTCCGTTGACCGCTCCAGGTCTGGCACCAAGTCAGCATCAGGCCCGTCGTCGTATGACCGCGTGAAACTCACCGCCAGCCTCGTGAAGCCTGATAGCTTCCTGGATGTTTTCCTGCGTGAAACCCCACGCCTCAGCACTCTCCGCCATGCAGTGGATTGACAAGGGCAACATACGTCTCTCCCCGCGTCGCTCACGGCCGGGCTGGGACTCCGGCGCGGCACGTCCAGCCCGCCATCTCCCAGATTGCCCGTCTTGCTGATCAACGTGCCCTTGGCCAGTATCGTCGCCCTCTTCTCCCACTGCGCCTCGTCGTCGGCATTGCGCGCGACGCCCTCGTCGACCGCGGGCAGGTCCGAGGGCAGGCTGACCAGGCTGGAGGCCGAGCGCGAGCGGCCGCCGATGTGCAGGCGCTCCGAGAGGCGCTTGTTGTCGCGGGAGCCGGCGTTGGAGAGCGAGCGGCCGAAGATGCTCTTGCGGCTCTCGGGCGAGGACCTTGCGCTCGGAGAGATGTCGTTGGGCGACAGGAAGTTGCCGTGCTGGTGGCTGGTGGGCGTCTTCGGCGGCTGCTCGCCGGGGAAGCTAGGTGGGGCGATGACCTCTTGGGTCGTGGTCGTGGTGCGCATGAACGTGAACTCAGGGGGCGGAGCGCGCGTTGCTGCGTCGTCGGCGCTGGCGCGTGGCGGTAGCGGCTGCGACGCGGTCTCGTCCCTGATCCTGTCCTTCTTCTTCAGCAGGTCTTTGAGCGTCATGGTGTTGCTGTTGCGGGCCGCTCTCGGAGAGAAGCGCGGGGGTTCCTAAATTAAAAACAGGCTGGCGTCAGGAGAAAGCAGAGTCCGGCTGCAGCGTCTCATCGGACGCGTCGATTGATCTTGTAGCGCTTGTGAGTCTGCGCAAGGAGCAGCGGACGCATGGAGATTTAATGTACAGCCGCGCAGGAAGCTGTGGTCAGCGGGAGGGGCTCAGCCGCGTGCGGGAGGTGGTGCCTACTGAATCGCGAGCCCCGGCTTGGCTAATTACAATGCGCCAGGCACAAAGCGCTTGCTGATCGTCCGAACGCCGCCGCGAGTCTTCTCCGCCAGGAATTCCATACAGAGCTGGTGACTGTGGCGGGAGATCGACCTTCCCCGCATGCGAAGCACAGTAGTGATCGGCCGGCCGGCGTTGTGCGGAGATCGAGTTTCCCTTCTGGTTTTGGATGGCACTCGCGTAGTGCGATTCAGTTAAGCTCAGGTGGCATAGGCTCCAATGCGGAGGCGGCTTGACACCACAAAATTAGCGTGGGGAGAGGTTAATTTTTTCAAGACCATTTTCATTTCTTCTACCATACAGCAATGATCCTTAATCCATCAACGGGTATCATGACTCTGCCGCCGTGGAACCAAATAAAACTCCAAGCAATGCTGCGCACGCAGCGGTCCACATGGCAGGTTCCACCAAATGGGAAGTCGGTGGCCCTGGGAATAGCACTACAGCAGGTAACCTCGACACTTACTCTTGCAGATCAGAAGCTCACAAAGTCCTGTTGCTGCGACAGCTCCTGGCCATTGGCATCCGAGCCTTGCATGACAACATCTTCCTCAATCTCCTCATCCGAATCGACGTCGTCGCTGTCGATCTCGTCGTACTCATCGTCACTTGACAAATCTGGAGATCCCAGCTCCGCACCGGCCGTCTGCGCAGCGGCTGCCTTGCGGATCTGGCCGGCCCGGTCAACGTGAGGAAGCCGGCACTTGGAGTTGCGGCAGACTGCATGGTTAGCATAGTCAGGACACTCAAACACATGGCGCTCAGCGCAGTCAATTCCCTTCTCGCAGTAGCCGAGAGTCCCGAAAGCACGGCACACGGGCGCCGTCGGGTTAACTCTGATGTGCGCGTAGTGGCAATCGTCGTTGGTGCAGTTGCCGCGCAGGAAATGCACGCATGCAGGGACGCGATTGGGCGTGGGGTCGTGCGACAGGTCACAACCGTCGCCAAGCGCACAGCTGCCCCTCAGCAAATAGTCTTTGCAGATGGCAACCTTGTTCGGGTCATGCTGATAACGGCACTGCGGCCCCTTGGCGCATGTTCCTGCTCTGCACGTTAGTGTGGGTTCTGGGCATACGAACCGGACCGCGAGGCGCGAGCCCTCGCTTTCATCCATTTGAGTGGGAGGGAAAGGGCCAACCGGTGGTAGTGAACCTCGGGCAAGGCTCGTTGATCTTCTTGATAGGCTTGTTCCTGCGGCGGCGTTAGTCTGTTCATGAGTACAACCTTTGTCCGCACGTACGGCTTGTTCTTGATGAGTCCAGCACGGTAGAGGTTGCCGTTCTTGCTCCTCAAGAACGTGACACCACCAATCTTGGTCTGCTTTGGAGTTGCTCGTGCCGTGTTGGGATCGCCTGTCACATTTTTAGAACATCCATGTACCATCTCAGCGGCGCCGTCCGCCAACGTACTAGAGACCCTGACGAGCTTGCTGCCGCCATCGGTGACGCGGAAGCGGATGTTGTCAACTTCGATTTCGTAGTTGTGCGGGGTCGTGGCAGCCTGGCTCCCAACAGACGCCTGTCCGGGGTCCTGCTTGATCTGAAAGTGTTTGCTGAGCCTGGCCTTTTCCTTCAGATTACGCTGTTGGCGGCGCTGCTCAGTGCTCTGCTCTATATCTTTGGCTCGCTGCTGGGCCACCTGATCATAGATGGCTGGGTTGATCAGCTGCATATGCCTGTCGCGCTTGACAACCCATCCAGATGCCTCATTGGCGTGCGACGAAGGAGCGCCGTCTGCAGTAGTTCCGTTGGTCGGGGAAGTGATATCGGCGGAAGCGTTACTGGCTCGGCTGTTGTTCAAGACCAGAGTGCGATTGAACACCTTGCCACCGCGGCCACGCGGAGCGCCATATGGGGTGCCACGGTAGGGTGCCCAACCGCCACGTCCGCGACTGCGACCTTGACCGGCATCAGCGATTTTGTCCTCGCGGTGGCGACTTGTTGGTCTCAAGGATTTACCGTGGTACGTAGACGGCTGATAGTTCTCGTTCTGCTGCTGCTGTTGCTGTTTGTGGACGTTGATCCTTCCTGTGGCGGACACGTTTGTCAGGGCCGACGGCGATGGTGTTTGGTAGTCTGCGGCTTACCGGCCAGAGCCGCGATCTTTGCTTGCAATTCGCTGTCTTCGGACATGTTGAAGCGTTTCGACTGTAAGTGCAGGAGAAGGAGCAAGTAGACGCGAACAGGGAGGGCTCGATGAGCTGTGCGCGCAGCGTTGTGGGCGGCTGTGCGACAAGAGGGAAGAGGATGGAAGGCGGGAGCTGATCTTGGGTTTGACGCGCGCACGAAGTGAAGTCAGCGCTGCACGTGATCGTTTCAGCCCTACGAAATGACTCGCACCAACAAAGTACCGAAGCTTTTCCACTTTCAGCTTTTGTCTCGTTCATGCAGCGGATACCGAGGCGGTCTAAGCTTGCTCGTGATTTTCCACTCCATTGACCCCTTTGTATATCGATAGCGATGTCGAAAATTGAGATCTTCATTGCATCTGAACGGTTGGGCTCTGTGAGACCACATCTACGGAGGCATGCTCGGTAGAAATTCAGGAGTGAACATTAGCAAGCCAACAGTGGGAATCTTCATATTATTCTTGCTTTAGAGGCACATCTAACAAGTCTCCAACACCCTGCTGATAAGTCCACCAAGAGGTCCCAAGCCAGAGCCATCCGCCGTGAAGATCCTCCTCGGGATCTCATATTCTACAACTGGCGTCTTCTTCATCTCCTTACCAAACTCTGCTTCAATCAACTACGATTACGTTAGTATGGCCTCTGTACATTCAGTATTGGTATGTTCCTGTGACTTACGCCATTGTATGAATGGTCCAAGAAGTCCTCTAAATTGTAGGATCGTTTGGTGAACTGCTCGGAAATGATCTTGGCAAGTGTGGCCACGTTGGGATGGTAGTGGGACTGCAATGTCTCGAGTTCCCAGAGACTGCTCTCGATAGCGCCCGTCTCCATCGGATCGGACTCCTCCATATTAAAGGGATCGTCCATACCTTCATCTTCAAGCTTTTTTCGCACTTCTGCGCCTCTTGTCGCCCTGTGGATCATAAAGGTGCATGCAGGATGCTTCATCAGCATGTTGTACACCCAAGGCACAACGACAACAATTCCCGCTGGCGGCGCATGAAGTGCCAGCCGCGAGAGTCGCTTGATAAAACTGGCAACCAGCGCGGCCGGCAGGTGGGTGGACGACATGAACTCATCCAAGAGTCGGAAGAACCGTGATCTGTGTTTCGAATGCAGGATTCCCTCATCCAGAAGGGAGTAAAGCTTGGCGTAGAACGAGGGGTAATCCAAGTTCTTCTCCCTAATCAGGAAGAAGAGGCCGGAAAGCGCTAGCAGTGAGGTACCACCGCCAACATTATACGAGTCAGTGAGAAAATCCATGAGCATCTCAACCTTGGAGAACCACGGGGTGACCTTATAAGTCATGATGTTCAAAATAGACTTCCTCTGCTCCTTGTCCAAGCCTGATCGGAACAGAGCCAGCCAGGCATCCTGGCCTTGTCTCTTGTGCGCGGACAGAGAGTAGAGCTGGTGCTTTTGATGGTCGGGCTCCGGGCCATAGAAGTTCTCGAGCTCGTCATTGGATTCCGGGACGCCTTCGAGGTCAGAAAGGACCGACAAGCTGCTGACGATGATCTGTTCTTGCTCTACAGGCGAGGAAGAGTCTTTGAGGCACGATCTACACGGGTCAGCGACAATTTCCAGAAGGGGATATCGAGGCAACGTACGCAATGGCAACCAGGGCGTAAAACCTCACATCATCATGCTCTTCAATGAACTTCTCCACGAATTCCGCACGCGCATGCTCTGCGCCAGCAGAGGCGAGAAGGGTGTGCACCAACTGGTAGAACAAGCCGTTTCTCCATGCATCGTCTCCAGAGCCTTTTTGCGCCGAAGTCTCCTCCTTGACTAAGCGCATGGCCAGAGTGAGTGCAGTACTCTGCAACACAGGCTCACCACTCTTCAACAGTTGTAGAAGCACACCCGCGTATTCCTTGTATCGCTCTTTCAGCCACTGAATGATCATGACCTCCGAGTCCGGCAAGCCCTTGCTTTTCTTCATACTCCCAGCGACCAACAGCCGGCAGAAAACGCGGCAAAGTGCGACAGTGGCGAGCGTCGCCGACTCCTCCGCACCGTCATCTTTTGCCAGCTTGATCAGCTCGACAATGTTGTTGTAGTGGCGGCGCGACTCGGTGATCTGGCTCTCCAGGAGTAGGATTCGAGCTTGTTCGTCGTCGCCATCGGTGGCTGCGTTTTTGGAGGAAGCTTTGGACTTCGGACGCTTCTCCATAGCGCCTTTTTCGACAATGCGCTTTCTCTTGTGGCCGGCGAGCGCTTCTGGAGCCATCATGGGCATTTCGAGGCGTACAATGTGCGTGGGCGGGTGCTGTGCGGGCGGGTTACCGCATTGCTTGCGCTTCGAAAAAGTTACGAGGGCACGCCCCGGGCGGGCGCTCGGACGCTTGCCCCGACGCCGATGCCAAGCCCGTCCTCAGGTTCTTGCAACTCGACTTCCGAGCTCCTCACCAAACGTCAAGCCGTCGAATACCTCTCCGCTCTCATCCGCAACAATGGCTTCGCGTCTCGCAAGGAGCGCCGTCGGTATGCCCCAGCCCAAGCCGAGCGCGACCGGAGCGATTGGCGTACCAACTGACCGCATACAGGCGCTGCCCGCCTCCGCCCAACCGTTCCCGTCCGCGCCGTTCCCATGGTCTTCGCCCAGGCCCGCGCCGCCTCCAATGTGCCGTCCGAGGAGCCCAAGAAGAAGGCGCAGTCCATCATCGACTCGCTGCCTGGCAACAGCCTCGTCTCCAAGGCCGCCATCCTCTCCGCCGGCGCTGGTCTGTCCGCCGCCGCCATCAGCAACGAGCTCTATGTCGTCAACGAGGAGTCCATCGTCATGCTGTCCCTCCTGACCGTCTTCTTCGCCGTCGGCAAGTTCGGTGGCCCCATGTACAGGGAGTGGGCCGAGGGTCAGAACAACAAGGTCAAGAACATCCTGAACTCGGCGCGCCAGGAGCACACCGAGGCCGTGCAGAAGCGCATTGAGAGCGTCAAGGACCTGAGCGGCGTCATTGACACCACCAAGGCGCTCTTCGAGGTTTCGAAGGTATGATCCCGCATGCAGTCGTGTCGCTGGGCGCGCGTTGCGCCTTCCTTTTGGGATATCCGCTGGGCCGAGGAAGCCTGACAGTGGCTGTAGGAAACCGCCAAGCTCGAGGCTGAGGCCTACGAGCTCGAGCAGAAGACCGCCCTCGCTCACGAGGCCAAGTCCGTCCTGGACTCCTGGGTCCGCTACGAGGGCCAGGTCAAGCAGAGGCAGCAGAAGGAGCTTGCTGAGTCCATCATTGCCAAGATCGAGAAGGAGCTTGAGAACCCCAAGACTCTCAAGCAGATCCTTGACCAGAGCGTCGCTGACGTTGAGAGTAAGTTTACCGCAAGGGAAAGCAAAGGTCCGCAACTATGCTAATGGCCCGCAGGGATTGTTACCCAGAAGGCGTAGAAAACGAAGCCAGCGTTTGAATGGTCATCTAACAATTCTCCGCCTGTTACATAGATCCTCGTGCAATACTAGTCATCGAACTCCGGGATATCCATCGTGACTATTCAAATTATCTAGAAATCGAGCGTCTACTGAATGACGACCCACACTGATCAACGCCGTGCTGATGCGGAAAACCCAGAACCCAAGGAAGCGCGCCGTCCCTTTTCTCTAACCTTCAACGTCCAGCGCTGTGGCAGAAGATACCAAACGCCAGGAGCACCCCAAACAACCGACAACTTACTCTCTTGGAGAGCGTCCGTTCCGATAGTGCCAGAGACGGCTGAAGTCCCTGACCTTCGGGTGCTTCGGCAGTCGTCGGAGACTGTTTGGTAACGAACGGACGGAAGCAACAGGAAGGATGGGACTGTTAAAATCGTCAACAATAGCTGTCGTTTCCGAGATGTCTGAGTCGGAATCTAAATCAGAGCCACTCAGGAGTTCGCACAAGCTATCTTCCAAGCCCTCCCTGTCCACGTCGAAATCGTCGTGGTCAAGATCAACCTCACTGTCCATGAACTCGTTCTTGTCGAGCACTCGGTTATCCGAGCCCAGCGGGAACATGTAGTTTAGGTAATGCTGGTTGAGCAGGTGACCGGTGCCCTTGCGCTGGAAGAGACGGCCCATGAAGCGGTTGGGGACGTGGATGAAGTGCAGAACGCCCCATCTAGCAACCATGTCTTCATCGTTGACATAGTGCTCGATGTAGCGGATGGCCTTCTCCTTTCGCCTGCGGCCCTCTCCATCCTCCTCGTGGTTCGAGTAAGAGGAAGACTTGGCAGGGTTGTTGAAGTGGTTAGCCGCATTGCCAAAGGTGTAGACCTCAAGTTTGTGCAGGATGTCCTCTGACAGCTCAGCGAGCAGCCAGTCGATCATCAGGCTGCCCTGGAGGGCGCCCTGGCTGTGCAGGATGAGGACGACTTTTTTGCGGTGGTCGTCCATAAGGGCCTCCTTGACGAGCCTGTAGGCATCGCGGATGTCCTGAGTCGAGTAGTTGAGGTTGCGCTCGATCATGCATTGGACCAGGTCGAAGATCAGGCCGTTGGTCTTGTTGTGGATACCCGTGACCGGTCGGCCAAATATCCGGGCAAGCCTGTCCAGGTTCGCTTGGAGCCAGTACCTCCTGAAACCATGTTAGCAATGCGTGACGTTACGGGCAGCTGTTCACTCACCCAACAGCGACGCCGTTGATGAAGATCCAGTATTCGTCGGGGTGCTCGTGCTCGGAAGCGATGTCGCGGCGGGAATGCACTTCATGCCTCCTTCCGTTCACGATCATCCAGATGGGAACGCAGAGGGCGATTGCGACCGTGGCGTAGATGAGGAACCATCCCAGCGGCAGGATGAGGCAGAAGGGAAGCGACAGGATGAATAGGACTTGGTAGATGGTGAGGGTGATTTGCCAGCTGAGCTGGATGCCGTTGCCCAGGTCCGGGTAGATCTCGTCGCCTTCTCTTTTGCCCCAGGGGTAGAACAGAACAGGCAGCAGGTAGGAGACGCGGAAGAACAGCTTAAGGTCGCTCCAGATGAGTTGGACGGGATCTGAGGTATACGGCAGGGGACCCGGACCTCTGCCGTGATCGGTACCGATTTGCGAGGGCAGGAGCTTGACCGTCTCGGCGCGCAGCATCTTCAGTTTCGGGGAGATGCCATTGGGTTTTGTCAAAGGGCTTTCGCCCTTCCTGTGGCCCCAGAACATATCGCGAGAAAGGGGACAAAGAAAAACAAGAAGAGGAAAAGGGCGGCTAGAAATAGGAGGCTGGTTCGTGTTCTCGGTGTTGCGTTTTGATAGACGATAAGACGTGCATTGGGCCTGTGTTTGCCAGGCAAGCACGCGCGCACGACCACGAGCTTATATTGCGCTAGGCATGCAGCCTCTGCCGCAACATCAGCCTTAACAGGGCAGCGCAGCGCAGCCCGGGAGGCCGGCACGCAAGCCGCGCTGAGGGCTGAGCGTGTGATTGATGTCAGCAGGGACAGGCTCTCCAGCGGTGATCACTGCTAGTGGCGCCCGCCATCTGTCCTTTTTCGGCAGCTTTGTGGTGGCTTTGGCGCATGACTCCTGCCCTCCCCCCGAGTCCATCGCCCTTGAAATCTGACATCATGATGCTTTGCGGGCTGTGTTATTGGCGATGTGCCCAAAAATGCATCAGCGCTTGGACCCTTTGCATTGCGGGCGGGTCCCTGTCGCTTGCGCCCATCTCCCGTTCAGCTAGCCCGTCTCAGCTCACCAGTTCCCCGTTGATTGGATCTCTGAGTGCTGTCTTCACATGCGAATGGCGGAGCTTTCTATGAGGCTGAGTGCAAGGCTTGCATAACTAGATCTATCTCCGGAAGCTTACGTTGAGCTGACAGCGTTGGAGGCCTGCCTGGTCATCATTTAGCGTGTCTAATGGAATGTGTCTATTCAGCTTCCGTGCAACAACGCAATTGTTGTACGTAGTCGAAAGCGATGCATTTCCCTACAATTTTGACTTTGTACTGGGCTCGAACATCCCTTCGATAAGAGCTTTCCAAACCAGGCCGCTTTCTTCATCTATGGCGTTGCCGTCATACGATACGCTGAATTTCAACCCCTCCTCAGAGCCCCAACATCCACACAAGAACTCAAAATCCCGGGCACGTACACCCGTCCGGTCAAAGCTGTACAGATCCGCGGCAAGCCCGTTCTTCCGAACTGTGTCTTCGTCTAGGTTGTACTTCCCTCGAGTAAGGATGTTCGTTATAGATCCAAGTGAACTCACGCCACACGTTGCAGGCATCCACTTGAAGTTGGCTGGGTAGTCGCCCTGGGGGTTGACTCCAGTCTTCAGATGCTGCGGCCTTAAGAATTCGGCCCTTTCAACTGCCAAAATGTAACTCGAAGCAATGATGCGGGCTGGATCGGTGGGATCAAAGCCCCCCTTCATGCCCTCGCTTCGGATTCGCTTCTGGTATTGGCGCAGTTGCCTGTGCGCCTGCCGCACCAGCAGCTTGAACCTTCCTTCGGCGGGGAGATCCGACGGCAGGAATGGCAACCATATACCGTCGCTGAAAGTGAGCATGACCGAATCCGCAGGGCCGGTGTAGCCAAAGAACGGGCGAGGATTGATCGGGAAGGAGCCGACATATGGCATACGTTCCGACAGCGGCGTGTATGGGTCCCTGGCCTCCTCTATCTCCATCATGGCCATACCAACGAGAGCGAAGCAGGCGGCTCCGACGCTGGCACCGACTGATTTCGCTAGTCGTTCGATCCGAGACGTAGCCTCCCTAGAGAGCTCTGCTTTGACATTGAAACTGTTCATGGGAGGCTTGCGGTCGTCTGAGTAATCCAAAACATTAGAGTATTTGGGAGGCAACGACATGGCTTGCTCTCTCCGGTCTCTCCGCCTCAGGGGGTTGGCGAAACCGGCTGGTGGCGGCCTGCGGACATGTCGTAGGATTCTCATGACGGCCCAGAACCACCTTTTGCGTGCCGCGCTGCCCTGAACCAGAGGATAGAGATCTTCCTGTGCTCTTGGAAGACGGGCCCATAGGCGATCGGGAGATCTATCCACCTCCAGGCCGCTCTTGAGGTCTTGCTCTGAGCTGTTGAATAGTTCGAGGAAGTGTGGTTCCCAGTTGTAAAGCACGACAACGCCATCGCAGATTTCGTGCGCGCACACCAGCGTGAACGTCAGTTGGAAGGTGTGCTGCGATATTGGCACGGCTGGGTGGACGAAGAGCCGCGACAGAGACCGATCTGAGTCAACAACACGGCTCGAGTTGTTGATATGTTTGATCCAATCGTCAATGTCTACCTTGCTGTAGTGATCGGCAAGGAAGTCCATGGATGCCTGGGCATTTTCAACCACTTCGGCATTTGTTGTGGGCAGATCGAGATTGAACAGTCGGCGATCTGTCACAGAATCCCGGATGACAGTGGACATGAGGAGAATGTGATGGAGTCGGAGATTGGCCCAGGCGAGGACGATCCTTTCGCGCAATTGCTCAGGCGTCAGATTGCTTCGGACTTCGAATGAGATGGCCGTGTTGACGTCTGCCCTGCCGCCGAAGAAAGCCCCGTCGTTGTCGAAAGATGTTTCGATAAGGCCGAGAGGCCTCTGAAAAACGTCTCTTCCGCGGTGTTGAGCTCGACGCCATGCGTGGTAATCGTTGGCATAGCGGCCAAGCCAATGGTCCTGGCGGCTCTCTTGCTCCATGATCGGAAAAAGCGGCCAAACGCAAGGAAATCTCAAGCCAAACCACAAACACTATGGGAAGGAGGGGTTTCAGCTATGTGGATCAATGGTGGGGTTGCTCGCCTACGGTTACTGACGGGTCCAATGCTCTGCTGGAACGATTGCTACGTGCAGCGGCCTAAGTCGTGGAGGGAATGCAGAGTAGAAAACCTGGGTTGCGATACCCGACGGACAATGATGCTCGGCGGCAACGCCACGAGTCTGCTCGATGCGCACAGAACGAGTGGGGCTTCAAGTCGCGAGCGGATCGAAGGAAAAAGGTGTGTAGGATGCGAGGCGGGACTGAGACGATAGTGATGGGGCCAGCGAGCGCGCCCTACGACAACGGGGCGGACTTATGGGTGACCACTCGCCGCGCGCCTCCCCGGGACCCCCGGCGTCCCAGCGCGCTGACGGGGCTCTGAAGTCGCCAGGCACGTAGAGGCAAGGCAGACGAGCATTGAGCATGGCAGACGTTTTGCAATGTGATTTTTGATGGGTGGATGCGCACCGGACAAGGACGATGCAATCAGGCTGGTCCAAGCTCTCGCCCGCCCCCGGTGCGATACGTAACCAGCCTGAGGCTGAATTCGAACACGCGCTAGGCAGCCGGTGGCAGCAAGCTCACAGCTCCAGACGCCGCCTACTCCGAACAACACCTGTCGACCCGTCCTCTGCCCGCCACGCCCTCGCCTCATGCCATCATGATACTGAAAAAGGCCGTGTGGCTCAGCGCGCTGCTGGCTATCGGCGCCGCCGCCAAGACTGACGACCCAACCATCAAGAAGCAGAAGTTCGAGACGCCGCCAACTGGCCTCTTCTTCTTCGACGACACCGAGACCGCCCTCACCATCGAGTATGGCAACAGCAAGGTGTGGCGCACCACCAACGCCGGCCTGGACTGGGAGCATATCAGCAGGCCGCTCGGCGAGAACCAGGTCGTTGGCATCCTCCACCACCCCTACAACAACAAGGTCGCCGTGGCATTAGGCAAGGAGAAGAAGCACTGGTACACCAAGGACCAGGGAGAGACATGGCGCGCCTTCGACACCGACGCCGCTGCCGGCCAATCTCCCATCAGTTGGCACACCGACGACCCTGAAAGAGTCCTCTTCCACGGCGCAGAGCGCTGCGATCTTTTTGGAGGCTGCGTCGGAAAGGTGCGCCGCCGCCCTTGTCATCTTGCGCGCTTTGCTAACCCCTGTTCAGACGTGGTACACCATAAACGGCTTCGAGCACTTCAAGCCTCTCATCGATTCGCGCAAGATTTGCATGTGGGCGCGCAACACCGATATCTTCACCACCGGCGACGATCAGACCGACAAAAACCGCATCCTTTGCGTCACCGAGGGCAAGTTCTCGAAGCAGCGCAAGGATTACCGCCTCGTCATCACCGATAACTTTGGAGAAGATGTCGTTGAGCCGCCACTCTCCGAAGGTCGCACTGTGGCTGGCATTGCGCATTTGGCATCTGCCAAGGGCTTCATTGTCGCCGCCGCCAAGTCGGAAGGCACTGACGAGATGGCTCTCTATGTGACGGACGACACCCGCACTTGGCACAGAGCCGAGTTTGGCCAAGACCACAAGCTCCAAGAGGATGCGTACACTATTCTGGAGTCCACCAACTACAGCATTCAAGTAGATGTCATGTCAGACTCATGGACGGATATGGGCAACATGTTTACCAGCAACTCCAACGGGACCTACTTCACTCGCAATATCGCCCACACCAACCGTGACGGTTCGGGTTACGTCGACTTTGAGAAACTCACCAATATCCAAGGCGTCATCCTGGTCAATACCGTCAAGAACTGGGAGGCAATCGCAAAGAACCCTCTGTTCGAAACTAAAAAGATCCACTCCAAGATCAGCTTCGACGATGGTCGGACGTGGCAAGACTTGAAGACGGAGAAGGACCACATCCTCCAAGTGCATTCCTACACAGAACAGCACAACAGCGGCAAAGTCTTCTCCAGCCCAGCGCCAGGCCTAGTCATGGCCATCGGAAACACGGGCGATGTCCTCAGGCCATACAAAGAAGGCGACCTCTGGACTTCGGACGATGCAGGCATGACTTGGCATCGTGCTCTTGAAGGGCCCCACAAATACGAGTTTGGAGACAAGGGCTCCTTGCTCGTGGCCATAAAGGATGGAGAACAGACCAACGAGGTCAAGTATTCTCTGAACCACGGCAAGGATTGGAAAACGACCAAGCTCCCAGATAAGGTCGTGGCCTACGAGCTCACCACCATTCCTGACTCCACCGGCATCAAGTTCGTTCTAATAGCGAACAAGGGGGAAGAAGAATGGACTATCTACACCCTGGATTTCGACGGGATCCACGAACGCAAGTGCAAGGAGGACGATTTCGAGCTTTGGCACGCCCGTAAAACCGAAGACGGCAAGCCCGGTTGCATTATGGGCCGCAGGCAATCTTTCCGCAGACGCAAGCCGGACGCAGACTGCTTCATCTTGGACGAATTTGTCGACCCTGAACCGAAGTGGGAGACGTGCAAATGTACCGAGGAAGATTACGAGTGCGATTTCAACTTCGTACGCAAGGATGACAAGTGTGTTCCGGCCGGCCCGATCCCTGTGCCCAAGGGACAGTGCAAAGAAGGGGATGAGCATTTCGAGGGCAGTTCCGGCTGGCGCCTTATCCCTGGTAACAAGTGTGACAAGGAAGGAGGGGTCGTCCTTGACAAACCCAAAGAGCGTGACTGCAAGGACTCGGAGAAGTCACCAGCGAGCGGAAAGGTTGAGCACACATTCAACCGCTTCCAGAGTGCCCGCGACTTCCGGGAGTACTACTATCTGGAAAGAGTGGAATCCACGAAGCAGGAAGACAAAGATGAGACTATCGTCATGCTTGACGATGACCGCACAGCTTGGATAACCCACGATCATGGTAAGAAGTGGGCCAAGGCCGTCGATGATGAAATCATCACTATCTATCCCCACCAGTACTTCAACGATATTGTCTATTTCTTGACGCCGACCGAGAAGGTCTACTACTCCAAGAACCGCGGCCTGCCGGATAGTATTCACAGCTTCAAAGCCCCGGCGCCACCAATCAGAGAGAGTATCTCGACACTGGGCTTCCACCCCCACGAGAAGGACTGGATCCTTTGGACGGGTCGGAAAGACTGTGAGAGCTCCAGCAGCGATTGTCACTATGTGGCTTGGAAATCGACCAAAGGAGGGATTGAAGGAAGCTGGGAGGCGATGCTACCGTTCGTGCAAAAGTGCCAATTTGTTTGGAGAGAGGAGCGCGAAGACAGCGAGCAACTCGTCTTCTGCGAGCAATTTGCTGGCGAAGACACATCAAAGCCCCTTCAACTACTGTCCAGCATCGACTGGTTCGAGACCAAGAAGGTACACTATGAGGATGTCGCCAATTTCGCCACCATGGCAGAGTTTATTATTGTCGCAAAGAAGACGGAAGACCACAAGTGGCTCAAGGTGGATGTCAGTATCGATGGCAAGACTTTCGCCGATGCCAAGTTCCCGCACAAGTTCAGCTTGGAACATCGCCAAGCCTACACGGTTCTGGACAGCTCTACGCATGCCGTTTTCCTGCACGTCACAATGAACAACGAAAAGGACCAAGAGTATGGATCCATCCTCAAGAGTAACAGCAACGGAACGGAGTATGTTCTCAGCATTGCCAAGGTCAACCGTAACAAAGATGGCTACGTCGATTTCGAGAAAATGCAAGGCCTGGAAGGTGCAGCGTTGATTAACATCGTGGCTAATCCTGATGAAGTCGACAAGGGTGCCTCAAAGAAGCTGAAGTCTATGATCACGCATAACGATGGAGCAGAATGGGCACTGATTCCTCCCCCTAAGCAAGATTCAGATGGCGCCAAATATCCTTGCTCTGGCGATCTTGAGAAATGTTCTCTGCACATTCACGGATACACCGAGCGCAAAGATCCTCGAGATACCTTCTCCTCCCCGTCTGCTGTCGGGCTGATGATGGGCGTGGGCAACGTCGGTGAAAATCTAGGTCACTACAAAGAGGGAAACACGTTCGTCACAAGAGACGGCGGCATCACTTGGCACGAGGTCATGAAAGGAACTTTCATGTGGGAATACGGTGACCAGGGTTCTATCATCGTCATCGTTCAAGAAGGAACGCCTGTCGACACTGTCTACTACTCTCTTGATGAAGGGAACAAGTGGGAGCCGTACAAATTCAGCCCTGACAAGCCAATCATCGTCGACTCAATCTCGACTGTCCCCAGCGACAAATCGAAGAATTTCCTCCTTTGGGGCCGCTCGGATGGTTTGATCACGGTCAATCTAGATTTCTCCGGACTTTTCGACCGCACATGCGATCTTGACGAAAACGACCCCGAGGCCGGCGATTACGAGCTGTGGGAGCCCAAGCATCCAATGCAGGAAGAGAACTGTCTATTCGGCCACATTGCTCAATATCACCGCAAGAAGCTCGGCGCCGAGTGCTGGAATGTCCGCGACAGCCAACAGCTACACGACATCAGGAAGAACTGCACTTGCAGCAGAGGTGATTTTGAATGGTAAGTCCTTCGACACCCTTACTTTGGAACGAGAACTGACATGTGCCATACAGTGATTACAACTTTGAGCGGGATGAAAAAGACGGCAGCTGCAAACTCGTTGAAGGTCTTGATCCGGTGGAGAATGATGCGGTCTGCAAGAACCCCAACGTCATCGAGTACAACTACGTTACCGGCTACCGCCGCATTCCCCTCACGACGTGTCAAGGGGGCAAAGAACTTGATCTTACCGCTGGTACTCGGCCATGCCCGAACAAGGAAGAGGAGTACAACAAAAAGCACGGCACCTCGGGGGTGGCCATTTTCTTCGCCGTCGTCATTCCGTTTGCAGCGGCTGGGGCAATCGGCTGGTACGTGTGGCGCAACTGGGATGGCAAGTTCGGCCAGATCCGCCTGGGCGACAGCCAGCCTACGTTCGATAGCGACAGCCCATGGATCACGTACCCGGTCGCCGCCGTCTCCGGCGTCGTCGCCGTGCTCTCGGCCATCCCGCTCCTGGCAGGCTCGCTGTGGCGCAGCGCGTCGAGCCGTCTTGGTGGCGGCGGCGGTGGGTACTACGGCCAGAGGTACACGACCCGTGGCTCTTTCGCACGGGGTAACTATGCGGTGGTGGATCCGGACGAGGGGGAGCTACTGGGAGAGGACAGTGATGAGGAAGTGTGATCGGTTTCTTACCTTTTTTCTTCTTCCCCCTCTTTGTCTTGCGTGTATTAGCTATATAGATATCTAGTGGAGCGGGGAAGTAGGCCTCTCAGACGAGGCAATCTGATAGGATGGAGGACAGGAAGAAAGAGTGTGAGGATTTTTGTGTGAGACCACTGAGGGACCCCCTCTCTTCCCTTTATTCCTTGTACGATGACCCTATATGGGGGTTTGCGACGAAGCTTTCTTGGTTGCTACTTTTGTGCACGGCGTGTTTGGTGGAGTTATTCCAATAGGTCTGAAGCGTTCTCCCCGGCATTGCTGATGGTTGGTGACTGAAACGTCTGTCGTAGGAGGAGGTTAGTATGAAGAGGGGCGAGTTGGTTAGATTGGATGGGTTTTGATAGTTGCTTGCCGAGTGTACATACACCTCTTGTCAATGCTGACGGCGAGATTATGCACACCATCAAAAATGTGACATCCTTTTACCATTGCAGGCGGTGAAGGGACTAAGAGATCACCTTGCTTCCGCATTCGCCAGTATGTCGTTTCTATGGATGCACCTCTGAGCCTCTAGTGAAAGGGCGGTTTGCTCTCTCTAACTCTAAATACTGCCTATAAGGTGGGAAGGTAAGAGTATAGTATCTCTCACAGAGCACGGAAGAATGAAGACCAATACAACACCGCGCTCAAGACGCGCCCACGTAGGTAAGCTATATTTGTAAGCACTTCATTCCGCAAAGCTACATTCCCCATGTTGTTAGGAACTTTGTGGGAGCAAAGCGGATTAGTGCTTTGTCTTGACAGCGTCAAGATTGAAGAGCAGACCACACTGAGTCCTTACTGGCGGATATGTTACTGTAAGTAGTAATGATCTGTTGCGCTTATATTTTCATGAGATAGGTGGTCCAAGCGCTGACAGTCAGTCAAGCTGCAAAATAGTCACAAGCAAATACTGCTTGAAAACCATCGTATTCTACTGGTACAAGCTAGAGCCTAGATTACTCAACGATGCATTAGAGCCTCAATTGGTCGTTTATCCCGGCGCATCGAGTGAGGTAAGCACCCATTTGCTGACAAAGGAATTGTCGCTCCCTGGCTCTCTCCGAATCTTGATGCATAGAGGCCATTATATCCGAGCGTACATCTCCGAGCTGATTTTATGATCTCACTGCTTAGTGATCGGACACCTTGACAAATCATCAAAGCAACCCACTCCACACATTCCAGCATAGTACTATTTAGACCCCGTAGGCTATCTTACCCCATCTATCGCACTCAATCATTCACATTCACTGACATGGAAAACAACTCGATCGCCATTTTCCCCGCCTCAGGAGGCATTGGAGGGGGGACATATCGTCATCTTTTCAATCTTATCGATGCGAAGAAGCTCATCCTCGTTGCCAGAAGCCCAGAGAAGATTCCCGATAAGTACAGGGCTTCAGGCGCGGTCATCAGACACGGCGACTACGATCAGCTCAGTACTCTCGACCATGCGTTCGACGGAGCCCGTTACCTTAACCTGATTTCCTACGCCAGCATCTCGCATGAGCATCGGTTCAACGTAAGTGGCAAGACCAGACTCGAGAGAAACCGTCTAAAAGAAAATCCGGGTTCAAAGGTCCAAAAGGCGGCTATCGATGCGGCAGTCAAGTCCGGTGTGACGCATGTTTTTTATTCCTCTCTCGGGTTCGCTGGTGGCAAGGACGACACCATCGCCCATGTCATGAAAGCTCACATAGATACCGAGAAGTACCTCGCCCAGCTCGCCGCCAGTGTTTCTGGCTTCACCTACACCGTCGTACGCCAAGGCCTGTACACCGAGTCCTTCCCCATGTACCTAGCCTTCCTTGACCTGAAGAACCCTCCTGCTGAGGTGAAGATCCCCCATGACGGCACAGGCCCAGGCATTTCTTGGGTGAAGCGGGAGGAGCTGGGTGAGGGTACCGCCCACCTGATTGCCGACTTCTGGAAAGACCCGGCCTCGTTTCCGTACGTCAACGCCAAACTTCTGCTTTCCGGCCCTCGGGACGTTTCCCTTGAAGAGAGCGTTAAGATAATCGGTCGCGTTCTCGGGAAAGAGATCAACGTCCGACAAGTTTCGGTCGACGAATGGGCCACGCAGGATTCCGTCAAGGGAGCGTCGCATTACTTGGAAGGAGATAATGCAAAGCTGTGGGCGACGGCGTGGGACGCGTTAAAGATCGGAGAGGGAGCTGTAACCACGCCTCATCTGCGGAACTTGATTGGCAGGGAACCCGAGTCGTTTGAGAAGACGATTTCTGATTTGTCGAGAGCGTAAAGTAGGTGGTCTAGAGAGTGGTTGAATTGCTCATGAGGAGGTATTCAAACATGGTATACTGAATCTAGGTCGCATCGTATAGAAATATCCAACGATCCCCCGCCTGGTCTAGATACAAGTCTTGATTATATTTGAAATGCTTCGTCTTTTGCCGATATCAGTATTTGCAAGCTTACATACTATGTTAGCAAAATGAATAATCTTGGATTTAATTTTTGTAGGATTGTTGTGGCGCTTTAGAAAATGTAGGGGTTGGCGGGAGAATCGGATTCGGACCAGGCTGGTGATGGTTGGTCATTTTCGACGCCATTCGAGCTGGGTTTAGCATTTGTCCGTATTCAAGTTAGAATCGACGGTCCCCAAGTGTTGAATTCCGCGGCGTTACTTCTTCCGTCCCTCTTGGGTGCAAATGAATCCAGGAAGCTGTTTCGGAGCTGCTGACAGGTTGATAACTTAAAAGATCAGGAGTGGATTGCTCAATTAAATAAACTACGGAGTACGGGGTGAAGTCCACCCTACATTCACCTATCATTAGGAAATAACGGATAATGGCTCAGCCTCTCGCGGCAGCGAGGCATGATTACCACAGTCGTCCCTGAATCTCAAGCCAAGCGATAGAGGAGGGATCTGATTGCCCGTTAGAAATTCGCGGAGGGAACTAAGGACGTCTACGCCTTCTGCGTGTCCTGCTGCGGCGTGGGGCCGCCTGTGGTCGGGAGGCCCATGAAAATCTTGAAGTAGTCTGCAAGGAAATACGCGTTAGCGGGACTGCACCTGTTCTGATCGCTTGCGCAAAGGCTCACCATAAATCATCCACTGCAGACCAGTGAGAGTGCCAATCATAACGATCCTGACCGGTAAGCCGTTCCACAAGCCCGCAAAGCCAATCTTGCCGTAGATGCGTTTCATGGCAGCGCCAAAAGCCTCGCCAGACTCGCGCTCAGCATTCAGCTTCGAAACCATCACGTCGGCTGGATGAGACACAATGGCACACAAGATACCCGCCAGGTACCCACCGGTGAAGGAAACGGCCGTCTGGGCGGCCTTACCGTAGTCATCTTTTGTGCCGGGGAGATAGTTATAGATGGCCTCGACAATTGTCTCAAAGGACGCGAACTTCATCATTGTGTAGGGAATCTGGCGACCCCACAAGGGGTAGAGGCCCTTGTAGAGACTGGAAGAATGTTAGTCGAAGTTACAGGGCTGAGTCGGGGGGCTGACCCTGCTGTTCCTTCCTTGGCAGTAACCTTAGAAATGCCATCAAGCGTCCCCTTGGCGAACGGTGGGATGGTGGTCTGAATGCGAACCTTGACGGCCTCGAAGGGGCAGAGCGCGACATCGGCGATGAGTTCGGCTGAGGCGCTGGCAGTCAAGTAAAGCAGTGTCTTGTATCTCTGGGCGTTCTCCGGACCGGCCAGGTCGGAGTAGAACTTCTTGAAAAATTCGTAACCGCCGTATTTGAAGGCACCTTGGGCCTATTCACACCATTGAAATCAGCTATCAACGCCCGCTCTGAAGTGCATGCAATATGCTCACCGAGTATCCGAAAAATGTCGGACTCCAACCCGTGAAGATGCCGCGGAAGCCCTCGGCCCGCGCAATCTTCCCCCACGCCTCGAAATTGCCTTTGTACAGGTTCGCGTCGACTTGTCGGCGGCACTTGACTAGATCGAGGGGCGTGACAGCCGTGTGAGTGAGGCCGCAGGCCAGCAAGCCGCCGAAGGTGCACGCGGCGTAGTACTTCGCCGAAAACAATTCGATCTTGCCCGCCTTGGCTTGCGCCTTGCCGCTCGCCTTCTCGAACTCCTGGGTCGCCGCCTCGCTCAGCTTGGCCGCCTTTGCTTTGGCATCGTCGACGGCGCTCCAAGTTCCGTATAGCTCCTGGCGCGCGGGCGGGTACTTGGAGGTGCGATTGGCATCAGTGCCGGCCGGTGCAGAGGGGAAGGCGCTGCACAGAGCGGCGGGCGAGGGGAATAGCGGCGACACGAGCGGCATGGTTGTTGGAGCTGTCTGTCGCATTGGCTTTAGCTGGGTGCGGGGGAAGCCTAGGGTGGTGTAAGGACTCACATCTCCGAGCAGACGGAAAACAGCTGGACGGGGGTCAATTGATGGGTGTGTGACTCAGCGTTGCTGTGCCTCAAGAGGTGCGGAGTTGGACAGGTGCAGTAGCCTTGCCGTCGCCGCTTCCCAGTCGCGCGTCACCTGCTTTAACTCCGCGTATTTCCGCCATCTCCGTTTGAAGGATCAGGAGGAATCGTCGACAAGGGCTGGAATACGAGCGACAACAAAGGAAGAAAAGGCGCAGTGGAGACTGCAGATGCTTCTTAGATAAAGCTTGTCGCGCGACACGAAGGAAGGTGTAGGTGTGCTGTCGAGTAGCATGCGAACGCAAAATTGCAGGGCAGAAGGAAAGAAAGCAACAACACCTACATGGCGAAAGCCAAGCCCGGGAGCTATGGCCATCTAATAGATAGGCGGCTGGTGCTCGGCCAGAGCTTTGGGGCGCTACATTCGGACCGAGCGTCACATCTCAACACCACTTAAAGCGAGCACTTGATGCAGAGATCGAACTCCATTAGAATGCATATCGTATCCAAGCAGCAAAGCCAGCAAGACGTGGTCCCGAAATACCTTTCCTCCTTTCTTCGCAACCTGTCAACGCCTTCGTCACGCCCTTCCTGTCTGGAAACATACGCCATTCATCATGCATCGTCTTGGCTTTTCATTTCTTCTCCTCGTTCTCGCTCTCTGGCTCCTCTTCCAGCGGATCGTCAAAGACTGCCGCATCGCTCGCATCCGTCAGTGGGTGCGACCCGCTCTTCTTCACGCCCACCCACGTGCTGTCCAGCTCGCCTCCCTCCATCACCGGTCTATGAGTGTTGCTGCTCTTGCGGTGCCTGCTTACAACACCCGGGAAGAGCCGCGGCTCGTGGGGGTCGAGGTGAGAAGCCGACGCCGACGTGACGCTCTGCTGCGGAGAAAGGGGCGGCCCGAGGAAAGGCTGCGGCATCGGGATGACTGATGGAGTCGTTGCCACCATCGACGAGGAACGGTTGGTTTTGCGGGTGACGTGAAGTGGGATCGACGCTTCGTTCTGGCCAACGAGGTCGCTGGAAGAGGCCGACATTTTCAGGTGAGCGTTCTTCACGCCTGTCAGACGGTCCTGCGGCGCCGATGTGGGGGCTTGAGCAAGGGGCGCGTCGACCGTAGACTTGAGAGTCTTCCTGGACGTGGGAGAACCCGGTTGCCGCGCCGCTCCATTGGCCGTCTGCTCAGGCGGTGTCTTCGCTGCTATGTTGTGGACTGAGAGAGGCTCAGTAGTGGCCGTGCTGGTGTATCGCGAGATCCTATTATCGGGTCAGCAGCTGTTCGCCAAATACTTGTCAACCCACTCACATGGCGAGCTCAGCTTGTAAGGTCTCGTGGCGGAACGCCTCTCTGATGTTAGGCACATTGACCTTGCTCATGTCGTTTCCTGCAACGCCGGGCAGATGGTAGTTTGCGCCTAGCCATCTCTGCTTGACGCCGTGCTCGAAACCGCTCTGCTCGACCGAATGCTTCGCCAGTTCGCACATGTCCACGGCACTGAGCTTGTAGATCTGTGCGGCGACAGAGTACTCCTCGATCAAGGGTTCCTTCGTGAAGGCGAACTGAAGAGGATCATCTGTGGACAAAGACACATTCAACCCACGCTTGAAGTAAGAGAGGAACGGGTTGCGCTCATACGCCAGGAAAAGCGCATTGTTGCTCAGTGGAGACATTGCAATGCCAATCTGATCCAGATAGAAGATGTATTGCAGAAGGGGAACCTTCCTCAGCATCAGGCCATGGCTGATGCTGTGGCAGCAAAGTACGGAAGCGGCCAAGTGGTCAGTGTCGCCCGCCTCACCACAGTGTGGCCTGAGTAAGAATGTATTGAAGCCCCGCTGCTTGCGCCAAACGTTGAGCGAAGCAATGTTGGCAAAGAGGTAGTAAACCCAGTAACTGTATGGAGGGTTCTGCTTTGTGTCCCACCACTTTGGCTTAGGGAACTTCTTGTACAGACGACGCTCAGGTTTGCTCTCGTCATCAACACTGTCAAAGCCAATGACCCTTTGAAGGAAGACATATAGCTTGGGATGGCTGTTGGGGTCTTTGGTGACCTCGAATAGGGGTTGGAAAATGTTGCGAACAATCTGCTCGAAATTGTCCATTAAGCTGGAGCTTTTGTAGACATCGTAGAGGCGAGGGACCTGGATGAGCCATCGAACATTGGGAGAGAAGAGCTTGTTGTCGACGACCCATGCAGCGAGCTTGTCCCATTCCTCAATATCGCGGCCGTAGATGGAGATTCTCCACTCGACCATCTGATACTTACTGGACTCCAGATCTGACATGACTTCCTTTGTGATTTCCGCCAAATAGCGTCCATGGATGTAGTTGTCAGTCTTCAAGAAGATAGTCCTCAGCCTGGATTCGCCGATCGGGTTGTACTTTAGGTTGAACTTGTCGAATCGATGGAAACTATCCGTGTGGGCCTGCAAAGATTAGCCCAGAACGAACAGCACACTTGGTCGACATCGGACTTACGTGCATATCAAGAGTGTCGATACTGAGGTCATACGCAGTCAAGTTGATACTCTCGAAGACCTCTCTCAAGGTCAGGTGCTTGCCGTCTCTGTACAGGACGACCTCATCAGGAGACTTCTTCATCTTACTCTTGATGAATCGAAGCAAATGCTTCTGATTCATGCAGGCAGAGTGATGCACGTGAGTGTCGACCTTACGGACGTTGTAAAAATCTCTGTGGGGCACTTTCTTGCTGTCCGCGATCTCTTGGTACTCGTTCAATAGGTAGTAGAGATTGAACTTTCCCTCGAGATATTGTAGACGCCTGAACGCAAAGCTTTTGATGGGCCCGTCGGTAGACACGCTGATAATCTCATCTAGATCCATGTAGAATTCCCTGATATCCGGAATGTTCACCATGGGCTTATTGAGCTCAGCCGAAGCCTCGGTTTCGTAGACTTGGAACACACTGCTGTCATCGAGCTTGAAGTTCATCTCCGACGGACCGGGGAGGGGCAACAGATCATCAATGTCGAAGTCCTCGCCGATGTCGTGGCCTGGCTTCCTTGGCGCCTTTGGAAGTGGCCGCGGCTTGGCATCCGGGTCAAGCATTGTGCTGTTACTCATGCTGTTGAGGCCATTGGTAGCAGTGCCCGCATAGCGATCATGGTCCCACGCGGGATCAGGCAAAGGAGGGTAGATATCCCAGCTCGGGTCATCCTTGGGATTGTCGAAGTCGCCCTGAAGCGAGAGGCGGATGTACTTGTGGCGGATGTCAAGAACCTTCTGAATTTGCGTGTAGATGTTCCGCAATTCCTCGGCCACGCTGGAGTCGTTGGCTGCGAAGCCGCCGGAGCCGTAGCCCACGCCGACTCCTGCCCCCGCACCGTGTATGCCGTGCTGTTCCAGCAGCGGCTTGGGTTCGTGTGGGAGGCTGGGGTGATGGCCGTGAGAACGAGCTGTGCGGTCGGCCTCGAGGAAGGGGTCATCCGGTCTGGCTTGAGCGTAGTAGTTGGGGGCACCAAAGGCTCCGGCGTAGGCAGGGAGTTTGTCCGGGGTTTCGACCTCGACGGGCAGAGTGGACCTGTAGCTAGTGTGTCCCTGGGCATGGATGGTGCTGCGGGGCGACCGCTGGGTTGCCGCGCGCGAAACCATGTCGTTGTCGTAGCTCTTGGGCGGAATGGCGGGCGAAACACCGTCCTGGGACCAATTGCTGCCGCCGACCTGGGTCTCGAGCTGGTGGCGCTGGAAGAACTGCTTGGCCTCGGAGTGGCTCATCTGCTTCTCCGAGGCACGATCGTAGAAGGCCGTCCTGCGCTGTTTATCCCTGGGCAGCAGACCCGTTTGTGCGCCGTCGGATGCATTAGCAGCATTGCCGCCGGCATCCATGCTGGCGCCCGCATCACCGCCACCAGCACCCGTTATCTTGCCGTCTTGTGCCTCATCGCTGCGGTTCTCGGGCTCGTCGGACGAGGCGAACTGCTCCTCGTCGGACGAAACATCGGCGGGTGGGAGGTCGGGCGAGTCGTCGGGCGACAGCGTATGGGCGGCTGCGAGGGACACCATGGCGCGTTAGCTCGGTGGATTGAGGCATGATGGCGGGCAGCGGCATACGTTTCGACATTTTTCCTGTGCAGGTGGGAGGCGGCCGCCTCCGATAGAGTTATCGCGCTGATCGCCCCGAGCTTAGACCCTCCGCCGCGTCTTGGCGTGCCCGGGCGTGACGTGTAGAGAGAGGGGGTCGCACAGCTGTGTGTGGAAACAACGGGCAGCAGCGGCTCAGTCTACGTTATAAGCTGCACCTGTGGCTCGGGAAGCTAGCTCATGACTCGTGCGGTGCTTGCTTTTGCCAGTTCCTGGCAGTGCCTCCCCGTGGCTGAAAGTCTATAGTGATCAGGTGCCTGGACCGCAGCTCTACATATTGTGGGGATGGTGACAAAACGACCCACCGAATGCGTGGGGAGACCTCAGGAGAAGGACCCCTGTTCTCTATGTACCCGACTACTCTACACGCCCAAATCCTCGTCTTCAGGCCGCGACTTTAGGAGGCCGTGGTGAGAGCGGTTGATGTGGTCTGCCCACTCCTTGGCCTCTTCAAACCGGTCGCCACAGTCGAAATGCGGGCACGCATAGCCGCCGTGCTGCTGCGAGTGCGTCCGTAGTTCGGCCTCGTTACGGAATCGCTGTGTGCTTGTCAGCAGGTCCAGCCCGGCACAAAGAGCGAGTGGCTTACCTCATGACAGCTAACATACGGGCAGTGGAACGTTGGGACCTGCCATTCGCCTTCGGCCTTTTGCAACGGTGGCTGCACTGCGTAATCGAGCCGGCCATGTTGGGCTGCCGCAATGGATGACGTCGTTTGCTTTGCCTCCACCACGTGGCCTAGGATCATCCTCAGCCTCGCTACAGCCTTGCTATCAAGGCGATCCATCCCTGTCTTGACTTCCTCAAGTTGATTTCGAGCCGCTTTGACCACCGGCAGCATTTCTCCCCAGACTTCATCCGTGTAGCTGTTGAGGACATCGTCCCATTCAGCCAACCAGTGATGCCGCTGCGCGTTGCTGAACGCCATAACGCCCTCCTCTCCGGATTGTAGTGTCCTGGACAACTCTCTGATCTCTTCCTCCAGCTGCAGATTGGACGCGCACAATGAGGCAAATTCCGGACGGAGATTCAACGGGTTCTCCGGTGAAACTCCGTTGTGCTGTGGTGGCGCAGGAAGGGTCGACTTGATCTTGTGAACTATTTCCTTCTCCTCGGCTGAAAAGTCTTGGTTGAAAAGGTCGTTGACCGTCTCTGGCGTGGGATCCGCCATCAGAGAGTCTGCGGCATCTTCGGCGGAGAAAGAGGGATCGGCAAGCAGTAGCCGGACTTCAGCACCGTCGTCGTATTCAGCATGTCCGTTAGAGCTGTTCTGCGCGAACTCCTGCTCAATTTTTGGTTCTTGGGGGTGGTAGCCATTTGCATGTTCTTTTTCATTGTTTTGGAAATCCTGGGCCCAATATTCCGCACGATTATCCTTCTCAGGGTCAATCCTGAGGAACTCCTCGAAAGTGAAATCTGGAAGTTCCAAATGAGATTCCTCAAAACCGTGCTCGGTCAAACTCGACCGAAATCCCTGCTGCGACCTGAAGTTTTCACCGTTCCCATTGCTTGCACGTGATGATGACCCGTTCTGCCTGGACGGCAGCGTTTGCGACCAGGTCGAAGGCCCTGCGGCTCCGGTACTGTTCTGAAGCTTCCTGGAGAGTCCAGATCCTGAGCCGAAGGCTGACTGGGCTTCATCGGCGCTGGCATTCCCGAGGATGTCCTTGGCGAGACCTGAAGCCGAGGCAGCTATTCTGGACGGCAACGATGGCTCTTTGCCGTTGCTCCGAGGAGGCACGGCGTCCTTGCGCTCCTCGGACTCCCGCTGGCGGTCCATATCGTTTAAAGAGAAGGGAGGAGGGGAGATTCCTGCGGAAGTTTCAAGATGAGCCGGCAAGTCAAGATTCATGCGGGGAAAGACGGGGGGATTTTTGAGTTTGCTAGGACAGGCCGGCGAACAAGATATTTGGATCGAGCGATAGACCTGTCACAGACTTGGTGATCCTCGTACGAAAGCGGGAGGCATACTTTGATTATTGTGAGCACAGCATCAGTGTGCTCTCGAGGTTTTGAGGGTGGACAAACGGGGGCTGCCGGACTATTTTGCCGTTCGTCCCACTCCGATGCAACCGAGCTTCGAAGTGTGATAAGATTAGATCCGTACGTGCGGGATATGGCGGTTGCGAGGCTGTGGCCAGTGGAGCACAAAAGGTTTGCAGAGAAGGAGGATGCTCGCTGACGGCTTTTGTTTCAGGACGAAAGGAAGGCGTTTCCAGCAGCGTCCAAAAGCATGGCGGAGTCGGGCGCACGCGCGCACTTGCCCGGCAGTCTTCGCCTCGGGATCCGAGGCCAATCTAGCCGCCTTCGGGACCTGTCGGGTAGACCAGTCCCACTGCCTGGTGATCATTGGCGTAAGTAGGATTACGAGCCTTCATGGCTGGTTGGGAAGGTTCGAGTGTCATGAAGAAGTCAGGAACAAGGCTAGACGGTCCTGTCTCTAGTATTTCCTGATGCATCGAAATTGGGCGGAAACTTATCCGGACACGGAAGTATCATCATTTCAGTCCTCGCGTTGGGATTTTGGATACATCATTACCGATCGTGTGTAATGTTTGGCTTTCTACTTCCGAAGCGTCTTCTAGTACTGTACACACACACGCCTTTCGATCGCCATGCAGAGTCTGAGCCCACCATTCCTGAACGCGCAAATCCAGAAGTAAGATTCGTAATACAGAGAAGCCGCAATGAGAAACCCCCTAATTCGAAGCCTCTCCAATTAGTTGTACTGCATGTAGGTAGCGGTCGAGTTGAACTTGAGGTTGCCCTTGATGACCTTGTCGACGGCGGCCAAGAAATCCTTCTCAGTGGCAACCTTTCTCCTGGCGCGAATGGCAAACATGCCAGCTTCCGTAGCAACGCTGCGCAGCTCAGCACCAGTAGAGTTGGGGCACAGACGCGAGATGAGCTCCCATCTGATATCACGTTCAACCGACATGCTCTTGGCGTGAATACGGAGAATGTTGGCACGGCCCTCCATGTCCGGAAGCGAGAATTCAATCTTACGGTCGATACGGCCAGGACGCATGAGTGCAGGGTCGAGCGTCGACGGTCTGTTGGTAGCGAACATGACCTTGATGTTACCACGCGAATCGAAACCGTCCAGCTGGGTGATCAGCTCCAGCATGGTACGCTGCACTTCATTGTCGCCGCCCGCACCGTCATCGAAACGTGCTCCTCCGATGGCATCAACTTCGTCAAAGAAGATAATGCAAGCCTTCTTCGTCCGCGCCATCTCGAACAGCTCACGCACCATACGAGCACCCTCACCGACGTACTTCTGCACCAACTCGGAACCAATGACACGGATGAAGGTGGCGTCTGTCCTGTTGGCAACAGCACGGGCGCAGAGCGTCTTTCCGGTGCCAGGGGGGCCATAAAGTAGGGCACCCTTAGGCGGATCAATGCCAAGGTTGACGAAACGCTCAGGTGACAAGAGCGGCATCTCGACGACTTCGCGCAGCTTCTCAATCTGTTCCTTGCAGCCACCGACATCGCCGTACGTCACGTCGGGCTTGTCCTCGACAGTCATCATGGTGACGGAGGGGTCGATCTTGGGAGGCAGCGGGAGGAGGATCTGGTACTTGTTCCGGTCGACACTGCCAACAAGCGGGGTTCAGTTAGGAGATCATTGCTATCCTGCGCAGTGAGAACTCAACAGTATGGACTTACCCAACGCGCATGCCTTCCTCGATATCAGTAGGACTAACGCGCTCGCCCAAGTTGACGACAAACTTGGCGATCTGCTTGACGTTGATCACGTATTTGCTCTTCTCCGAGTCCTTCTCGTCCTGAATGATCTTCGTACATCTTGCCACCTGCAGCGGTTGCTCCTCTTGCATACGTTGTCTGTCGGCGGCGATGTCCCAGAGGTGCGGCGGCGCGAGACCGGTGTCAGATTCCTGGTGACAGTGTGAGATGATGACGTTGGCCGGTGTTGGCGGAGTGAGCTACCTTCACACCGATCTTCTCGTTCACACTTTGCTGTTTGTCTTTGATCTCCTTCTCAAGCTTCTTCAGCTCCGCAGCGTAAGGCGCAGCGCCATACGTCTTGAGCACTTGGATGTCCCTGCATCGGGGTCAGCGCCTGTGCTGCATTTCCGGAGCTGCTGGTGCTGGCGTACTCATCGGAGAGAGGTGTGATCTTCTTCTCTTCTATCTCATCATCGGCGTAGGTCCTCTGGTACTTCTCCCAGTTCTGGCCGGTGGCACTGGGCATATTGGAGGCAAGGCGACGTGTCGCACGTCGGAACAGGTATCAGCAAGGATCGGTCGGAGGTGCAGCGGGTGTGGTGTCTGCGCTGACAGCGGGGCGGGCGTGGTGGTGGGTGAAGATGGAGCGCGGTGGATGGGTGAGGTGTTGAAGCAACTGGAGCTCGCGCCGCTGAGCGGAAGGTCCAAGGGCAGGTGCGTATGTAATGGCCGCCGGGGAGGGCGGCGGCTTGTTCCGGCGTGCCTGAGGCAGCTTTCCGCGAAATTCGACCGCCCGCCGCGTCCCGCATTTTCGGAGAGTGTCACTGCTGCACCCCTCCGCGTTACTCCCTGCTCACACCTCCAACCACCCTCCCACCACGCGTCAAAATGGCCAGTGCTGCGATTTCCAGCGGCGGCAGCGGAAATGCCGCCTTCAAGGTCAGCTAATTCAATCTCTAAGGAGCTGCAGATGGCAACTAACCATGTTGCAGGACAAGGAGAAGCCCCAGGCGGTGCGCACGGCCAACATCGTCGCCGCAAGAGGTATGTTCTTTGCAGCATAGACACAGGCTAGGTTTGCTAATTCCCAAAACAGCTGTTGCGGATGCTATCAGAACTGTAGGCCAAAAGGAGGACACCAGATGGTCCTAGACAGTGAGCTAACGTTGCAATACTAGTCGCTGGGTCCGAGGGGTATGGACAAGATGGTAAGGTGTTCTATTCTCAGATCGATCTACAGCTTCCTAACATCTTTTCAGATCCAAACCGGCAAAGGCGAGACCCTCATTGTAAGCTCCGCACCCCTTCAAGACGGACCTGAGATCCTGACTCGCGCCAGACGAACGATGGCAACACTATGCTCCGTGATATGAGTGTCCTTCACCCTGCGGCAAAGATGCTCGTCGACCTCGCAAATGCTCAAGATATTGAGGCTGGTGATGGCACGACGTCGGTGGTCGTGATTTGCGGCAGTTTGCTGGGAGCGGCGGAGCGGTTATTGTCCAAGGGTACATCTCCCCGAACGGAAGCATGATTTGGGCGTATGCTAAGACGGAATTGCCGCAGGTATCCACCCTACCACGATTTCTGAGTCCTTCCAGCGTGCTGCGGCGGCAGCAGTCCAGGTTCTCCACGACATGTCCATTCCTCTCGCCCTCACCGACCGTGCAGCGCTCCTCAAGGCCGCATCCACCTCTCTGTCTTCGAAGATTGTTGCTCAAGAGCCCAAGCTCGCCCCGATGGCCGTGGACTCTGTTCTCAAAATTATCGACCCGAAGACGGCGGATAACGTTGACTTGAAGAACATCAGGATTCTGAAGAAGCCTGGCGGTACCGTGGACGAGAGCGAGATGGTTGACGGACTGGTGCTGCAACAGCAGGTTGTGAAGAGTGGCGGCGGCCCCGTGAGAATGGAGAAGGCCAGAATTGGCCTGATTCAGTTCCAGCTGAGCCCGCCGAAGCCTGATGTAAGAATGGAGCTTGGAACAACGTGCAGGTGGCATGCTAATTGTTTGACAGATGGAGAACCAGATTGTCGTCAACGACTACAGGCAGATGGATAAGATTCTGAAGGAAGAGAGAACATACCTCTTGAACATGGTGAAGAAGATCAAGAAGGCCAAGTGCAACGTTCTCTTCATCCAGAAGTCCATCCTCAGGGACGCGGTCAATGACCTCTCTCTGCACTTCCTCGCCAAGCTCAACATTCTCTGCGTCAAGGATATTGAGCGCGACGAAATCGAGTTTATCACCAAGAGTACTGGCTGCAAGCCCATTGCGGACATCGAGTCTTTCACCGAGGATAAGCTCGGCTCTGCCGACCTGATCGAAGAGGTCCAGAGCTCTGGCGCGAGGATAGTCAAGGTCACCGGCGTTAAGTCGCAAGGCCAGACCGTCTCGTTGGTGTGCCGTGGCGCCAACTCGCTAATCCTCGATGAGGTCGAGCGCTCCATTCACGACGCCCAATGCGTGATGCGCTGCCTTGTGAAGAAGAAGGCGCTGCTGGCTGGCGGTGGCGCACCTGAGATTGAAATCGCGCAGTCCCTCGCCACCCAGGCGCGCTCGCTCACCGGCACCGAGGCCATCTGCTGGAAGGCTTTCGCCGATGCCATGGAGATCATCCCCGTCACTCTCGCCGAGAACGCCGGACTCAACTCCATCAAGGTCGTCACCGAGCTCCGGCACCGCCACGCCCTCGGCGAGCAGCAGGCCGGCATCTCCATCAAGAGCGGTGGTGTCAAGAACAACATCGCCGAGGAGAATGTCCTCCAGCCCCTGCTCGTCTCCACCTCTGCCATAGAACTGGCCGCCGAGACCGTCAAGCTGCTCCTTAGAATCGACGACATCGCCTTGAGCCGTTGAAGGAGCAAGGGGCGCAATGGAGAGAACCAAAGGAGAGTGAATGAACAGGTTTGGACAGGAAAGAAAGGGGGGGGGGGCCTTCTTTGAAAGCCTTGTTCGGCGACTTTGGCATATGAAGGTGACGATAAAATCCGCTAGAGAACAACTGTATAATCAAAAACTCTACCTTCTCTCCTGTTTTTGGACGAGAAAAGACGAATGCGTATGTACGCTACTATAGTCTGCACGTGTTGTTTGCTAGTCTCAAGGTCTTAACCCAGCTTTCCACGCAATAACGGTGGCCTCGTCGACTTTACTATCCTGCAATATGGCTAGGTAGACGGCTGTTCATTCTTGCACTTTATAAACAATAGATTTAAGGCACATCACAGTAGCAACAATGGGTCCGAGGTATGTGTACGTCAATAGATAACGCCATTCAAAATTGTAACAATCGAAAAATTTACACGACAGCACTTTGGATATGTTAACTCCATCAGCCCCTGTCTTTTGCTGACCATTCCATCAATCACATCCACTCACGCCCAAGCGGAAGATCCCATCTTGCTCTCTAGTATGTTCTCTTGAACGGCGGAACGGGCTTGCACTCGTTCTCATCGAGCGTAGTGCCCGTAACCGAGCGGTAGCTGAGGTCGGTCTTGCCGTGGGGTTGCTTCTGCCAAGTGAGAGTGTGCTTCATCCAGTTGTCGTCGTCGCGGTCGGGGTAGTCCTCACGGGCGTGGGCACCGCGCGACTCCTTGCGGTTGGCGGCAGCCTCGGCGGTCTGAACGGCGCAAGTGAGCAAGTTACGGAGCTCGAGCGTTTCAACGAGATCCGAGTTCCAGATCATGCTGCGGTCCTTGGTGCCAACCTGGGAGAACGAAGCGTCAACCTCGTGGATCTTGCGGACACCCTCGTCGAGAGACTCCTGGGTACGGAAGACAGAGACGTCCGTCTGCATAGTCTTCTGCATGGCAAGGCGGATGTCATGGGTAGACTTCGGGCCTTCAGCGGTACGGACGTGGTCGACGATAGATATAGAGTCAGCACCGAGGTCCGCGGACATGGGCTCCGCCTTCTGGCCGGGAGTGAAGTTGTCCCGGATGGTATGAGAAACAGCGCGGCCGAAGACAATAAGATCCAGGAGGGAGTTGGCACCAAGACGGTTGGCACCATGGACGGAGACGCAGGCGGCCTCACCGCAAGCGAAAAGACCGGGGACGACCTTGTCATTACCCTGCTCATCAACGGTAAGGACCTCACCAGTGTACTTGGTAGGAATGCCACCCATGTTGTAGTGGACGGTAGGCAGGACAGGGATGGGCTGCTTTGTAACATCGACACCGGCGAAAATAGAAGCAGTCTCAGAGATACCAGGGAGACGTTCATGGAGAATCTCCGGAGGCAGGTGGCTGAGCTGGAGGTAGATGTGGTCCTTCTCAGGACCAACACCACGACCCTCACGGATCTCCATGGTCATCGAACGGGAAACAACATCACGGGAAGCCAAATCCTTGGCGGTAGGAGCATATCTCTCCATGAAACGCTCACCCTCCGAGTTCAGCAGGTAGCCACCCTCACCTCGAGAGCCCTCAGTAATCAAGCAACCGGCGCCGTAGATACCTGTGGGATGGAACTGAACGAACTCGAGATCCTGGTTGGGAAGACCGGCGCGGGCAACCATGGCCATGCCGTCGCCAGTGCAGGTGTGGGCAGAGGTGCAAGAGAAGTAAGCACGGCCATAACCACCAGTGGCCAAGACGGTGTTCTGAGCGCGGAACCTGTGCAGCGTACCGTCCTCCTGGTTGTAGGCAAGAACTCCCTTGCAAACGCCGTCCTCCATGAGCAGGTCTATGGCAAAGAACTCGATGAAGTACTTGGTGTTGTGTCTCAGCGACTGGCCGTACAGAGTGTGGAGAAGAGCGTGACCGGTTCTGTCAGCGGCGGCACAGCAGCGGTATGCCTGTCCACCCTTGCCGTACTTCTGGGACTGTCCACCAAAAGCACGCTGGTAGCTGTGGTAAAGTCAGCCAATACCCTTCAACGCGAAATGATCCGAGCTTACATCTTGCCATCGTCAGTTCTAGAGAAGGGACATCCGTAGTTCTCAAGCTCAATGACACTCTGAGGCGCCTCGCGGGTCATGTAGTGGATGGCGTCCTGGTCACCGAGCCAGTCCGAACCCTTGACTGTATCGTACATGTGCCATCTCCAGTCATCCTCGTGCATGTTTCCGAGCGCAGCATTGATACCGCCCTGTGCGGCGACGGTGTGGGAACGCGTGGGGAACAGCTTGGAAATACAGGCAGTGTTGAAGCCCGCCTCAGCCAGACCGAAGGCGGCGCGGAGACCCGAGCCACCGGCACCGACGACGAGGGCATCATACTCATGGTCGATCACAGGGTACTTGTTGCTGAGGAAAGGTGATGCCTCCTTGGCGCGGAGCGGCTCGTTCGTGAAGATCTTGGAAACGGGCCTAGTAGAGGAAAAGGCGCGCGTCTGCGGACGAAGGGCTCGGGAGAACTGCAGTGCTGCGCGTTAGCCACGGAGGCCACGGAGAGCGAAGAACATGCGGCACGGATTGACGCTCTTGCAATTGAGGCGAGTGGTGGCACACGGCGCAGGCACGTCCGCGCCAGAAGTGCGTGAGCTCGCGGGGCTACGGCGTTGCGTTCGGAGCTCGGGCAGGTGATGAGGGGGGCAAGCTGGGAAGAAGACGGCGTACCTGTGCCGAGGCGGCCAGCTGCCGCAACCTAAGGGCGGACATTTTGGGGATGGGGGTGAGTGGAGTGGTGATGGTGTTGCAAGAGCGTATGCGAGCGGTCTTGGTAGCGCTAGCCATTGCATCCGACTGTCCTCGCTTTCGTCAGGAAAAAAGGTAGGACGCTCATTGGCTGTCGGCCAACCTCGGGATTGCTGCCAAAGCCCGCGATCCGCGTGCAGAATGGACCATCGTCCCGACAAATCTTCGCCGCCACAATTCACAGTTCATGCGGCTCCAAGCTCGCCGTCGCCTCAATGCTGAACGTGTGTCTCGGAACATAGCGGGCTCCTCCTCGCGCTGACCTTCAATGGCAATCCCAAACATCGGCATGTGAATGCCGAATGGCCTGGCCGAGGGAAATCAGACGGGATGATCGCGTGCCTTAGGTCCCGTCCGCCCCGCGAACCGATGTACTGGCCTCTTCACACGGCTCACTACCGTGCAGTGTCACAGGCTTGATAATCACTACATTGCAACCAAAGCTTAGCGCACTTGCTTTTGCAGCTGTTGTCCTGTTTCCATGGCCGCTCCTCCGGATGATGGTCGGAGCTTGCCAAAATCCCCCCCGAATCATCTCCCGTGTCTGGCCGTATCCGCCCCCGCGGGTATGCATTTACCCCATTTTACTGGGCTGCGAAAGAGACTAACCTTCTTCAATATGTATATCCTTGAAAGCTTCGCAACCATGCAGCCTGGGGCAAGCTTCAGCTTTGCGATATCCCTTACGCTCTGAAGGCGCAGGTCTTTGAAAATTCGTGCTCACTCAAATCAGCAATTGTGAGGACGTATTGACCACGTCATTTGGATCCATGACCTTCTCATTGAGTATCTTTTTGTTTAGTGTGCGTGCTCCTTTTAGCTACTTCACACTGAAAATGGGGGAACATGAAAACGCCATGTAAGCTACCACCAGCCCTTCATGAATTGAGATGCTAAACCAGACTAGAAAGAGGAAATAACCTAAGCAGAGGCCTGAAGGTCCTTCTTGAGCGTGCCGAGGTATTGCCTCTTCTCCGCGGGGGTCTGGTAAGCACCGTGGCCGAACTTGGACGAGGTATCGATCCACTTGAGGTCGACCTTCTCCAGAGCCCTGCGGCTGGTGTGGACGAACATGGACTTGCGCAGAGTCACGACCCTCTTCTTGGTACCAGGAATGCAGCCCTTGAGGAGAACGAAGTCGTTCTTGACCTCACCGTAGCGGACAAAGCCACCAAGACTGGAAACCTGTTAGATTTGCTAGGTTCAATAGCGGGAGTGCAAACTTACGGAGTGATGGTCTTCTTGGAGACGTCGAACTCGGTCGAGGCATTGCCAGCATCGTCACCCTTGCCAATGCGATAGATCTTGTGATTGACCGAGGTACGGTGGTGGTAACCCATCTGACCGGCACGGGCAACGGTCCACTGGACGTGGGACGGGTGCCAGGCACCGATACAGGCGACCTTCCTCAGACCCTTGTGGGTCTTGCGAGGAAGCTTCTTGGTGCCCCACCTGGAAGTGACACCGTTGAAACCGTGACCCCGGGTGACGGCGATGACGTCAATCATCTCGTCCTGCTCGAAGATGGAGCTGACGTCGATGGGCTTCTCGAAGAGGCCGTGGGCAAAGTCAACCTTCTCAGCGATGCTGCCACCGTTGACCTGGACCTCCATGAGGTGGGCCTTCTTCTGCTTGAGAGGGGTCTTCGAGACCTGGGTGTGGGCCAGGACGCGGACGACGGTGCAGTACTTCTTGATGCGCTCGAGCTCGCGGGTGATGGACTTGCCGCTGTTCTCGGAGTACTGCTTGGCGTACTTGGTGAAGGCCTTCTTCTTGCTCTTGTACCAGTTCTTGTAGAACCTCCTCTTGATCTCATCCGACAGGTGCTCGGCCCAGACGGTGGTGAGAGAACGGAGACCACGGGGAGTCTCGATGTAGCCGACAACACCGATAGCGATCATCTGCAGTTATGTCAGTAAATTTCTACTGGTTGAGAATTTTGCATTGGAGCATACCGGAGGGGTCTCGACGACGGTGCAGGCCTCAACGATCTCCTTCTTGTGGAGCTTGGCACCAGGACGGTCGAGGTCACGGACGATGGTGGTCATACCAGCCTTGTAACCCATGGTGGCCGTGAGATGGACAGGCTTCTTGGGGTCATCCTTGGGGAAGCTGAAATAATTTGCATGTCAGTCGCCATTCTGCGTAAAAAGGCTGCGAAAATCATGTCAAGGTCCAAGCGGCATGCAATTGAACCCGTGGTCGCCGTTGAGTGCTTCTTTGATCGTTTTCTTTGCGTGCGGTCCCCTTCGCCCTCCGTCCTCCTCTTGCCGTGCCGGGCGTCGAAATCGCAGACGGTGCGCCGGGGAGTAAACGTACCTCTTGACCTTTCCCCTGTGGCGGGCGGCCCTCTTGCGGGGCAGGAAGGCCAGCGAACCGTGGCGAGGAGCCTCGTACTTGCGGTGGGACATCTTTGCGACGGTGTCGAGGGGAGGGTTGTCGTCGTCCTGTGTCGTCTCGCTGAGCAGAAAGAGAAGCTTGTGGGCTTTTTCGAGCTGGTGGGAGTTAGGCGAACGGCCCGTGCGCGTGCGCGCGCCGAGGTTATCCCGTCTGACGCAAAAGAACTTAGCCAAGGCCTTCAGGGCCCCCTTCGGAGGCCCTTATGAAATCATGCTTAGAATCGGGCTGGTCTTTGTACTTTGGTATCGGTTCACGTAGTGTCATTATGTGGTGTATAGGAGGGAGCATATCGTATGTTTACGTTCACAAATTCATCGTGCAGCTACATGTACACCCGCTTCGACTACCCCGGAAGCGTGCCCTTGCCGTTGCAAAACTCAGTGAAATGGCCCCGTTGGATCCTCGCACTGTATTCACAAGTGGCCCTGGGCTGGGCTATGCATCTGAGCGGATCTTCGTCCCCGCCCTTTTCTCCACGCCATGTAAGGTTTCATGATTGCACTGCGCAAGGAGCAGCACGCGCGAGCCGAAACGCAAACAGTGGACGCTGCAAGCGCAATACAGGAGTGCCCGCAATTGGACGGCATTCAGCATGCAGTCAGAGGTAAGACCCTTTGCAAGACACCGTCTGACCTGTCCATTGACTTCGGTGCACATTTGGATACATGCAAAGCCGAGTTGGTTCAGCTGTTTGCTACCAATGAGATCGCGGCACTCTCATTTAGGGTGGTGAAGCAGCCGGCTCTAACATGTGAGTTTGCGTGAGCATGTATAGGCCTGGTCAAGCCTCTGGCTAAAACAAGCGGCAACTATTAATTGGCCACCAGGGTAGCTCCACAAGGGAAGCTCTCCTGCATGACGTGACCCCAGAAACACCCTACAGCCCAGGCACCGTGGCTTATGTTCTGCAGCTCCCGGGCGGGATCAGTCCATCGAAGTTGGTTGGTCTCAGGGCCCCGGCGGCAATCGTGGCTGTCTGCGATTGTGGGCGTTTCTTTCATAGCCCGGCTGGGCGAGGCTGTTTTCATGCACGCAGCATCGGCGCCCGGTCCTTGCCTGGCTGCGGCAGTAGGAAGGCTTTCAGCGCGCCAGCCCGCAGTAGAGGGGAGGGAGATGGAGGATTTAAGGTACCAGCGCTGGCGGGAGTCATGCGGACGACACCTACGTCATGCGCCGTGCAGTGCTGCCGGCGCAACGCATGATCGGGCGGGCGACACAGCGGTCTGCATCGCCCTGTGCTGCTGTGCTGTCCGAATCATTCCTCAGTCGAATAAGCGGCGAGCGCTGTAAGGATTCATGCGCTGGCACAACTGGCGCGTGTGTCAACGGGTTGCTTGGCGTATCGGACTTTCCCAGGCTCCGGGCGCTCGTCACCTCTGCCGCCCGCTGTTCCAATGTGCGAGAACAGAGCCCCCGCTAACAACCAAACAATCACCACCCACCCCGACTATCTCCCGTATGTAATTGCCCACCGCCCGCCGTCGCCGCCTGCTCACCCCGCCACAGCTGGAGACTCGCTTCCCCACCGGCCGTGCCTCCTCGCCGCCCGCCCACTCCCCATTCAACGGTGACGCGCCCAGTCCTAGCCGGTTTCGTCCAGCCGTGCTCCGCGGTGACATCGTCTCAACGCCTGCAACACCACCGCTGATACCCTGCGAAGACGCCGCTGATCACACCCGCCCGCTCGATCGGCCGTTGCGGATCCTCAACACGCCATCCTTTGCCCTGCTTTCGCTTTGCTCTAGCCTGAGGCCCTGTTGGTGCAGCTTTGGAAAAGATGGTAGAAGCAGAGGGCAACCCGACCACTTGGAAGTTCACCCAGTAAGCGCCACCCCAACCCAGCCCCATTGCCGCCCGCATACTCGCCTGGTCTTTGCTCGGCGCCTCGCGCTGTCGTCTTGAGCCGAGTGTGCGGCATGGCCCCTCCGCGAAGCTCCTCAGCCTCATGCCATCCGCATGCCCGAAAACGGAGTTTCGAACAACGGCTAACTGCGACGCCTCCAGGTGCTTCGGTGACAAGGGAGATGTAGAGGATATCACGGAAGGTGTGTTCGGCTGTTCTGCGTCCAAGCGCCCCACCCCCGCGCTGCTCCATTGCGCGATAGGCGCCACCCAGAACTCGAGCTAACCACCCGCTGTCTGCAGCCGACATCATATCTACCGTCGAATTCGATGAGACGGGTGATTATCTTGCAACCGGTGACAAGGGCGGCAGAGTCGTCCTCTTCGAGCGGAATAGGACAGTGCGTTGATAGCTTCCGCCCCGCGCACACCGCATCTGCTGACCGACGTAGAAAAAAACCTGCGAGTACAAGTTCCACACCGAGTTCCAATCGCACGAGCCCGAGTTCGACTACCTCAAGTCCTTAGAGATTGAAGAGAAGATCAACAAGATCAAGTGGTGCAAACGCCAGAACCCCTCTCACTACCTGCTCTCGACCAACGATAAGACGATAAAGCTATGGAAGGTCTTCGAGAAGTCCCTCAAGGTGGTGGCGGAGAACAACCTCTCGCAAGAGTTGACCCCGGCAGGCGTTCCTAGCGCTGGTGGCCCAGTCCAGCGCCCTGCGTTCCGCTCTGCCGCCGATCTCAAGCTGCCGCGTCTGACGCTCCACGACACCGTCGTCGCCGCCGTACCTCGCAAGACCTATGCTAATGCTCACGCATACCACATCAACAGCATATCCGTTAACAGCGATGGCGAGACTTTCATCAGCAGTGATGACCTGCGTATCAACCTATGGAACCTCAACATCCAAGACCAGAGCTTCAACATCGTTGATATCAAACCGGCGAACATGGAAGAACTCACGGAAGTCATCACGGCTGCAGAGTTCCACCCGGAGTCATGTAACCTGTTCATGTACGCCAGCTCCAAGGGCACGATCAAGCTGGCCGACATGAGAGAGAGTGCGCTTTGCGACCAGCACTCGAAGCGTGAGTTTCGGCGAGCCCACCCTGAGTGCGCAATGGCTAAGTTTCATCACAGAGTTCGAGCAGGAAGAAGACCCCCAATCGCGCTCTTTCTTTTCCGAGATCATCTCCTCCATCTCTGACGTGCGGTTCTCGCGGGATGGCCGCTACATTCTCTCTCGTGACTACCTCACTGTGAAGATCTGGGACGTGAAGATGGAGAACAAACCGATCAAGACTATCCCTATTCATGAGCACCTCAGGCCGAGGTTATGCGATACGTATGAGAATGACAGCATCTTCGACAAGTTCGAGGTTGTCTTCTCGGGCGATGCGAAGAACGTGATGACGGGCAGCTACAACAACAACTTCATGATCTACCCGTCTGACCCCGACAAGGAGACGGAGGTCGTTCTGCAGGCGGACAAGTCGGCGTTCAAGGCGAAGAAGGTGGGTATTCCGACGCCGATGGGCAGTAACGCGGCGACGAGCCCGACTGGATCGGGTAAGAAGGGTAACTCGAGGGCTGGAAGCCCGGCGGCCGGCGCCATCGGACCCGGCCAGAGGATGAGGAAGGAGACGGACGCGGACCAGATCGACTTCAACAAGAAGATCCTGCACATGAGCTGGCACCCGAACGAAGACAGCATTGCTATCGCGGCGACCAACAACGTAAGTCTGGCCCAAGGGTAAAAACACGACGGCAGCGACTAATGTGACTCGCAGCTTTTCGTCTTTTCGGCATTGTAAGAAGAGCAATGGGCTCACGGAGGGTCATCTGGGAGGCGTTCGCCCGAGCGCAATCTGCTCTTCCTCGCTAATCCAGCGCCTAATTTCGTCGCACTCAACGATGCAGCTAGATAGCATTCTCATGATGTCGATGAGCCAAGACTGTAGAGCCGAATTGGTGGGCGCATCGACACAGACGTCGGAAATGAAATGTAAAAGGACTATTCCACGAGAAATGCATGTTCTCCGGTGGTTTTCTGCGCTTTGGAGTGACATTGGCCACTATGATAACTGGTGCACAAATGACAGTCGCACGTGTGCCGCCGTCCTTCCTGCGGAGCGGTTCCTAGCGCACGCGATCGCCCAGCATTCAGCTGCGGCGGCGATCTTCAGCCCTACGGCCAGCCAAAAAGCCAAGCGGCGCAGGGGTGTGCGTGAGTCGTCGACAAGTCCATGACACGGTTGCCAGATCGACCTGCGACAAGCTTTCACCGCAGCCAGAGCCTAGAGAAAGCCTTCGTCAGCGGACGATGATAGCCTAGGTGACCAGCAGTTTTCCCGAAGTACTCGCGCCGCCGCACCTTCACTAGTACCTAAGTTGACCGGTGTCCTCAACTCGGCTTGGTCCACATTTGCAGTCCCCTCGCAACGCTCATCTAACCGGCGGTTCCATCTACTGACGCAATACTTCAACGTGCGCCTACGCATTCGTACGCCGAACCCTATCCCATCGCTCGAAAGAGCCACTGGCCGGCCTGTCGGACTAGTCCGCTCTCGAACAGCCGCATGAAGTTCTGACATTGCTCTCTCCAGGCTTATTTTTTGTCATCTCCTCATTTGGTTGCAAAGATTTCTGTTCTAGATCACTACCGTCTTTTCTACACCCATCATGATCCCTCTCGCGCCAGTGGGCATCACAGCCCTTATATTCGGCGGCTGTTGCTCTAACGTGAGGCCACAATCGCTCTTTTTCAACACTATGGCTAACCTTTCTTTAGGTCTATGCGCTTGAGGCCATTGTCAAGTGAGTATTTATCACCCCGTTTGGCCAGAGAAAGGCTCACACCAAGAAGACGGGAGCCAGACAGCGGTCTCCTCATCACGCTTGGCCAGTTCGTTCTCGTATGTCTTGCAGCGTTTCCATCGCAGTTTGATCCCAGCCGGCCCTTCTTCCTGAAGAAAAGCCCTGTGCCGTTCCGGAAATGGTTCATGAGCGCGTCTATGTTCTTTGCTGTTAATATGTTGAACAACTGGGCATTCGCCTTCCGCATCTCCGTTCCAGTGCACATTATCCTCCGCAGCTTCGGCAGCGTCACGACTATGGGTGCAGGATGGCTTCGTGGCAAGCGCTATTCGCCTCTGCAGATCTTCTCGGTGGCGATGCTCACGGTTGGCGTGATCATCTCAGCTTGGGCTGATGCCACCAGTAAGGTGCGAATGAGGAATCCCCGTTGTTTGAGACGTTTAAGCTAACGAGGCATTTGAAGGGAAAATCAATGAGCACGGCCGGGATTAACTTCACGGACGCATCTTTCGAGGCTGGTCTTGTCATTCTTCTCGTCGCTCAGTTGCTGTCGGCGTACATGGGTGTCTACGTGCAGGAAATCTACGAGCAGCATGGGAAGCATTGGGATGAAAACCTTTTCTACTCCCACCTGATCAGCATCCCCATGTTCTTCCCACTCCAAAGCATCTTGATGTCGCAATACACCCGCCTTGCCTCATCGCCCCCACTCTACCTTCCGTCATCGGTCTCGTCTACGCTGCCGCTACCAGCGCAGAAGATTCTGGCCACGGTTCCCGAATCAGTCTTCATGCTTCTGCTCAACTCGATGACGCAGCTCCTCTGCATTACCGGCGTCAATCTGCTCAGTGCCAAATCCTCGGCAGTCACGGTCACCATAGTACTCAACATCCGCAAGCTGGTCAGTTTCCTGATCAGCATTTGGCTGTTTGGCAACAAGATGAGCAGCCAGATGATGTTCGGTGCTTTTGTTGTCTTCGGAGCGGGGGGGCTGTATGGCTGGGAGACCACTGTTGGTATCAAGAGGAGGAAGGAGGCGGAAAGGCTGAAGGAGCTGAAAGGAAAATGAGAGTCAACTCCGCATCACAGACCAGAGACCGCAAAATACGTAGATGTGATAGATTAAAGCCGGAGAACAACGTAGAATAGATAGTAGCGCTACAGAGACTCTTGATGCTCATCGATAGAAATCCAAGGCGTTACGATGTGAAGTGGATCGAATTTAGATTTCAGTTGTATGGCTTGACGTTACCGAATACTAGGGGAGGGTTTGGCGACGCCTTGTTAACACATTTTCAGTACTACATGTATGCAGATGTTCCCAGATGATATACCTCTGGTCGTGGTGAACGGCAAATGTGGCGTTCCCCCCCTTCCGTGCCATTGAGATGCAGGCACGGGATGGGGGCATTCCCGGTCAAGAGGAGCACAACGTGTTCAAACAAAGCATTGAAACGGTGGCGGCTCGGCGCGGATCGGTATGCAGTGCAGATGAGAATTCGGAGTGTTTCACGCAGTTTGGTGGCTGCAGACGACGCGTCACGCACCGGGGGGAGCGAAGGTGCTCTGTGAAGTTTACCGGCAGAGCCAAGAGAAAGCGAGCTGCAGCGCTGCGATAAGCTTCTAGCGCGGCGGGCAAGGCCTGGGTCACGGCGCACGACAGTTAGGTAGCTTTTTCAGCAGGCGGGAGCGGGCGCATGGACGGAATCAGGAGAGAGGGGGGAACGACGCGTTCACGTACCCCTGCATCCGATCAGCCACACTACTGGCCTTCTGAACACCTAGCTGGAAGGCCCAGCTGTACAACCGGCATCCAAATTCTTTCGACACCACACTCCTTCGCCGCCCAGCTTAAGAATTGCCCTCGCCCTGTGCACTAGGTGAGCAGCTGTGCAGCCTCCCGCCATGCCGTCTGCGCAGTCCGCTAACGTTCGCTTCGCCCAGCTGTCCTCTGCGGCTCGCAGCCTGTGGCCCACCATGAGCTCGCAGCCACCCTCCAACCTGAAGCATCGCGGCCGCGACAAGAAGCGCCCGGCCACTCCGACCGCGGACAGCCCGACTGAGAAAGTCAATGGCGCTTTTCAACGCGCACAATCCGAGGCCCACGCCAAGATCGGCGCCGAATGGGACTATAAGATCGCCTTTGCTGTGATTACGCTGCTGGGCTTCTGGACGCGCTTCTGGGGCATTACCCACCCGGACCAGGTCGTGTTCGACGAGGTCCACTTCGGCAAGGTGAGTAGCAGCGCAGTTCTCACGCCCCTCAATGCCCCGCTGCAAGCTTGTCTGACGGCCGTCTCCGCAGTTCGCCTCGTACTACCTCCAGCGCACCTACTTCTTCGACGTCCACCCTCCTTTCGGAAAGCTTCTCTTCGCCTTCGCTGGTTGGCTTGTCGGATATGACGGCTCGTTCCTCTTCGAGAACATTGGCGACTCGTACATTGCGAACAAGGTTCCCTATGTGGCCTACAGAGCTCTGCCCGCTACCTTGGGCGCGCTCACTGTTCCTACAGTCTTCATGATCATGTGGGAGTCCGGCTACAGCCTTCCGGCTTGCCTGACCGCGACCGCTCTTGTCCTCTTCGACAATGCCCACGTCAGCCAGACCAGGCTCATTCTGCTTGACGCTACCCTGATCTTTTTCATGGCTCTCAGCGTCCTCTGCTACATCAAATTCTACAAGATGCGTCACGTTGCTTTCTCTCGCAAGTGGTGGAAATGGCTCCTTCTGACTGGCGTTTGCCTGAGCTGCGTCATCTCCACCAAATACGTCGGTCTTTTCACTTTCTTCTCCATCGGAGTTCCCGTTGCCTTCGACCTCTGGGACCTGCTGGACATCAACCGGAGGCAAGGCTCACTCTCTCTCCCCGACTTTGGCAAGCATTTCGCCGCTCGCCTGACGGCTCTCATCATCATTCCCTTCTTTTTGTACCTTTTCTGGTTCCAGGTCCATTTCTCCATCCTCACTCGCTCCGGGCCTGGTGACGATTTCATGAGCCCTGAGTTCCAAGAGACCCTCAGCGATAACATCATGACCATGCAATCCGTCAGCATTGACTACTTCGACGCCATTACCATGCGCCACAAGGAGACCAAGGTCTATCTTCACAGCCACCCGGACCGCTACCCCCTCAGGTACGACGATGGCCGTATTTCCAGCCAGGGTCAGCAGGTTACCGGATACCCCCACAACGACACCAACAACCACTGGCAGGTTCTTCCTGCTGTCGCTCCCACCGACAAGCCGCGCCGTGTCAAGAATGGTGACCTGGTTAGGTTCCGCCACTTGGTGACCAATACCATGCTCCTGACGCACGACGTTGCCTCGCCTTACTATCCGACCAACCAGGAATTCACCACTGTCGACATGGAGGCTGCCAACGGCGACCGCTTCAACGACACCATTTTCGAGATCAAGATTGAGAACGGCAAGGCCGGCCAGGACTTCAAGAGCATGGGTTCACACTTCAAGCTCATCCACTGGCCGACCAAGGTTGCCATGTGGACCCATACCCAGCCTCTGCCGGATTGGGCCTACAAACAGGCTGAGATCAACGGCAACAAGAACGTTCAGCAGTCCAGTAACGTCTGGTACGTGGATGAAATTCCGTCTCTTCCCGTCGATAGCCCGCGTCGCGTTTCGGAGCCACGAAAAGTAAAGCAACTGCCTTTCTTGAGGAAGTACTTCGAGTTGCAGCGGGCCATGTTCTTCCACAACAACGCCTTGACCAGCAGCCACCCATACTCTAGTTTCCCCATCTCTTGGCCTTTCTTGCTTCGCGGTGTCAGCTTCTGGACGGAGAACGATACGAGACAGCAAATCTATTTCCTCGGTAACCCACTTGGCTGGTGGCTGGCCAGCAGCTTGCTTGCGGTCTTCGCTGGTATAATCGGAGCAGATCAGCTGGCTCTCCGCAGAGGTGTTGACGCCCTTGATCAACGTATGTGTTATGCCACCAAGTTCCATCAACCTTCAATTAACTTTGAGCAGGCACTCGCTCGCGTCTCTACAACTCGACTGGTTTCTTCTTTCTGACGTGGGCCGCGCATTATGTGCCCTTCTTCATCATGGGCCGCCAGCTCTTCCTTCATCATTACCTTCCTGCACATCTCGCATCGGCGCTTGTCACAGGAGCTCTCGTCGAGTTCATCTTCAATATCGAGCCTCCCAGCGCTGAAGAGCTAGAGGCTAAGAAGAAAAAGGGCACTGCCCGTAGCTCCCGCCCTGTCCGTGAAAGGCTGGCAGGTCAGAACCTTTTCGGAACCTGGGCAGCCACTGGCGTCATCGTGGCAATCGTTGTCTGGGGCTTCTACTTCTTTGCTCCGCTCACCTATGGTAAGCCTGGTCTCGACGTGCCTCAGGTCCTTTCCAGGAAATGGCTCAACTACGATCTGCACTTTGCCAAATAAAACGGTCGAGTTTCTTGATTGGATGTGGAAGTTTCGCCGGAGTTGCGCGTTGACGGTATCGATGGGGGTGGATCGGAAAAGGATGCACAATCAGGATTTGACGTGCGGTCGCAAAACGTTTCAAGTTTGCAGCGTCTCATTACCGGGGGCAGTTGTGGGCGGACTATGAAAGTTATATCTGTTTGTGTAAACCGTCATCAATGAAGACCATTGACTTGGATGTGCGTGTGAAGATGATAATGCCCTTTGTGGCCGAGGAAATTACAACCCACCTTCGATATTGAAGCCGATCATTTAGAATTAACATAACAAAGTCAAAACCTACAGTCCCCTCCCGCAGCCGATGGCTAGCGGGAATTTGTTCATTACTCATGTCATGGGTAGCTGAAGCTATCGTCCGGACGTAAATGTCGAATTAGTAATTATACATTCACGTCCGGACGATAGCTTCAACTACCCCACGTATGTTACTTTTCAAGAAAGAGCTGAGGCATGGTTCTACCTAGGTTCTTGCTATCCTTCACGCTAGCCTTCGGCTGCGAAAGGGGACTGTATATCTGCGCTAGGATAATTCGCACCGGGCCTTGGCAGGCATGACGCAGGGCTGGAGCTTTGACCAAGCGTCATCCAAGCTTCTTTCAGCCGTCGCCTTATCACCGCCGTTGTCCCGTTTCGTTCTGTGTCGCTGTCATTCCACTTCCCGTCCCTTCAGAACTAGTGCTGCCTAGTCAGTGTTGCCGCGGCTGCGCCCGGCACCTCCTACACGCCATCTATGCCCGGTTACGACATCCGGTCGTATCTTTCAATGCAGAGTGCTTACATCGATAAGCCGGCCAACACCTCCGCAACTGCCGCGAATCTCCCTTTGACGACGACGACGACGACGACGACGACGACGACGACAACGGCAGAGCAACAGCAACAACACCCGACTACACCTCGTACGCCCCGTCACCCGTCGGTCGCCATCCCGCCGAGAAGACACCTACCTTGGCTTCACGGGCCGCCGAGTGCAAAGAAGTCGCCACGAACGCCTCACACCGTCCGCATCGCCGACGGCGCTGCATCTACTACGCCAACCACCGCCAATTATACTACTGCTATTGTCACCACTCCTGCAGTCAATACACCTCAGACTACTCAGCGCGGCAGTACTACCGAAAACTTTACCACAATGTCCACGACCACAACGCCCTCTTTTTCCCGCACGACCTCGTCGCAGTACACGCCGCGTAGCGGTCATGGTAGTAGCCGCGGCGGTGGCAGTGGTAGCAGTCGTCGCGGCGGTCGAGGTGCTGCACTGAACAAAACACCACGCGGCTGTTTCGTGAACAACACGTGGTACTGCGACTGTGGAGATGGTAAGAAACTGCCTGCGGCGAAGTTCAGGGTGAAGAAGGAGGGGCCGAATAAGGGGAGGTGGTTCTATACTTGCCATAGGAAACCAGGTGATGAGCAGCGCTGCGGATTCTTTATGTGGGAAGAAGATGCGAAGACGAGGGAACATGAGGCGGTGTCTGCGGAGAGGACGGAAGAATTGGGGCGTCACAAGACAGGGAGTATTAGTGGCGCTGATGTTGGTAGAGAAAATGCTGCGAGTAGTGGAACGGCAGCGAAGAGGAAGTGGCAGGAGGAGGTTGACGGGGAAGCGGAAACGGAGGATGAGGATGGGGATGAGGATGAGTATGGATGGGACCAGGACACGAGCGTGGAAGCTGCGATCGGCAGGGTGTTGGATGCCGTGAGCACGCCATCAAGGAAGGTTTTAAAGACGAAGGAGGGCGCGACACCCAGGGGGAATAGCGCGATGGTGATGACGCCAGTCTCGCAACGTGCAAATGGCGGTGGTGTTAGTGCTGCTGCTGCTGCAAAAGCGACACTCACGCCAGCAATGTTTGGCACAGTGTCACCGTCTACGAGGGGTGCTGGTGGTGGTGCTGCTGCTGCTGAAGATGACGTTGGTGACGCACTCGTGGTGGAAGTCTTGCAGGTACTGGACGAGAGGAGTATCAACCTGGACGATGAAGCGGATGAAGCGTTGCAGAAGGTGCTCAAGTCCCACTCGCTACGCATGCAAAATTTGGCAAGGGGAAGGGATATTTCACGCCTGGCGGTACGCGAGAGGAATGCGAAGCTTGCAGAGCTGCAGGCACGCGTGAAGACGCTCGAGGCGGAGCTTGAGACGCAGAGGGCCGTCATAGCGAACTTGAATTGGCAGAAAGAGACGGGCCAGTTTGATTGAATCTTCCATTTTTCTCCTCACATCAGCCCTTGATTTGGAGTTTCTTGTCAAGCAATTTTTTTGTGATCTGGATGTATTTGAACCAGTCTTCACCGTTGCACAAACCACACCTCCTCGACTTTTGAAACGCTGGCTTGCCTCTTCCGCCGTTTTGCTTTCACGAAAGGTATCGCGGTGGCACCCCGCTAACCCTGCTGTTGTCACGTTTTTTTGACGACGTCAGTCATGTGCCCGGAAAATCCAAGTTCTTCCTCATGGGTGTTGCACGCTGCTCCGACGATCGAGCCGTATCACACGGCACGAGGTTGCTGGGATAGAACACGTGCTGCAGCATGACTTTCATAGTTTACACTTTCCTTGCAGGCGTATGCTCCTGGACGTGCTGTGATAGCTTGTCCGTGGGTCCTTTGACTCACTGAGAAGCGAGCATCATAGTTATTCAATTTCATACGCTGGATAGTCGATTGTTCCCACACTGCTCTACGGATACCACGCCCAAGAAGAGCAATCGAGAGTCGTCATGTGTGCATACCGGCAGTAGTGGGCATAGTAAGCATACATGCATTGCAGATCATCCCTATATCTGGAACAAATTCCTCTCGTGCCTCGACTCTGCATTTAGAAGAGGCGTTGTGTCGCCGTAAGCACTGTCCGTCGAATGGGGGTTATTGCTGCTGTGCGAGGCGAGGCGATCGGCTTACAGGCGCTCAGACATGCAGTTGGCTGATCGACGACGTAGATTCGCCTCATATCACTGTGACGGCAAGTCTGATTAGAGGGGCGGTTGCAGTGCTTGCGCTGGATGTGCAAGCGCTTCGACTCCACGACTGATGATCTCGAACACGGGAATGGGAAACGTGTAATCTTGTTTGTTTATTCCCACCAACCAAAAGGCAAAGGTGTCGAACCAAGCGTTGCTAAGCTTTTCGAAGGCGACAGATATGTGGAGAAGAAAAGGCGTTTCGCTGGGTGTTTGGATGTGGAGAAGAGCCGCGTAAGACAAGCTTCCTCCCCTTCCCCGGTTGGCCCGGCTGGCAACGAAGCTCCTGTTTCATGCTAACGATGCCGTTTTATTTAGTGTTCCAAGAGCCGGAGCAGCTGCAGCAAAGCGAATCTGGACATGTGCGATAAAGCGTCCAGAAAAGAGCTTCGCAGGAGCGAGTCACAGGGGGGCTCAGGATGCAAGGTGAGTTGAAGCGGAAGGGGTTGGTGTCAGTTTAAGCAGGTGGCCGGGGAGCTGATTGGCTGTGGGTTAGCGACGGTCAACGTCGACGTCAACACCGCCGGCGGAAGCGAAAAGCTTGGGTCCGGAAGCGAGGCGAATCGCGCCACGGGCTGCCTGCCGTTTCAGATCACCGCATCTGCGTGGCTCAGTCATCATCGATCCTCCGGCTCTCGGCGTGCGCCTTTTGTGCGGCCCGCTTGCCAAGCTGCGCAGAAATGGCGACGCATGAGCGCAATGGAATGCGCCAATCGCCAGCGTTGCGCTTTTTGTGCGGACGCCACTAGCTGCCGGGCCTCGAAGAATGGCAGGCTCCACTGTACCTGAAGAACCGCGCCCCTTCCGGCTTAAAATCACCCCAGCGCTTCCGATCAACTGGCTGTCCGAGTTTCACACACGCCGCCTGCTCCACTCGTGCGCGGTTTCACCTGCATTCCTCCAAGGCGCATACGCAGCCAGCCACGACCACCTCCTTCGTTGTCACCCCTACCACCAACTTACAAAAAATGACCGCGCCCAGCTCTGGGCAAGCCCTGTGTCGTGTAAACACGACCGTATTCATATCCAACCTGCACTGCCCCTCGTGCGTGACCAGCATCCAAGAGGCCCTGCAAGCTCTCGACCCCGCCCCGGATTCCATATCTCACAGCATCGTGTCGCACTCGGTCACCCTCTGTCACGACCCTAGCTTGGCAGTTGACCACATCTCCAACGCCCTGGAACTCGCTGGCTTCGAGATCCACAGCATCTTCCGGGACTCGCACCCTGTCCATCAGCCGGACCTTTTCCCCGACGAAGTCGACGACAACGATGCCGAGTGGGAGAGGAGCCTAGAGCAAGCCGTCCGCCGCTGGAGCCAGTGGAGAAATAGCAGCAAGGTCCCCGACATGACCAAGCGCCAGAGACACATCCAACAGTGCGCGCAGTGCGCCGCTGAGTGCGATGCTCCCAAGAAACATGCCGCTGGTTCGGATTACGAGCTTGATGCTCTGCACCTCGTCGACACCAAGAAAACCCTCGATACCGAGAAGCTCAGCATTGTCTCTGGCCTCTCCGGGAGATTCAGTCTCGACTCCGTCGTTTCAACCACGCCCAAGTCTGCCGCAGTCTACCATGCCTCCGTCGCCATCACCGGCATGACCTGCTCTGCCTGTGTCGGTTCCATTACTCGCGTGGTCGAGGAACTCCCGTACGTTCGCTCCATTGCTGTGTCTCTGTTGACGCACAGCGCGTCGGTTGAGCTCGAAGGAAAAGACAACATTGACAGCGTCATCGGAGCCATTGAGGACGCTGGCTTCGATGCGAGCCTCGATTCCATTGAGGAAGCCGACGACCGGAGAAAGTCTGTTCGTCCACCGGATGTCGACAAGTGGAGGGCAGTTTATTCCATCGGAGGCATGACATGCAGTGCCTGCACCAATGCCGTCACCGCCGGCGTCCAGCAGCTTCCCTGGGTCGAATCCATCAACGTAAACCTCCTGTCGCACAGCGCCACTGTCACCTTCAACGGAAAAGAGAATACGGAAGCAATCAGGGAAGCCATCGAGGACTGCGGGTTTGACGCAACGCTAGACAGCGTGACGAGGTTGGCGCAGGAGATCCAGCAGGACGCTCGTCGCACTGCCATGATTCGGATAGACGGCATGTTCTGTCACCATTGTCCATCGAACGTGATTGATATCTTGAGCCGAGAATACATGGGTGCGGTGCAGGTTGAGGGCGTCCCCACTCTCAAGGAGCCGATCCTGCAGATCAAATACACGCCGAACGTCCCCCAGAACTTCACCATCAGGCATATCATCAAGACCATTTCGAATGTCAACCCCGCGCTGGAGCCTTCGATCTACCATCCCCCAACTCTCGAAGAACGGGCTCGCGATTTGCATGCTCGGGAAAGGAAGAGGATCCTTCTGCGTCTTGGTCTCTCCATCGCTGTGGCCATCCCAACCTTCGTCATCGGCATCGTCTTCATGAGTCTTGTTTCGAGTCACAATTCAGCGCGCATGTTCCTCATGGAACCCATGTGGTCGGGTGGGGTTAGCCGAACTCAATGGGCACTGTTCATCCTAGCCACCCCGGTTTATTTCCTCGCAGCCGACACGTTCCACAAACGAGCCTTCAAGGAGGTTCGCGCGCTGTGGCGACGTGGGAGCAGGACGCCAATCCTCCAGAGGTTTTACCGTTTCGGCAGCATGAACATGTTAATGTCGCTTGGCACTAGCATTGCGTACTTCGCGTCCATTGCGGAACTTGGTCTAAGCGCCACCGGCACTGAGCACGTGGATGAAGAAAACTATTACTTCGACTCGGTGGTTTTCCTCACCATGTTCCTTCTTATCGGAAGATTCCTCGAAGCATATAGCAAGACCAAGACCGGCGATGCTGTGACTGCTCTTGGAAGCCTTCGCCCTGCAGAGGCTATACTCGTTGACACTGTGCAGATGAACGATCAGAAGGTTAGCGTCGATCTGCTCGAGGTCGGCGATGTAGTCCGGATCCAGCATGGTAGTACGCCACCCTTTGACGGCACAGTCATGGATGCATCTGCCAAGTTCGACGAGTCAAGTCTTACAGGCGAGTCACGGCTGGTTCCCAAGGAGATCGGCGACACTGTCTACGCCGGAACCGTGAACAAGGGCGGCCCGATCCAAGTGAAGCTGACTTCCATTTCTGGCTCTTCGATGCTCGACCAAATCATCAAGGTCGTCCGCGAGGGCCAGACCCGCCGCGCACCCGTTGAACGTGTCGCGGACATGATCACCAGCCACTTTGTTCCTGTGGTCGTCACCATTGCCATTACGACATGGATCATCTGGCTTTCTCTTGGGCTTTCTGGCTCGCTTCCGGACGACTACCGCGGAAGCCACTCCGGCAGCTGGGAGCTTTGGTCTTTACGTTTTGCCATCGCTCTGTTCGTCGTGGCTTGCCCGTGTGGAATCGGTCTTGCTTCTCCCACTGCGCTTTTCGTCGGCGGTGGCCTTGCCGCTCGGCACGGGATTCTGGTGAAGGGCGGTGGCGAAGCCTTTCAAGAAGCAAGCTCTCTCGACTGCATCGTTTTCGACAAGACCGGTACCCTGACCCAGGGAGGCGAACCTGCCGTCACTGACGCTGAGCTACTGTCTCCTCTGGAAGATGATGAAGTTTGCGGCCTGGCCAAGCGTCTTGAAGAAAGCAGTAGCCATCCCATCGCCACCGCCATTTCAACCTTCTGCGCCTCCCACAAGATGCGCGACTACCAGGTCGTCGATATCCAAGAGCTCCCCGGAAAGGGCCTCAAGGGCACATTTAAGACCCTCGGCCCCGAACCCCGGACAATTGGGGCCATCATCGGCAACGAGTCCCTCTTCGTCGACCATGACGTCGTCATCCCAAGCGCCACCCATGGCGTATTAGACGGCTGGAAACGCCAGGGCAAGTCCATCGCCCTCATGGCCACCTCTGTCGATGGCGGAGCCTGGACTCTTACGGCTGACTTCGCTATCGCCGATGCTCTCCGTCCCGAAGCTTGTCATACGGTTGCAGCGCTGCAGGCGCGCGGCATCGACGTGTGGATGCTGTCAGGCGATAACCCGACTACGGCGGTGGCGGTGGGCGCGCAGGTGGGCATCCCGAGCTCGAATGTGATCGCGGGCGTGCTGCCAGACCAGAAGGCAGAGAAAATCCAGTATTTGCAGAAGACGCTGAGTAGCCGTCCCAAGAACAAGAAGGGGGGAAGGAAGGCCAATGGGAGAGCAACCGTGGCCATGGTCGGCGATGGCATCAACGACTCCCCGGCCCTGACCATGGCTGACGTCGGCATCGCAATCGGCTCTGGCTCTGACGTGGCCATCTCATCCGCCGATTTCATCCTAGTAACCAGCTCGCTCGAGGCCGTGTTGACGCTGGTGGAGCTCTCGCAGAAGGTTTTCAGGAGAGTGTGGTTCAATTTTCTTTGGGCAGGCGTGTACAATGTCTGCGCCATGCCTATAGCTGCGGGCGTGCTGTATCCTATTAAGACTGCGAGCGGCAGCCATGTCAGATTGGATCCGGTGTGGGCAAGTTTGGCGATGGCGTTGAGTAGTGTGAGTGTGGTGTGCAGCAGTCTCTTGCTGCGGAGTAGGGTGCCTGGGGTGGGATTCAGGCCGAAAAGATGGGATAAAGAATGACGACCGAAGCGGGTGTGTTGGTGGTGGTGTAGTGTCGACTAGTGAGAAATAAGGGGTTTGCGGTTGTTCATGTTTAGCGCTCTTCCGGTTGCTCTTAAAAGGCTGTGATTGATACCCTGGGATGATATTGGCTTTTATTCTCTCTCATTCTCTGACTTGGCTTTCCATGCCCTAATTCATTGTCCCCTCTTTTTTTTTTTTTTTTTTTTTTTTTTTTTTTTTTTTTTTTTTTTTTTTTTTTTTTTT
>RHKH01000315.1:0-13137 GCA_009829795.1 Lasiodiplodia gonubiensis
CGCAGCCCGCGCTGCTCAACCGGCTGCCCTACACCACGGCCTGCATCCGCGAGGCGCTGCGCCTGTTCCCGCCCGCGTCGTCGCTGCGCGTCGGCGGCGCCGACACGGTCCTCGTCGACCCGGACGACGGCGGCACGCGCTACCCGACGGCCGGCTGCAACGTGTGGGCGCTGCACCTGGCGCTGCACCGCAACCCGGCCGTGTGGCCCATGGCCGACCGCTTCCTGCCCGAGCGCTGGCTGGTGGCCGACCCGAACGACCCGCTGCACCCGCCCAAGGGCGCGTGGCGCCCCTTCGAGTTCGGCCCGCGCAACTGCGTCGGTCAGACGCTGGCCGTCAGCGAGCTGCGCATCGTGCTCGCCATGACCGCCCGCGAGTTCGACTTCAGGAACGCTTATGATGAGTGGGACCGGCTGCATCCGTCCAAGCATGTTAAGACCGCGCTGGGCGATCGCGCCTACCAGGTCGAGGGCGGCGGAGGCGGTTCGCACGCCGCGAATGGGTACCCGTGTAGAGTGTACTTCGCCGGCGAGGGACGTTAGTTTGGATCTTGGTTGTAAACCGTCTTCGCATTCTTAAAGGGGGGTTGAGCTCTGTGGAATCCATTGATTCACAGCTCACCGTTGCCGGAAGTATAATATGGTTCTTCTTTATAGACCTGTAGTAGCGTTAGCAGGGCATTTGGCAAGAAGACTTGTATGATGGCAACTAAGTGATGAAGTGTCCCTCGAAGGAGTAGACTTAGCCTGGTTCAATTCGCTAGATGCCCGGCAAGTAGACTGAAGTACCTGCTATTAAAGGTGGGAATAGAACGTCGATATTTTCCATGAGAAACTCGAGGGCTGAAGCGTCTGCCTACCACGTAGATGCCATAATGGTCCCCCGAAATTATCTTCGAGAGCAACGATATTCGACTTATATGGGTAGCTGAAGCTATTGTCCGGACGAGAATGTCAAATTAAAAAGTCTACATGCACGTCCGGACGATAGCGCTGAAAGGCTAGAGGTGCATAAGAGAGAGAGAATAAGTCTTGGTTAAGGGAGGAGTGCTCCGCCCAAAGTAGAAGCCGGTCCCCAACTACTCTCCGCTGGCTTAGTCAGCAGCTCCTAGGTATGCGAATAGCTGTTAGCCGGTCGCTTAAATGCTTCTTAGCTAGTAGGTCTCGCGCTCCGGAAATAAGCTTGTCTTCTACGCTTTACGGAGCCACGCGAACGTTTATACGGTCGGTCGGTCGCAAGCAAGAGGTAGGTTCTACTACGAAGATAGAATATCGCGATAATAATAGCACTCTCTCTTTAAGCAAAGAAGACGTTCCGGACTACGGTAATAGATGTCTTAGTTAGCTGGCGCAACAATATCGCTAGATGTAAGACTTAGCTACGACGAGCGCGAACCGGAAACGTAGATGTCTCGATTAGCCGACACAACTTAAGGCGCCGGATGTCGAGAGGTACCTAGCTACGCCGCGAGTAAGTGAAACTTAGTCCCACGTCTTCTTGCTTTTCTTGGCCCCCGCGTTGGGCTCCACTGAAAAGGCCGAGGTGTACAAGAGAGAGAGAGTGAGTCTATGGCTATCCAGCTGCCTCCCACAGGGAGGCAGGCAATAACTACCACTAGCGCCAAAGCGCTAGTGCACAGGCCAACAGCGGTTAGCCGTGCGGTGGGTCGTGCAGCCGTGCAAACTGCACAGAAAACAAATTTTGACCTACGCTCTCTTCTTTGGGGGACGCGAACCTCAAATGAAAGAAGTACGCGACCAGGAGCTACTATTCTTAATGAGTGGCTCTCCCAATTCGGAGAGAGTACAAAATGCACTTTGGAATGTGCGCTCGGACCTTGACGGATCCCAGCAAGTCGTCTTTGACTCGGCCATTCATAACATTAAAGACGGTCTTGCAATGCTTTCGGGTCCTCCCGGAACAGGAAAGTCAGCCACCATAGCAAGGATAGCTGTTGCGATGGCCATCATGTCCAAGAAGCCAAAGTTCCTGACCCCCTTAAGCCCTACGCTTGACACAAATGTTGAGAAGGTCGTCGCTATGTCCCGTCAATACAGGGGGGTATCGCAGCTGGCTGTCGTTGGCTGTGAAGTAAACTCTGGTGGCTCGTGTCCTATGAGGCTCTGGTCGTCGTCGATCAGTGCGGGGGCGATTTCTTGGTTGCCGTGGTGAGTCGAGCCCTCTGCGGTAGCGTGAGGCGCGTCTGAAGCTGTGGTACTATGCGTCATAGTGGAGGCGCTTGCTGGTAGAGGAGCGCCAGGCGCGACATCTTGCTCGGTGTTTGGGGTGAGGGTAGAGGTTCGCTCGCGTGGGAGGTTAGCGCTTGGCTATGCGCGGAATCCCGCTGGTGTCAACACCGTCCCCCCACCCGTATCACAGAGCTGGACGCCATGGCCCTGGCTCGGATCCTTCCATGATCGACCTCACTCCGCACGGCTCGCTCGACACCAACATCCTGATCAATTACATATTGACGGATACTGCTGGATCGCCATCCGTATGTGCGCAGGCCGTATACCAGGTCCCGTACCAGCGCCGCCTCGTCCCGGTTACAGACTCCTTCCGCGCCCAGAACATCCGGACGTTTTTAGAACGCCGTCAGTACATCCAGCCCGCCGTCGTCAGCAGCCACGGTCATGATCTCGGTCCGATTGGCATTTCTGGGGCCGGAAATTCCTGTACCAAGTGTGCTCCAGTGCATTCAGATAGGTCGCATTTGGGATGCACTCGTCTGCGAGTTCTCACATCTTCACCAATGTTGTCGAGCCATTGGTAACATTTATGCCCTGCTCAATCTTCGTAAAGCTTCACACAAGAATCCTGATACTTGAAGGAAAGCCAAATATTCCGCTAAGTGGTGGCCATGTGTTCGCCTTCTTGTTTGCAGTTTCCTGCCGACTGCAGTTAGTACGCAGCGTATTCTTCCGAATTAGAAAGAGAACTAATCTAATGACTCTACTGAAGAGCTATAGAGTAGCCTCTCTTGATTAGACGGTGCTGTGTCTATCGAGTAAACGTCTCGATTGGCTCTCAGGGTGGAGTGGTCTGGATTGTTGACAACGCCTCCCCCCTTTTTTCCACGTCTTATGCGGGAGCGGAGGAAAGAGCTCCGAGCTTAGCCACAAACACTGTTCACCTGGCGGTGTCACGTTGGGCGTTAACAGCTGCAGGCGAGTGGAGTCTTCAGCGTTGTTGGGCTGTTGCGCATACCCATCGAAGAAGGTTTCATGCGCGCCCAGGGAGAGAAGCCAGAGCGGTCGGAGGGAGAGAAAGTGCTCCACGCAGGCCGTACACTCTGACCAATTCGTTCCGAGCGTTGTCCGCATATCATGCCACACCCGTCCGACCTCGCTCGCTGGCCGACAGTGCGGCTTCGCTTGCAAAAATGTCTTCCGAGCCGAGCCTCCCACAGCACATTTCGAAGTGTTTTTTCTCAAGCAGTGCAGCTGGGACGTGGAGATTGTACAGTGTGATGGGCGTTGGGAGAATGGAAGTGAGGTCTCTGGGATTGAAGTTTCGTGTGAGGGGCGGCAAACCGTTTTTGACTTGCTCTTCTTCCCATCTTGCGCCTTCTTTCATTCTTGATCGGGCGGTCTTGACTTTAGCGTCAGGCGTGCAGGCTTGCCGCGGTGAATGACGGTGCGCGGAGGTAGAACGCAGGGTTGGGTGGGACGGGGTGTCGGTGAGCTGTGGTAAGGTGGCCACTGGCCGATTGATTCGAGGGAATAGGCCGCCGAAAACGGGAATCCTTATTCTTCATCCCAGAGACGTCCTAGCGCTGTCTTACAGTTGGAAACATAGCTTTCCTCGTTGTCATCATGGCGAGTATTTCCGTGCCACAATAGTCGTTTCAGGTCTCCTGACAGCATTTGACGGTGCAGTATCGAGGGATGGAAAGACAGAGAGCCAGAAGTCGTCTGTCGTATGATACCTTCCAGGAATCTGTCGATTCCAAATTTAAGTTATCGGGTGTATTCAACATGAGCTGAGTTCGCTGATGAATCCCACATGCTGGTCAACTCAAAACGCAATTGAAATGTTGATACGGACATAAGCGTAGGGTATGGTCGTGGATGAAGACTTCTGGCAAGGGTTAAATCCTCTATGATGTCGATTCACTTAGTATCACAGAGGGTGTGCAACTGCAGCGTCGTTGTAGACATGAATGCACGACAAGTTGGCGAGTGAGCACGTCCGAAGAAGAGCTTGGACTACCCCAACCTCGCTGGAATACTAAGCGATCCGACCTGGTAGCCAATTCGGCGGTCCTGCGTGAACCGTCGTTGTATCCCTTTTGGTCGCCTTACCTTACAAATTTTTTCGCCATCTTCCGGACAGTGTATGAGGCAGGATCATCTCCTCTTCGCATGGCATCTTAGAACTCTGACAGAGACATGCTTGAAACCGAGGGAGACTCCATTCGAGACAGGTTGGCTAGGATGGGATGGGGAGCGTGTTGTGAGGGCGGGCTCGATGGAGAAACGCGCGGTCGGTAGATGGCAGATTCGGTGTTGCAACCCAAAACTTCCTAGATGCTTGTTGCTGAAGTTATTGGTAATCGTCAGCAAGTACATCGCTAGGGTTCAGAAACATTTGTGCCGATCGCATAGGAGTAAGTCAGTCACCAATAGGACAAAGGTCACAATAGAGCCTGCGAAGCAGAATGGAAGCAAAACATGTGTTCATTTGAGCTACTCACATAACATCCAACCTACAGTCAAATCTAAGAAGCCTCACTTTTGGTCGAGACAAGTTGCACGGCCGTTTGCACGGTCCCGAACTGATACCCTGTCTGTGCGGTATAGTGGCTACCCATATTGAAGGGCGTTCAGCCGCATCTCCAGTGCGCTTCTCGAAATGTGGGATTTTGCCTCATTATGCGGTACCACTATGCGGCTGAGCTGCGGTAGAGATTTGGCCAGAACTTCAAAGGGGCTATTCGTTGGTCTCGACGAGAAAAACAGAGGACGAGAGGCAAAGGGGCGCTCGGTCATGTAGAAGAAACGAGCAGACCGGGGTATCGAAGGAGTTGCGGAGAATCACCAGAGCAGCACCAGGTACTTACATTCTCGACCGTTCGGCCAGTGGCTGCGGTTACACGATCAGTGCCGAGACCAAAGTAGCGCCTGTCACGGAAACGGAAAAAGTGGATCGAATCAGGAGGCTAGAAGCGCAGCTGCATCAAACGGGCTCGAATCCTTCAAACTCCAGGCAGCATCCCAGCCTCACTTTCTCCAGGGGGGCCATCAGTTGGGACGAGAGAGCGGCCTATCAGGCGTGATTCCCGAACACCAATGTTTGCCACGGATCTAGGGTAAGCGATGCACGCACGCATGAAAGGCCAGGTGTTTGAACCGTGCTTGGCCGTCGGCTAGCTGCCACTTCGGGGCTCAACATGTTTCGTGGGACGGGAATGCAGGTGCTTGGCCCGTACGAGTTCAGGGTGACCAGAGGTAGGACAGAGCGAAGGAAGCCGCGGGCTCCAGCAGTTGCCCCAAGCAGGAATCTGCTCCACGCGCCCAAGGCGAGATTGCCGAGCGAAAGTCAGTCCTCAGCAGCTGAGCGCTGTGCCGCGATATCGGGAACATGGGGATTGGCCAAAAACTGGAGGCATGCGACGCTCTCCAGACTCCGCCCGCATGCGGGACTTTGCGGTGGTGTTTCCCAGCGCGGAGAAGCAGGGAAATTTTGACGGGCCTCATGATTCACCGGGCCAACGCAGGAGCTCCGCGACAACGGATTGGGATTCACGTCCCAGGATCGTACCACGTGTGTTGACGGTCTCCTGCTCAGGACGGGCGGTGTGGGTGTGATGGGGTATCTGAGACGGTTAGCTTGGACGCTTTGATCGATGACGAAGTCGAGCCTTGCGACAGAGCGGCATCCGCCGAGGCGTCCAAGAACGCCAATACCGGCAGACCCGCTCCGACGTGAATCCGCTCCGTAGCCTCGCGCAGGGCGAGGAGCAAGTCGGAACGACTGCTAGAAATCCGCCATGAACGGCGGCGATGGGCAAGGCGCTGATGTGTCGAGTAAAATTCTTGTCAGGACCCTGTGACGTCACCAGATGGACAAACGTCGGACGGATTGCCTCCGGCCGAGTTGTCGACTCTGCACTCGTGCGAAGCGGAGACGCCGCGGGCACGCGAGCGCTGCTGCAGGTGTCGCCCCATGGCGTGCTTTTCTCCAGAGTACTCCATCTTCTCCGTAGCCGGGGATTTCATGGAGATTGGAGACAGAGAAGCTGGAGGAAATGAGGAGGTGCTGCGGGCGCCCCATGGGTCTCTCGACAATTTCCTCTTCGCTGGGAGAGCTGAGCCCCATCAGCCCACAATGGGCCCGACAGCACTGTGCATCGAGTGGGCGGTGAGGTCGGGGCGGCGAGGGCGGCGAGCGGTCCACCGCCGAGCCTCCACACTCGACTTCCACTCTTGGCCAGATAGGAGAATGGCCCGTCGCCAGGCGGCATTGGCGTGGTACAATCAGTGGAGCCGGCGTCGCGGCTGGCACGCAATGCAACGCGACACCCTCGACAATCGCGGCGTGGTGTTGCAAAGCGCGAGAAGGGGCACGCGACCGCGCCGGTCAGGCGACGGCGTCGTGATGCGCACCCAGCGTCGCGGGTAGAAGTGTTTGGCGCTCGTGGTGTTGTCGGTAGGGGTAGTTGGCACAAGCAAGCGGCTCGCAGCGCTAGCGGCACGGCTGGCGGAACGACCACCAACGGACCCACTGCATCACGCTCTGCCCAAGCACCATCTTGCCTGCCGCTGCACGCTCCAGTTCCGGCTTCAGTTGGGCGCCACCGACGCCAACAGCCTGCAGCGCCTTCCTCTCCGAGGAAATCCGCCCTCCGTTGCCTCTGGGGGGTGGTGAGGTGGGCGGTCGGCGCCTTTTACGGTTCGCCGCCAGTGACATCACCAACCAGGCCCCCGACTCGGCACCCAGGCCGCAATGAACCGCGCACTCCCGAGCGGCTGCGGCTGGCCCTTAATCCGTTTGCCGGCATGCGTGAGCGGCTCTTTCTGCTTGGATCTTCCGATCGACAGGGCTTGCGGCCGGGATGGCAGTGGCTGTCGGGCTGACATAATCGGTAAGGCTGTTGATCTCGCGCCGCCAGAACCGCGGCGGCTTTGCGGCGCCAGACCCGGCATCCGTTGAGAGCCCACTTTTCGACAAATTTGACTTCCTACTCGGTCCACCTTCCTCCTGTCACCAGCTTTGCCGTTGCGCGGCTGCGCGCCGGGACGCCTGCGGACCACGTAGTAGTAGCAGACAGTCTGCTGGACTTGGCTCTGCGCGTCGAAATGAAGGAGCCATGCTGGAGGACTTGGATCAATGCCACAGGGCAAGGCCTGCCAGTTTCGCCGAACTCGGTTTCCCCGATACTGTCCTGGCTCCGACGGTGGAGATTTTCTGCACTGCTTGTTCGCCTGATCCTGGCCTGGTCCGCCACGCCGTTTGGTCCGCAGCTGGACCATGCGAGTCCGCGGTGGATACGCCTGCTGGTCGTCGTAGCATCGCTTTGGCTTTCGTTCGGACCCGATGGAGTCCAACGTCATCGGGGGACAATCGAGTGACACGCTCGTCCTCGACGTCTGGCCGACTAGGACGTTGCCCTCTGCTCCTTTTTGGCACATCCTTTATATACCCTCGTCCCATGGGGCCTTTTGCAAAGTAGCTGGTACCTTTCCATCTGATCCTCTTCAAACACATTCACCATGGTCCGCAAATCCCACAACCAGAACAACAATGTGGCCCATGTGGAGGGTGGCAGCAACCCCGAGTCCTCCCAGTCGTCCACTGCTGGCGAGAAGCCGGTCCAGAAATCCAAGGGATGTGTTGCCGGCGGCATCTTCCTGCAGGCTGTCCACGCCGAGTCCGACAAGGGCGCCGCCCACGGCCCGCTGACCGAAGTCGAGATCGACATGCCGCTCACCTACTTCGACCACCACCACGAGGGTGAGGACTTCATCCTGCTGAGATTCGCCCCGGGCGACGCCGAGAACCCTTTCAACTGGAGCAATGCCCGGAAAAACCTCTCGACGGCACTGCTGTGCCTGATGACCCTGACCATTGGTCTCGCCACGACCGCATACAGCTCCGGTATCAACAGCATGTGCGACGAGTTCGGCGTGTCGACGGAAATTGGCCAGCTTGGTCTCTTCCTGTTCAACTTCGTTTGCGCTCTGGCTCCCATGTTCCTGGCTCCTTTCTGCGAGTTGGTCGGTCGTAAGGTCATCTACGTCGGAGCGTACCTCTGCTTCTGCATTACCTTCATCGGCCTCGCCCTCGGCAAGAACATTGCTACCATCTTGGTTATGCGTGCCTTCCTCGGTCTGTTCGGTTGCGTTGGTACCATCCTCGTCGGCGGTACCTTCGACGACATGTACCCTCCGGAGAAGCGCTCGAGGCCTATGTCGCTGTTCTCCTACGTTGCCATCCTGGGTACGGTCGGTGCTCCCATCTACGCTGGTTTCATCGACCAGGCAATCGGTTGGCGCTGGATTGAGGGTATTCAGGGTCTGTCCTGTGTCCCTCTCCTGATCATCATCCTGGTCTTCTTCCGCGAGACTCGCGGTGGTGTGACGCTCCACAAGCGTGCCAAGGCGCTCCGCGCTGCCACTGGTGACGAGCGCTACAAGGCTAAGATGGACCTTGAGGCCAGGAACATCAAGCAGATGCTCAACGCCTCGTCGGTCAAGGCCGTCAAGATGCTTGCCACCGAGCCCGTTGTTTTCGCCTTCGGTCTCTGGATCGCCTTTGCCTGGTTCCTGACCTTCCTCTTCCTTTCGGTCATCCCCATTACTTTCACCGAGAAGCACGGCTGGGGTGAGGGTGTCTGTAAGTCCACCTCTTTGCGAATTCCCCCGAGATTCCTAGCTCTTACTAATCCTGTGTGCAGCTGGCCTTCCTTACATCTCCCTGTGTGTCGGCACGACCATCGCTTTCGGCCTGAACTTCCTGCAGATCAGCAAGTACGAGAGGATGACCATCGAGAGGAACGGCAACGTTTCTCCCGAGGCGCGTCTGTACGGTGCCCTCTGGGGTGCCGTCTGGCTGCCCATCGGTCTCTTCATCTACTCTTTCACCCAGTACGGCTACCTCGTCTGGGTCGGTCCCGTCATCGCCCTCGCTCTGATCGCCATCGGCATCTTCTTCATCTTCGAGTCGTGCTACTCGTACACGGCCGACTGCTACGGCCAGAACTCGTCCTCGGCCATCGCCGGCCAGGGTCTGATGCGTAACACGCTCGGCGCCGTGTCGCCGCTGTTCGCGACGCAGTTCTTCCACAACATGGGCTCGCAGTGGGCCGGTCTGCTGCTCTCGCTCGTCGCCGTCGTCTTGACCTTCATCCCCTTCGTCATGTTCAAGTTCGGCCCGGCGCTGCGCGCCCGCAGCAAGCTCGCCCTCATCAGCGAGGACGAGGCCGCGAGCGACGCGGAGGACGCGGCCGTCGAGCCTACGCTCACCAACCCCGTCCACTAAGCGGTGTTGTCCTTGAATGAATTTTTGTTTCCATGCTCTTTCCGTCTTGAACAGTTTGATCTCAGCTGGTCTGGGCAGAGAAGCGGTGCGAAAAGAAGAGAGCGAATAGACATAGAACGCGCGTGTTCGTCCTGTTGTCTCGCATTTCGACGGTGTTATGGGGAAAAGACCGATTTCTTTTTGGAGTATCCCGAGGCATCTGGAGGTTGCCTTCTAGTAGTATAATGATTCCCACGGTTAGTGTCTGTATATATAGTTTACGAATAGAAGTCGAGACTCTTCGCTTCCAAACATGATCTTCCGTCTTTCGTCATGGTGCAGTAATGAATTGAGTGGATAGGGGAGGTGGGTGGGTGGCTGGGTTGAGTGGGGGACAGCCGTGGAGTCGTGGAGTGAGTGGGACATAGCCGTGGAGGCGTGGAGTGTGGTATGAGGTGAGTGGAGAGATGACATACCTTGCTGCTTGCGCATCCCCATCTTGCGTGCACGCGCGTAGGGTCGGGGCCCCAGACGGTATTTATACAGGCGGGTCTCCGGCAGGTTGGAGTGTGGGTTGGGCCAACCAAGGAAAAAACCCGGGGTGCATATACCGAAGGGCGAAAGGAGGAGCCGGGGCAGGCGCGCACTGGCGCACCGGGGTATGATTCCTTTTGTATTTTCCGACTCGGCTTCGATCGTGCGATGGGGTCACACTGTCGCACCTCACGGGCTTTTTTCTCTTCCAGCTTTGTCGTAAGGGGAAATTCGGCGCGCCTTGGTGATGGCCCCGGTTGGTGGGAAAGGCAAGTACCGGGCAAGCCCCGTGGGGACCACTGACACATACTGGGGGAATGAGCGTCGTGGTGCGAGCGCGGCTCTGAATCCTGTTCTGGGGTTGGCCCGCGCCTTGACCGCCTTCCGTACGCGCCAAGGAATCAACTCTCCGGACCACGCGACCAGCATCCAACAGAAACGCCGCAATCTCGCTAGCTGCCGTCGCCATTGCCGACGAGCCTCAATGCTTCTCTCGTGATGCGGCAAGACGAGGACTGAAAAGAGCTTGGGACTTCGGTTGGGCAACGTAAGGCAAGGCATCGGATGCCCAAGTTGACACCCGGCCCACCTTTCGGCATTCGTTTCCCCGAGGGCCTACGGCGTTCTCCTTCTCCTGTGTCGTTGCTTCTTCCGTTTCTTTCTCGTGCTCCGGCCTGGTGAGTGAGCACTGGGCTCGGCCGAAATTATGTCTCGCGGTGAGGTCGCACTAGGCAAGAGCTGAGACTCCTTGGCAGCATGCGTGCGCTCTGATCAAGGCTGCGAGGGAGGCAATGCCTACGAGAGCCAGAGATGATGATGCAGCGAGCACGTTTCCTTCGTGCTGTCTTTGGCATCCAGCTCTTCCACCGGCCCTTGACTTTCCAATTTTCTCACTTCTTTCGAGTCGGCAGTTGGAGCGGACCGCTAATTCCTTCCTCTTTGCATCACGTAACCGCTTGAACGCTTCACGTAACGCGAAAGCGGAACGGACATATCACCGGCCTGGGCTCACGATGCCTCAAGATGAGGCAACGGACTGCGAGACGTCACTAGCCCGTGCCGAAGTGGAACGGTGTTGCATCGTTTTGACGGTTGGTCGCATGCCTAGACCCTGACCCGGAGGTCACTCTCGCCTTGGCGTCGGACTTCTTCCGGAATTAACCCCTTTGTAGCCTGTAGAGCTCTCGTCACTCACATATCATTAGCGAGCTGTCCTCTGAGGATCTTGCTCGTGAGGTACGATCAAGCTTCGCGCCGAGAACTGCCTTATGAGGTTGTATAGGCGCGGCTGAAGCATTTCGACGCCATAATTTTCTGTTAGTCTCGCCTTGCCAGGGATCAGGTCTTCGACTACCCAGAAATCGTCCACTGTGCTACTCTACTTCGAACGTCCCTCATAGCCTACCTCTCACAATGGTTGCTAGCATGTCGACTACTTCTGGCATCTTTCACTGGAGGGCGCACGAACGGAGATAAGATACCTCGGCATGGAAAGGAATCGTCCGCAGTCATCTGTTGATCCAGCAAGTCCTTGGAGAGACAAACCATTGCCGGGACCCAACTACATCCTCAAACTCCAGAAAAGCACAACCGAACTCAGAACTCAACGATACAGCACAATATACTCAAGCAAAAACAATGTCTAAAAAGTTCCTCCGTCCCTCCTACTGCCGCCTAACTTGTCACTGAATACACGATCATGCAACCAGACTTTCCAAAACGCTCTTGTGGTCACTCTTTGGAAGCACACCTCTACGCCTGCTTCCGCCTCCGACTCATCCCCTGGCTTCTCTTTATCGCCCATACGCAAGCTCCCGAATTCTGTCTAACGATTACCGACACCCTCAGCGCACCTACCGCCGTATCCTTCCCTCTAACTCGAGTCACCCGACACCCTTTGACCATTGCAGCTCCATCTGATGTGCGGATTCAGTATCCTGCTTGAACGACGAAGCTTGAAGCCTTAGATATCCATGCACCACTATTTCATACAACACTCGACACTGAAGAGAATGGCACGAAGATATAGCATCACACAATGTTCTGGGATTTCCTGTCTCTGTCTGGCTCTGTTCTACGCCCTTGAGGCATACGCCTAATGGAGAAACCATAACGGGAAGTCTCAGGGGAGAAGGAATGGGAATGGCGCTGAACCAAATCCTCCCCGCAAGTTGGTCGCATCGTGGAGTGTCCAGTTCCCACGCTCCGTTCTCCCATCCGTGATCATTCTGCATTCCTTCACCTCCACTCCAAGTTCTCTATTTGCTACTCAAGTCGGTCTACATCAGCAAGCCCACGGAAGTGTCTTCACTAGTCAGAGTCCACGTTACTCCTGATCGCCAACATGCAACGTACAAGATTTTAGACTTTTACAAGGTGGCAACTCGGCCTTTGCCTAGTCAAGCAAGATATCATAGCATGCCACAGACAAGCCCCTGCCAGGAAGCAGGCAACGCCCTGATAACAGGCAAGTTCACATATTTTCTACATATCGTCGTAATCATACTCGGGGTAGGCGTGCGTACAGTGCCTCCGGTTTCCTACATCGCCGATAACCCCTATTCCTCAAGAGATCCATCTACAACCCATTCGCCCTCAAAAACTCCGTCACATGCCCCTTCACGACCTCGGGCTTCTCCACCATCGGCAGGTGACCGGCATCTTGCACGAGGTAGTACGCACCCTTTCCATCCGCATACATGTCCCGCATCTTCTTCATGCCCTCGGGCAACTTCCCGTCGCCGGCACCCACGAGGAACGCGCCGGGCACGGCGCCCTTCTTCATGTCGTCGGCGTAATCGTAGCTGTACAGCGCACGCACCGCCGTCTTGAAGCCGTGCAGGCTGTTGCGCTCCACGGCGACCTTGACGGCGTGCAGCTTGGGCGCCAGGGCGGCGTCGTCGTACGACTGCGGCACGAACCAGCGGCGCACCGTCACCTCGGCCAGCTGGTCGCCGATGACGGGCTCGTCGTCGGCGGCGACGGTGGCGAGGCCTTGGGCGCCGCCGTACGTGGCCGCCGTCGCGCCCTCCTTCTCCGCCACGGCGGCGCGCTCGGCCCACAGCTGCGGGTTGGCGGCCGGCGCGACGGGGTTGGTGTCGCAGGCGACGAACGAGGCGACGCGCGCGGGGTGGCGCA
>RHKH01000159.1:0-76529 GCA_009829795.1 Lasiodiplodia gonubiensis
AACACCCAGCCGGCCCAACCCCACCACCACCAGCACCACGACCCCAACCACCCCTGCAACTTCCCCAACTGCCGCTGCCGCCGCCACCACCGCCGCCGCTGCCTCTGCTACCGCGACCGCGTGCCCGTGCGGTACAACGAAGACGCGTTGGCCACCATCGAGCAGATGCAGCGCGCGACGCGCGAGCTCGAGGCCCGGCAGCAGGCGTTGGAGCAGGCGCGGCTGGATCAGGCGTTGCGGGAGAGCGAAAGGAGTGGGGAGAATGGAGGAGGTGGAGAAGGAGGAGGAGGAGGGGGGAGAGGAGGAGCAGCGAAGGGAAAAGGGGGGAAGGGAGGGGGAGGAGGGAGAGGACAGGTGAGGAAGACGACGAGAAGAACGACGGCGGCGGCGGCGGCGGCGGCGGTAGCGGTGGCGGTGGCGGTGGCGGTGGCGGGTCCGTTGACGGCGACACCGGCACCGGCACCGGCAACGGTACCGACACTGCCACCGGAATATGTCCGGCGAGTGCAGTGGGTGCGGGAGCAGTACGAGCAGTTCCAGCGGGATCAGGAGGAGAAGAGGGTGAAAGAAGAAGAAGAAGAGAAAAGACGGAGGGAGGAGGAGGAGGAAAGGAGGAGGGTGGAGGAGGAAAGGAGGAGGAGGGAGGAGGAGACGATGCAGGCGCTGCTCGACTCGGACTCGGACATGCTGGAAGAGCCGACCATGTTCGAATTGGAAATGGCAGCAAGAGCAGCTGCTGAAGTAACGCCGGCACCACCACCACCAGCACCAGGAGGAGGGGACGGGGAATTCGATAGGAGCGTATCATTCCCGCCGCAGACCGGCGACCAGAACAACATCGCCTCCGACCAACCCTCCAATCCGAGCACTCCTTTCTTGTATGGCTTTAACGGACTCAATACCCCATCATATGGATCCAACGGGCGAGCTCCTCCCTTACATAACCCTAACAGAAGAGGTTCCTCCTTGGACAGCCCCAACGGACAGAGTCCTTTCTTACACGGCTCCAACGGACAAAATCTTTTCTTACAGGGGGGTTCCAGCGTAGACAGAATCATCCCCCCCTTAAATGGCTACAACGGAGGAGGTCCATTCTTGAATGGCCGCAACGAAGAAAACCCTCCCCCACATGATTCCAACGGGCAAAACAATGGCGACGAGAACCAGGGTGGACCCTCGTACCAATGGGACCCTTTCCAGCACCACTTCTCCCACAAATGATGAATTGACACCAAGACAATGCAACAGGTCGGAAAGAAAAAAACATACGTGAATCGGTCTTCGGACCGCCCACGGTCGTTTGGACGGGTATCTGAGACCCGCGAGCCTTTTCCTACTTTCGGACCCGAGCTCGGCGAACGACGATAATAGAACCGGCCATCCCATGAGCGGCTCTCCCGTCCGTTACCGCAAGGATCCCAGTCCATACTCGACCGCAAAAAGCAGATTCCTGTCGCGTTCCTCAAAGCCCGGCATTCCGGCCATGTTTCTTCTTCCAGGCGTTTCCAAAGTCCGGTATTCCGGCCATGTTTTGTCAAGCGTAATCGAAAGTCCGGTAGCCCGGCCATGATGGTTTATATGGTTACGAATTTACGGTATTCACGTCGATGGAAGGAAGAGAGCGTAACGGACGGTTTGCGATCCAGCTATGAGAGACGTGACGGCACGTTGTCCCGTCAAAATTAGAGGGGGGAGATGTCATGGTATGGATTGGAGAACTAGGGTTTGGTGGTTGGTGAAGTAGGTGCGTAGCTAGGGGACTTAGTTCTATGGCTTGAGAGCCATCACTATCATCTATTATAGTATCGCACTACGGCTCCCGCACCTGTGTATCGTGAGCCACGTGCACTACCATTTTTAATTTGATATTCTCGTCTGGACGATAGCTTCAGATACCCACGACATGAACAAAAAGCAAATCCACGCTGGCCGTCGGCTGCGAGAGGGGTGTACAACGGAAATGGCGTAACTGCATGAAAGGAGAAACGATTGCATGCATAACATCTAGATAGGCGCCCTTTTTTGATATATTGCTCAAGAAGACGAAGAAAAAAGGTCTCAAATCATTCCAACTACATTCACATTCCAAAAAAGCTTTGCGTGACGCAACAAAGCAACCTTCGCCCCATGAACCAGAACGAATGCCACCGAGCGCTTCCCGAAGTCGTGCAAAGTAGAGGTATCCAATCCAAGAAACAAGCAGAAAGTTGAACACCAATATACTACGTGAAGAAGGAAAAGTATGAAGTGAATCGCAACGAAAGAACAAAAAAAGCAGGTCTCAGGTCAACGATGATGATGAACCGATGACATGCCAGATCTCTAGAAACACGCTTCTCCAAAAGCTCCGGTCTCAAGAAGAAAAGAAAAAAGAATTTGTTGACCCCTATGGTCTCTCATCCGACCAAACCCCTCTCCGGCGCGATTCCCAAACCAACTCTTCCAGACGATAAAGTGTCTTCTGTGGCGCTGGGTAGACCGGTACCGATGCTCGAGCCTTCCCTGCCGGTGCGTCCCATCTCGCGGATCCTGCGACCCTCCATGAGGCCGCGCAAGCCCCGCTTCTGGAGCCCCACCACGGCGCTGATTTCGCCGGCCCAGACTTCGCGCTCGCCGGGCCCGCCGGTGACGCTGCCGAAATCGGATTGGCTCGTCTCGGTCGATGCGCTGCGCACGCTCTGCTCGTCGTCGGCTAGAGATGTTGAAGACGAGACGTCCGTGTTGAGCCGGAGCTGCTTGAGATGGTCGTCGACGCCCGAGTCGGCTCCCTGGGCCACGCTGCCGGTGCGCTGCGTCGATGCGAAGCTCGACGCCAAACTGTTCGAGGATGCTGACGGGCGGAGGTCTCCTCCTTCGGATCGTTCTGATTGTACCTTAGCAAGCGTTTCGGCTGATGGGAGACCGGCCGTCGTGCCATTGAAGAAGGTAACCGAATCACCTCCTCCAGCTGCCATTGCAGCAGCGTTGAAGATGGCCGCCGTGTTCCGTCCGTCAAGACGCAAGTGGAGGCGCTCGATGACAGCTTCCAGAAGACCATCTATACGATAGGGCCGAGCAAGCTGGAGTAGCGAGCACAAAATTTGCGGAGTGCACAAGGTCGAGTTCGGCGGGGGGAGGGAAGAAGTATAAAGGTAATGTGCGAGTGCCTGCAGGGTGAGCTGAGTATGCGGGAGGTACAGAGTACGTGGCCTGGACGTCGGGTTGGGGTTCTCGGCGTTTGGCGGATCGAAAGGTGTAACCGTCGAGGCCATGCTGGGGGTGACTGTGAGGGCTGTGCTAGCTGTCCTGATGCTTGGCGTGATGGTAATGCTTGAGTTGCGCCATGCGTGGGAGCCTGTCGAGGGTCTCAGTGTAGCAGCGTCCGATGAACTCGGGTCCGATGCAAATGCTCCCTCGCGTAATAGCTGGTTGAAGTAAGGGCCCCACCGTTTCGCCACAAGGTGTGAGTTGACGGGAATGCGCTCGCCTCCAATAGCCAAAAATTCCATGTCGGCAAGTTCCCGCAATCCCAGTGCCATCGCTCCTAACTCTTCTGCAGCCGGCGAGAGTGTCCGTCCTCCGCTTGCTAGGTCTGATGCGTTCTGCAGCATGCCCGGCGAGCTCACAGAAATGTACCCGGATGTCGGTGTCGTCCTCCGGGGGTTGTCGTAAAGTCCAAAAGCCTCCAACTCCACCATGCAAATGTTCGAAAAATTGATCCTCCGATGGTTGTAGTCTTCCACCAAGCTTCGCTTCCGATTTCCCAGAATGACAAATGTGTTGCGCCTGCTCCAAAGTACACCACGGTTCCAACTTCCCTGGCTGAAAATGCTACCTCCGGCATCGATTCGACTCCACGTAAGATTCCGGAGGTCGAGCGCCCAAAGGGCGTACTCCTGTTTGGATGAAGTTAGGAAAGTACCGCTCACAACAAAGTGGTTTGCAATGACGCCTCCATTAGGAAACCGCAGGCCCGGCGGCGAGAAAGTGCCGTTCATAGGCTTCTCTGTCAAGGTCCCGTCCGGCATTCTGACTTGAAGCTCAAGCTTGACATCCAGGAAGTTGTAATTCGAGTAAATTAGCATCGAGGAGCCATTTTTCTCGGGATCCTGTTCGTCCTCGGCCGGAGCGTCGCCCTTCCTTCCGCCGGCTCCGATTGCCGATGCAGGCATTGTCGTAAGCGGTGCAACCACACTCCTGTACGCACCGCAGCTCCGGCCTAGCGTGTTTGTGGCAATCCACTTGAGACTCCTCAAATTGAAAACGCTGATCTGTTCAATGTAGTGGTTCGCGCTGTCCTGGCCTCCTACGACCACCATCTCCGCGCCGCCGGTACCGTCCAGGTCGATTCCAATCGAGCCGGAATTGGGTTGGTTGGCCGATGCAGGGTTGTGATGAATAGCAGAAAGGGGGGCGCTGGAAGACGCGAAAACCGCCGAGGAGGGAAGGATGGCGGCGCAGTGCGCATAACGTCCCTGCGGAGAATCCGACGTATCGATCTTCATCCAGTTTCGCGTGTTAACGTCGTAAATATGTATGTCTGACATGACAACCACCTCCGGCGAGTTATCTTGCGCGCTCGCCTGGTTCGGGGCTGTGGGCTGGCCATTCGGGAGAATTGCCGGAGACATGCCACCATAGCAGACAAGCTTCGTGTCGCCGAGGGCACAGACACTGTGGAAATAGCGTGGTGGGGGAATATCGCCCTGAGTCTGCAGCTTCGTCCAGTGTCGACGGACAAGGTCCAACTCGTAGAGATCATTTGTGAGCTGTGGCCGGGTTCTGGATAACCTCCTCCCGCCAAACACATAGAGCTTGTCTCCCAAAACCGTGGTTGTTGCGCCCACCAGCGGATGAGGTTCACGACCGGTGGTCCTGTGGACGTTGCAGACAAGACCGGACAGACCAGATGTGGACTGGGAAGGAGTGCTGAGACCAGCAGTCATCAAGGGAGTCATGCCAGGCGTTCTTGCTGCCGAAGAAGGGCCGGCGTCATCTTCTCTAGCCATCTTGGACAGGCTGGTGCTGCTGCTGTTGACGCTGCGGGTCAGAAAAGCATTGGAATTACTTCTGAATTGCTGGTCCGGAAACGGTTGGGACGGAGACGGTTGCGACGCGTTTGGATCCATCGTATTGGCCGCGGGAGTGCCCGGAGACTGTTTAGGGGGAATTCGGAGCGGAAAGATGGCTTCAGTCTTTGCTAAATGCTGAGAGAATGGGGAGAGACAATCGCTTGGAGTCTGTAAAGGTGAATCGGGTAAAGTTTGAACCGGTTGCGCCCAGGATGGGATCACAATAGCAACATGCCTCGGCTTGGACAGGACAGGATCGACAGGCAATTTTCTGCCAGGTAAGGGAAAATCAGGGATCGAGCTAGTCGGAGTTTTCGCAGACGGGCTTTCGAGAGATTTGCGCGGGCTGTCGGGGAGCTCTATTGGAACATAGCGCGGAATAACAATTGGAATGTGCCTTGGGCGAGCAACCTGACCTGCAGCGGCCGGGGTCGGACAAGAAGGCTGAAAAGGACCTCTGAGTGGCGCAGAAGACTCGGAATTGCTGCGCCCGGCTGAGGAGTGGGAGCTTGCAGACGCCTTGCGCTCCCTCTGGTCAGGGAGCTGGGTCGGGAGCGGCGGCCTGGGGGATCTGGGCCTCTTCCACGCAAAAGGCTGAGATGGCGAAGTGGGAGATGGGTCCTTGGGGAAGCCGAAGACTCCTAGGGGATTCATGGTCAGCGCGGTGATCGACCGTCAGAGACCAGGTCTTGGTGGGAGAAAGATAGGGATATCCAGCGAAGGGGGAGGGGAGGGCCGCGCTCCCTCGACTTTGGCGGCGAGCCATGGTGAACGCTACATAACAGTTTCAACGCACTGTTAGGTCATGGCAGCTGCGGTGAACTGGGTCTCGGCCAGCAGCAGCGTGATCTTGCGTCAACAGGAGCGCGGCTTGACATGGGGGTAGGCTCGGCTGTGTGACTGGCGCCTGGAGCCGAGGGCTGTCTTAGACAAATTCGGCGCGCGCATGGACGGCGGGCTGCAGGCCCGCGGTGATGGTTGAAAATTTGGCGTCCGCATCGGGGCGGCATGGGGGGTGGGTTGCATGCAACACAAGGAGGCGCCTTACCTGAGGGGGCTCAAGGGCGCTGTTGGGCAGGCGGGGGAGGCAGCGCTAGGGCGGTGGTACTGCGCGGGCGGGAGGGCTGGAGGGAGCAGAGCCTGAGGGGTCTTGGGGGGAGTTGTGCCTGGGAGCCGGAGGAGTGAGTACAGACGGGGCGCACGGGAGGTTCGCGGCTGTCGTTTGGGGTTGGGCCCTGCAAATCGCAAGCCAAGGCCGCGCGCGCTAGGGCCATGCAAGGAGCACCGCCGCCCGCAGCGCGATGCACGTCAACAAAGCCCGCGACCACTCGACCGTCACACCGCTGCTTTCAGCAGCGTGGCCGCCATCGCACACGGCTGCAGCGCCGTTGGCTGCGGCAAACGGCCCAGCATCTTCAGAGGCACACGTTGCCGCAAGACAGCGATCGCCTGAGACCGCAGCGGCGCACGGCGCACCCGGCAACACCAGACGCAGGTACTCATTTCTATTTCATTCATTGCGTTGGGTATCTGGCGGTGACCGCCTGCTCATCTAGACTATCGAATACATTCACCGCTTTTGTCTCAGCCCTACGCCCTCGGCTTACACGTTCGCGCTGGTCTGGTCCTTGGGCAGCGGCGTGAACCTCAGGTACGGCTTGACGATCTTGAGGTTGGGGTAGATCTTCTGCGCATCCTCGGTCTTGACCGACGGGTGGACGATGACGTCGTCGCCCGGCACCCAGTTGATCGGCGTCGTGACCTTGTTCTTGTCGCCCGTCTGGAGCGAGTCGACGATGCGGAGCACCTCCGCCGAGTTGCGGCCCGTCGACGCGGGGTACGACAGGATGGTGCGGATCGTCTTCTTGGGGTCGATGACGAAGACGGAGCGGATGGTGAAGGCAATGCCCTTGGAGTCGACGTTGGTCGCATCCTGGTGGTCGAGCCTGCGCCTGCGTCAGCTTACTGCGCCTAACTCCGCGGCGCGCCGGATACTCACATGTCGTAGGCGTAGGCGACCTTGCGCTCCTTGTCGCCGATGATGGGGAAGGTGAGGTTGCTGCCGGTGACCTCGTTGATGTCGGAGATCCAGCCGCCGTGGCTCTCGATGGTGTTGGCCGAGAGACCGATCAGCTTGACGCCGCGCTTGGTGAACTCGGGCTCGAGCTTGGCGAAGGCGCCGAGCTCGGTGGTGCACACGGGCGTGTAGTCCTCGGGGTGCGAGAAGAGGATGACCCACTTGTCGCCGATGAACTCGTGGAAGTCAATGGGGCCGGCCGTGGTCTCGGCCTTGAAGTTGGGGGCAATGCTGCCCAGGCGGAGGGGCTCGGCGCGCTGCTCGGTGGCCATGGTGATGAGTCTGCGGGCAGGCTGCGTCAGCGGCGCGTGGAGGGGCAAATTCGAGGCGGGGGAAGGTACCTTTGGATGGGTTGGAGATGAATTGAGTCACAGAAGTGCTTGCGAGGGCTGCAGAAAGTCGGGCTCAAGACGGTTGGAGCGCGGGGTATTTGTAGGATGGCGGGGCAAAGCTACAATGGTGGAATGATGCGAAAAATCGGATGAATAATGCCATCAGCAGCCCTCAGCATTACTGGATGCGGCAAAGCTGCGATTGCGTGCTCAATTGCTTTGATTCTGCCGGCACATGGCAGGCCAATGGCATTGTGGGGTTGGCTACCGCCTGCGCCCATCTTGCGCCGCTGGGTTCTTAGCCGTGGCCGACAGAGCAAGCTAAGCCTTGGTATAGAAAAGGCGGCAGGATCAGCATCGCGCAAACGTGCTGTCAAATGTCAAATTCTGTGACAGCGACGCTGCGGTGTCGGAGAGGTGCCGGCAGTCGTGCTTTGTCATATCTAGGCCGCCTGGCGTCCCCAAGTCCCCCAACTTATTAAACGCCCCCAATTCCCCTCCAAACCGCCAAGTGCTTAACCCCGCCAATCACGGCGAACCTTTTTCCCGAAGCTAGTCTGACAGTCTCCAAGTTGGAGGCGCGTCCATTATTGCAGCTGTCGTATGCCTCCTGACTAATTCCAGATGCAGCCTTCTCGCATTGCAGTTGCAGATGATTCACTTCCTTCCACACCTCCTCCGCCATTGACGCCGCGCGTACCCCCCCACGGACCCGAGGCCTCGAAAATTTCCAGGCTCTCGTTCCAGGCAGCGGACGAGGCCCAGCGAGTCCTACTCACGCTCTGTGCAGCAGAGAGCCTGAGTGCACGTGGGCTCGATCGCAAACCCTAACCCAACTTCAACCACGCACAGCGATTAGCGCATTATCGCACGTGTTGCGGGCGAATCAGGGTGGGCGAGGTTGCGCTGTGCCGCCGGCTGGCCCATGCCGCGTCTGGTTTCGCTTCGCCGCCGGGAATAAGAGCTGTCGTAGTCATCACTCTATTCGGCGGGTGCTTCCGCCTTCCGCCCATGCGAGATGGAGCCGGATCTTATCTCACGAAGGGATGCAGGGCTGGGGGGATCCAGCTAAACTCATCCCAGCCGGATCAACCTCCGTATAGGGTGTCGCCTCATCATGGATTCGATATGCCGTCATGGTGCGGCTAGGGCGGACCGCCATTTCGGCAGGCGTTTGCATCCTCCCAAACCACTGGTTGCCGGTCGGGGCAGTTGGAGTAGCAGATCAGCCGCGCCCTATGCCTGGGAATAAGCACATGTTTCCAGACCGCTACCCGTTTCCCGCTACCGCTGCGGCACCAGTGACTTCTTCTCCGCTCGTGTGGGTCTTTTTTCGTTCCGTCCTACGCAAATGGCTGCCACTGCTCCATTTTCTTTAAGTCCTGGGCCCCCTCGCCCGCCGTGACTCCCCTCTCCTATGCCAGACTTCTTTCTGCCTGCCCTCGCTGTGTCTTTTCGACCAGCAGCATTCCCCCGCAGTAATGGCGAGCCCCGAGGTCGAGCTGCCTCGTTCGTCATCCTCCGTCATTAACGCCGGGAATGGCGCGGAAATAAGCGACCCTGACGCGGAGAAGGACTACGATAAGACGTCCAGAAGAACCACCTTGGACGGCACCTTGGAAACCCCCATCGTATGGCACTACCTCACCTTCGAGACCGACCTACCACACCCATCAAGCCTACAGCCCCCCTCCGACGGCGCCGCTCCACCACCAGAATGCCCGAACCTCAAGAAATATGGGAACCCCTTTGATTGGTCGCCTAAACACAAATCCATCATCCTCTGGTTATCATGCATCGCCACAGCCATGACGGCCTATACAGCAGGCTCTTACAGCCCGGGCGTCGGCCAGATGTCAGATGAATGGCATGTGAGTCGTGTTGCTTGCCTCGTGGGCATCACCATCTTCACTTGCGGCTTTGCCGTTGCTCCAATGGTCTTGGCACCCTTCTCCGAGATCAACGGTCGGAAACCCGTCTTTTTGACCTGTGGCATCCTCTTCGTCATCTGTCAGCTGTGCTGCGCCGTCACACAGCGTTACGGCGGAATGCTCATCTCTCGCTTTTTTGCAGGCATCGGTATGTTGTAATACAACTATCGGTACAAGGCTAACATGCTAACGGGAACTAGGCGGAAGTACCTTCTCCACCATGGTCGGTGGCGTCGTTAGTGACATCTACCACGCCGCAGACCGAAATACTCCCATGGCCATGTTCTCCGGCTCGGCATTGCTGGGAACAGGCCTCGGGCCTCTAACATGCGGCTGGATTGCGCAATACATAAGCTGGCGGTGGATCTTTTACATTCAGACAATCGTCGACGCCGTGCTAATGGTTGTCATCTGCATCTGCTTCAAGGAGACTCGCGGAAGTGTACTGCTTAGCCGGAAGGCGAAAACAGTGAACGAATGGTACGAAGCACGGGAGCAAGCGGGATACTTCAACTTCGACATGCCCTCCGACTCCAATCCGCAGAAGAAAGTGTCCCAGCGGATCAGATGGAAAGTTAAGTCAGATGAGGAGCGCGCCGACCTGATGACCATGATCTCCATCTCGCTGTACCGTCCATTCCATCTCCTACTCACCGAGCCGGTTGTATTCTTCTTCTCGCTCTGGGTTTCGTTCAGCTGGGCTATCCTCTATCTCACCCTCGGCGCCATCCCTCTCGTGTTCGAGACCCGTCACAACATGTCACTCGGGCAAGCCAATTCCATCTTCGCAGTCATGGTCGTCTTCGCCGTCCTTGCCGTCCTGCTAAGCATCTACCAAGAAAACTGGGCCCGCCGCAAAGGAAAGCTCGTGGACAACCCTGAAGGCCGCCTTTACTTCGCTTGCATTGAGAGCGCACTCATGCCGATTGGCCTCTTCATGTTCGGCTGGACGTCAGCCAGCTCCATCCATTGGATAGTCCCAACCATTGCCATTGGTCTGGCCACAGTGGGCATCTTCTCGATCTGTATGATTATACCCCTTTCCCCGTCGACTGCTGTACTGACTGCATGCCTAGACCTCGCCACCTTTAACTACCTTGCCGATGTCTACCACCGCTATGCGAGCTCTGCGCTCGCCGCACAGTCTTTCTGCCGGAACATGCTGGGTGGCGCTTTTCCGCTCATCACCGCCCAGATGTACCACAAGTTGACCTACGGCGGCGCATCAAGCTTGCTCGGCGGCATCGGCGCGGTGCTCACGATCGTGCCCTGGGTGCTCGTCTTTTATGGACCACGTATCCGCAGGAGGAGCAAGTTCGCCAGCGAGATCATGAAGAACTAAGATTGAGTATGATAACGACCGAAAAAAGCATGGATATCGTAATGGGGTAATGTCGAGGCGGAGATGAAGGCCTACGCGGACGATCGAAGCGTTCCATCTCGGACAATTTCCAGAAAGAGAAGTGCGGGGCTGCCGACCGGACGGGGGCCCGGTTACATGGGAACAGATTCCGATCGAATGGAGGCTCTCCGCGTGGTGAACATCTTGGAACGTAAGTAGATTGCTAGAGCGCTAATAATAATGAGACGGCCGGACACGACTACTTCATGAGCATGGTTCTTATCATTGTGTATGGACCGGCCTGGAACATGACCGATGGTAACACTTGGATCGGAGAAAAGAAGCACTAGCGCAGCTAGCCGTGGAGTCGGTTCCTGCGACAAAACGGGCGACAGCTTGAGTGGTATTATAACAAAAGTATAGACAGGCTCGACACCGAAGCGTCTGAATTTGCATGACAAGCGGACTCGTTTCTTGGGACTGTGAGCTGGTTCGACTGACCATCCCCCTGGACAGGCCCATCTAGGTGTCCATTCCCTTTGCACCACCGTCGCCAGATGTTGTGCCTTTTCCGCTGCCGGCCGGCCGACTGATCCGGCCGGCGAGCCGTGTCCCGTTCGGAACCATGCCAGTCAAGACGCAAGGCTAACCAAAGCCCTTGCCGGCGCTAGGTCCGCTCGTGCGATACGCTTTGCTGAGTACATTTGAATCCGCAAAGGAGATGACAAGCCAGCCAATCACAGGCCGACATTCCCGATCGGAACTCAGCAAGCCCAAATTTCGCTCCGGTAGGGCTTAGGGCGAGCAACGGCCAGCTGTCAAGAGCCGACCGTGGCTCTTGGGTGACAGGGGTAAGCGAAGCAGCCTCGGCTCAGGGCACCAGACAGAGCTCGTCCGCCGGGCGGATAGAGCTCTCCTTCTGCGCCGAGTCGCACACACCCTCTCCACTTCTCGCTTCCTGGGACCACCTCGCACCCCTCCCCCATCGTTCTCCGCGCGTGTGATACCTACGCATTAGAGAGCACAAGTCGTCCTTTGGTCCTCTGTTCTCCGTCGCCCCCAAAGAGAAAAGCTCTTGTCCTCGCTTGTTTTGCCCCGAAGAATCCCAGCATCGGGGCCAGCTGATTGCTTGACACTCTCTGAACTCTTGGTCAATCTCACTTGTCTTTCCCTAACTACATTTACGGCCGGGTGCCCGCTGCCAGCTGTTTCTTTATAATTCCTCTTCTGTACTACCATGACTTCACACCCGCATTGGATCTGCTACTTCTACTTCCCACACCTCCAATTATGATACTAGCAATATAATCTTTATCCAACACTCACAAACCTCAATCCATTCTCTACCGCGCCTTCCTCCCCTTCCCACGCGCCAGGCCCAGTAGCGACATCTGCTGCCCGAAGAATGCCACGTCCGTTCCCTCTCCCAGTCCAGCCTCACCAACCTCCACCCTAACCACAGCCCCATCTCCCGGAACAGTCCCCCTCCTCCCCGCCGCTGCCGCCGCCGTAGGCACGCTCGCCGCCACCGCCTACCTGGACGCGCGCCTGGGGCTGGGCTACGACGTCTCGCTGCTGCGGTCCTACGGGCACGCCGCCTACGCCGCCATCGGCGCCGAGCGGCGCGGACGCCTCTCGCCCTTCTACGAGCTCGAAACCCTCGCGCAATCGCCCGCAACCGCCGACGACGTGTTCCTGCTACTCCCGAGCCACAACCACCACCCTTCGAAAACGACGACCACAACCGCGACCGGTCCCCAGCTACGAAACACCAGCACCATTAACAGCAACAATGGCACTAGCGGTGGTGAGAGCACCGTCACCCTCACGCGCTGGACGTACCGCCAGATCCACGCCGCGGCGCAGCGGCACGCAGCGTACCTGCGGCGCGCGCACGGCGTGCGGCCGGGCGAGGTGGTGGCGCTGGACATGGCCAACGGCGCGCGCTTCGTCATCGCGTGGTTCGCCGTGTGGGCGCTGGGCGCGATCCCGGCCTTCATCAACTACCACCTGCGCGGCGCGGCGCTGCTGCACTGCGTGGGCGTGTCGACGGCGCGGATAGTGCTGGTGGAAGAAGCGGAGGACGACGGGGCGGAGAAGGAGGGTGGAAAGTACGAGGTTGGCGGGGAGGTGGCGGCGGTGTTGGCGAAGGGCGAGTTTGCCGAGGGCCAGGCGAGGAGGGTGGTCGAGGTGGTGAGGTTGGGGAGGGAGTTGGATGCGGTGCTGGAGAGGGAGGAGGGCTGGCAAGAGATCAGACCGGATGACGGCGGTGGAGGAGGAAGAGGGGCGCAGCTGCATGATATGGGAATCTTGATCTACACCAGCGGTACGACGGGATTGCCGAAGCCAGCGGTCGTGAGCTGGGGCAAGATGCGGGCGGCGGGCACGTTCGTGGGCAAATGGCTGCCGCTGAAGAAGGGAGATGTGCTATACACGGTCAGTAACCACTCCATCCCCACTCACCTTGAGACTTTCAATCGATGGCATACACTGCTCTCCAGGCCTCATGGCTGATATCCGAGGAAACAGTGCATGCCCCTCTACCACACCTCCGCCTCCATGCTCGCCCTCCTCTCCACCCTCTTCGCCCAAACCACCCTCGCCCTCGGCCGCCGCTTCTCGGCCACGCGCATCCTCCACGAACTGCACGCCACGCGCGCCACGCACCTGCAATACGTCGGCGAAACGCTGCGCTACCTGCTCTCGACGCCCGCCAACCCGGCCCTGGACGCCACGCACCGCGTGCACACCATCTTCGGCAACGGCCTGCGGCCGGACGTGTGGCAGCGCTTCGTGACGCGCTTCAACATCGACACCGTCGCCGAGTTCTACGCCGCGACCGAAGGGCCCGGCGGCATGTGGAACAAGTCGCGCAACGGCTTCTCGGCCGGCGCCGTGGGCTGCAACGGCTGGCTGTCGGACGCGCTGATCTGGGGCCGCTTCCAGGCGTGCGTCGCCGTCGACGCCGCCACCGGCGCCGCCTACCGCGACCCGCGCTCCGGCCGCTGCGTGCGCGTGCCTGCCGGCACCGCCGGCGAGCTGCTGTACAAGCTCGACCCGGACGACGTGTGCCGCCGTTTCCAGGGCTACTTCAACGATGAGGGCGCCACGAGCAAGAAGGTGCTGCGCGATGTCTTTGAGCCCGGCGATGCCTGGTTCGCGACGGGCGACGTGCTGAGGCGCTGCGAACGGGGCCGCTGCTGGTGGTTCGTTGATCGCCTGGGCGATACGTTCCGTTGGAAGAGCGAGAACGTGAGTACCGCCGAGGTCGCGGCTCTGCTCGGCGACAGATGTCATGACGTTCTCCGCGAGGTCGTTGTTTACGGCGTTTTGGTGCCTGGTCAGGATGGGCGCGCCGGTTCTGCGGCCGTGGTGCTTAGAGACGGCGGTGGTGACGAGAGAACACAGCTATCGAGGTTAGCGGAAACGGCAGGGAAGGTACTGCCGAAATATGCCGTCCCGCTGTTCGTCAGGGTGACGTCGGCGTTGGCGGTGACGGGTACGAACAAGCCACAAAAGCATCTGTTGCAGAAGGATGGCATCGACCCGGAAGTCGTGGAAGCCAAAGGAGACCGGATATACTGGCTCAGAGACGGGAAGTATGAAAGATTCGGAAAGAAAGAGTATGAAAGATTACTGGGTGGAGGTGTGAAGCTGTGATAGAACCTGGATGCATGATAATGAAGGTGCTATTATAGAAGCGATACGGAAAGCCTAATGTGTTGGGACGGTTCAATTGGGGGTAGATAACCAAGGCAACTTTAAGACAATGGCAATGCACGTGCAACGAAGCAACGAGTAATCTTGAGTCCCGTACCTGATGAAAACCAGGGGTGGGTTTTGGGAATGTGGATATTTTTACTTCTGGATCTCATGCGAAAACATTTAAGCTATCCACGGACCTATGCTAGTCAAAGGTCGAAGACTAGGTGGATAACGTACACATCACGCCAGGCCAAAGGACACTTTCTTGACATAGAAATTTGTTCTATCGTCACTGAGACATAACTAGCCAATGGGCCTCAGCCCGTCATGACCCCTAAAATTGCAGAAAAGAAACCGTTCCGTCTATCATTTTACAAATGCCGTGGCTTCGCCAATTCCGTTGCACGTTTTGCTCATTCCTCAGTATGCGGCGGAGAAGCCCTTCAGCAATGACCATCCTCTACGCCGTAGTCAAATCGATCGGATATCAAAAGTTGCTGTTCACTTACGCGTCCTGGTCAAGGCCAAGGTCCTCCTCGGCGGGGACGATGCGGAGAGTGTTGGTGTGGCCCATACCGCCACGCCAGCCCTGAACGCAAATGACGGCGTCGCCGCGGTTGAGAACGCCGAGCTTGATGGCGTTCATGATACCCCACTTCAGGCGGCGGTCGACATCCTCCTGCCAAGGGGCGGTCTTGAAGTCGGGCTTCTCCTCGTTGAAGTAGAAGGGGTACACGCCACGGTACAGGTGAGAGTACTGCGGAAGGCGTTAGCAATGGGAATTTGAATCAAGATGGAGGTCAACTCACCCTCGAAGCGGCCTCGTTGCGGGTGACCATGATGATGGGGCAGACAGGGCGGTACTTGGCAACCAGACGAGCGGTGTTACCACTGGAGAACGAAGTTAGCAAAGTAGGAGAATTGCGTCACGGTCGAGCTTACCTGGTGGTCAGGACAAGGATAGCACCGGCGTTCTGCTCGAGAGAAGCGCTGACGGCGGCCATGGCGCAGGTCTCGGTGGTGGGGACAGGGACGGGAGCGAGCTTCCTCAGCTCGTCAAAGGCGCTGACGTAGGGAATTGCAACCTCGGCGAGCAGGCAGGTCTCGTGCATCATCTTGACGGCGTCCTCAGGGTAGTTACCCTTGGCAGTCTCACCCGACAGCATGACACAGTCGGCACCGTCCAGGACGGCGTTACCAACATCGCTGACCTCGGCACGGGTCGGGCGGGGGTTGTAAGTCATGGACTCGAGCATCTGGGTAGCGCAAATGACGGGCTTGCCGGCGATGTTGCACTTGGTGACCATCATCTTCTGGGCGATGAAGACCTGCGAGGGAGGGATCTCGATACCAAGGTCACCACGGGCAACCATAACACCGTCGGTCTCCTTGAGAATCTCGTCGAAGTTGTTGACACCCTGCTGGTTCTCAATCTTGGCAATGATCTGAATCTCCTTGCCATCCTCGCCGAGGACGTCACGGATAGCCTTGATGTCGCTGCCGCGACGAATGAACGAGGCGAAGACCATGTCGACCTTGTTCTTGACACCGAACCTCAGGTCGGCCTTGTCCTTCTCGGAGAGAGCGGGAAGATCGATGTCGGTCTTGGGAAGGTTGACACCCTTCTTGGAGGAGATCTTGCCGTTGTTCATGCACTTGCACCTCAGGTTCTGCTCGTCGATAATCTCCTCGACGGTAAACGAGAGAATGCCGTCGTCGACGTAGATGATGCGGCCAGTCTCGATGACCTTGGTGATGTTCTTGTAGTCGACATACCTGTTGCATACTGTGTCAGACATGCCCTTTCTGAAGTGTGCCCGGGGTTTCTTACATCTTCTTGTTGTCCGACTTGGTGGCATACTCGTCCTCGGTGGTGACGATGATCTCGTCGCCGGCGCTGATGGGGAGGTCCTGGTCGCCAACAGTGTTGCCGGTACGGATCTCAGGACCTTTCTGCAGTTCACAGCCAGGTCAGCGGAAGGTAACACAAGGTGCAACGAGTGGGGGCGCGTACGGTGTCCAGGGCAATGGCCAGGGGACGGCCGGCCTGGGTGGCCGCAGCCTCGCGGGCGTGGTCAATCACGGACTGGTGGTACTGAAGCAGCTGTTAGCCGGAGTCTCCAAAACTTGTTCCTAGGGCGTACGAACCTCATACGAGCCGTGGGAGAAGTTCATGCGGACAATGTTCAGGCCAGCTGGGAGCTGTCAGCAAAATCACGGCAGCCGCGGGGTAAGTGTGGACGCACCCCTGCGGAGCATGTTAATCTTCTCGGCGGAGTTGGTCTTGGGGCCTAGAATAGAGAAAGTCAGCCTGGAGAATCTCATGGCGAGGGCCAGGAGCAAAGGGGACTTACCAATGGTGCCGATGATGGAGGTGCGGCGGTAGTTCTTGGCCGGGCGGTACTCAGTGTTGAGCTGCGACAACCACTCGGTGCGCGTGCGGCCAGAGGCCAGGTGGTCGAGGGCGTTGGCCATGACTGCTGAAGGGCGCGAGAGCGTAAAGTGTACGAGGGGTGGTGAGTCTGGTGTTGGGAGAGGGGTGTCAGAGCGGAAGTTGCGGCGGCGGCGCAGAAGAAATATGCTGGGGGACAGCTCCGCGTCGGAGGTGGGCGGCGGCGGCGGGAGCGCGGCACGCCAACCAACAAAACTCACCGGAAAAAGCGCTTTCTGCACGAAGCTGCCGCAAAGAGCTTCGGACTTTGGGGGAAAGCAGTGGGATGAGTCGTGGAAGGTGCGAGGAGGCCTGCGAGACAATGCTGAGGGTCGCGCAGACTGGCGGGCTGGCAATTTATTTTTTTTGTTGACGGCGTTTGGCCAGGCGTCTGTTGGCCTTCTGACTACAAGCTCCAACGACCCCACCATCCCGCTACGTCTACTGATTGAGTAAGTGGGCAGAGCTCATCCCGCCGCGCCCTGGCGTTACACACCGAAACACGATAAGACGGCCCTTTTGGCGGCCAATCGCCTGTCGCAGCGCTGCACGCACGCCTGTCCGCCCACGCCGCTCACTTGCTGCAGCTGCAAGCGCTGAGCTTCTTGGCCGTCGCAGCGGTGCCGTCCGCGTCGCCTCTCCGCCCGAGCGTCCGCCCACCAGCGCTCTTTGAACGGGCCTCCGCCGCGCACGTGCACCCAGCCTCGCCCGTCAGGCACCCGTTGCAGCCGACGCCCGCGAGTCGCCTGCACATCACGCCTCGCTGATCAGCCGCCGACCCAGGTCAAAACACCAGCACCAAGTCGCTCTCGATCGCTGCGAGCCCCTTGCGCTACCCGCCTCACCCTCCGTGCAATAACCTCAGGCTCCACGCGCAAACTTGCAAGTCGCCACCATGGTCGTAAGTCGCTCAACTCCCGTCACTCCACCAGCTGATATGACGCTCCGCCTTGCTCACCACCATCACATCAGTTCGGACGACTGACCCACTACGCCTTCGACGCCGTCCTCTGTGCGCATCCCCGTACCGCCCGTTACCGGCCCTTCATTAGTCTCTGACCGTGCGATCCAGTGTCTGCCTTCCTGGCTGGCGTCAAGCGCTCCACCGGCCTCACGTATGCCTTCCATCCCTTCCCTCCCGCCCTGGCCTGACAGTCCGAGCATTGTCCGCACAACCCCTTCACCCTTTTTTGCTTTATTTCGCGCAAACCCAACAACATCCTCCGTGGACGTGCAAAACAGACCGTGGCTAACGATCACCCGCCATTTCCGGGACTCGTAGACCTAGTGTCAAATCCGAGACTATCAGCGAGTCGGAGAATGTGAAGAAGTGGCTTGACAACTACCTGTGGGTTGGCGAGGTTGTCATGGACCAGAGCGTCGCCCTCATGAGCTCCTCCGGTTACTTCGAGCGCAAGCGGTAAATGACCTTGGCCGCATCCAACCGTACGTTGCGACCGCGCACACGAGAAGGATACTTCGGGCGAGAGGATCGAGGCATGTATATGTTCAGGCCACAAACGCCCCGACATGGCAGGCGAAACGCCCAGCCGCGGAGCGCCAGAGGAGCGGGATATGAAAACTCTACTCGTGCGAGGATACTAGGGAATAGGATGGGGGCGTTTCTAGGCGACTATACCTCTGATCAGTTCTTTGTGGCATTCCAGGCAATGCATGGACAAATTCATTTGCTATACCGGTTATCGAGTTCCAACAACGGTACATGCCCATGCGCATCTGCTACAATGCTAATTCAAGCTAGATTGTCGTAGTACCAGACCATCCCGTCTGCGCATGTCGTTCCGCCAAGTTGCGCTCCTATATCAGGCGACCGCGGTTCGTATTTTTCGAGGCCCGCCGGAGACTAAAGTGTCAAGTCTGGTTCCTGCGATGGATGCTTCCTCGTCCGGGCTAAGATTAATACACATTACGACGTTCTGGTGCTTATCGTACTTGGATTTTCACTATCGCTCTCCGTGCCGAGGATCTCTCGTTGGACAAGAATGCTGTCTCTCCGCGTCAACCTGGAAGCTCGTGGCTCCTCGTCCAGGTAATCGTCGAGGCGTAATTTGGTCAACGTCCAACCTTCTGTTCCGTGTATACCATCGATGCTTTTCTGACGATTCGGGGACGACATCTTCCACTGGACTACACTGAAATGTGCGGTTGCCGCCGCGGATGAGGGCGTACTGGGAAAGGCAATTACCGAACAACTCAGTGATAGGCTCCCTTGGCCCACCCCCTCGAGGACGGATGGCGGAGCCTCGCAAATGGCGTTACCCATGGAGAAGGTCGGGCATGGATGCCGATTCTGGAGACAAGTGGTGGAAAAAGAGTTCGCCGAGGCCAGTCAAGTCGGTGGATGCTGTGCTTGTTGACAACGACGCACACCCTGACAACCTCCAAGGCATGCCTTTCAAATACCTCACGAGAGTCTGGAAGTTTTCGAAAGTTTTCATTTTTGTCGGGAGAGGTAAGGGACGCCGATGAAAAGCTTTTAGAAGTTGGCGTTATTGAGCTACATACCCCACTGAGGATACAGCTCGCAGAACAGAAGGCGTTACATGTCAAAGATGGCCGTGAACCTGGAGTCGACCTTGATCCTTTGAGTGCGGCCCGAAGCTGATGAGGACGTCTTCGATTCCATGGTCGTGCCCGAAGACTAAGATATTACCGTGATTGTCGAGGCCGGCTTGGAACTTCTTTCGACGTCTCAAACTTTCAAGAAGGTGGATGTACGGGTCGAGCGGCGCCATTGTGAAAATTTTCTCATGGCTGTCGTGAGATATTGGAAGAGTCGGTCCCTCGAAGTTGAAAGATGAGGTGATTGGGTTTGCAGACAAGGCAGGTTTGATCTAATGCACGTGATGTTATAAACTCGTGTAGATTCCCCGATTGACAGTGTTGAAAAAAGTTAGTATCTCAGCAAAACGTACACCTTCCAACCTAGACGAGCTTTCACCACGACGACCTCACGCAAACGGTCCAAACTTATTTGGTGTCAATGCTCAAGCTTTCAATTCCAGTCGAACTTTTGTTAAAGTACATTCACACGCTATAGCTTCTCATCGAAGAGCTTGATTTTGTACTGATCCACACCTTCGTGAACACCCTGCCAGTCATGGCGATGCAGGGCAAAACTCTCACACTCAGGCGCCGGAATCCGCGGGAATATTCCCAACTTCAATATGACCTTTCCCTTGCGAGACGGGACAACAGACCTTATCGGGCTGCTCAGGCAATAATCAGCAACGGCGTTTGAGTCTCGCCGCGGGCCACAATGACACTCACTTGCCACATCTGCTGCAGAACCATCGACCGAGCGGCTCGCCACTTCCCGTCTGTGTGTCGACGAACTCTTTCAGCGTGCCGTCTTTGTCTTCGATCGTAACCTTGTCCTCCTCGATCATCAAATTCGCGGCGACATAGCTCCCGGCAACTTTCCGGCAGTTGGCGCAGTGGCACAGATGGCCGCGGCGCTTGGTGAAGAGCTCCTTGTCATGGATGGTAACGTGGATGCTGCCGCAGAGGCAATGGCCTGAGATCCCCTCGGAGAATTCGGAGATTGGGTGTCGATTCGGGTCACCGGTGAGTTCGGGCATGGTTGCAGGGTGGTATTTTGCAATTAGACCTTGGCAGGGCTGCACGGCTGAACGCAGAAGCTCAGAGTAGGCTTTTGTGATGTGTATAAGATCTGCTTGATCTGGAAGAGCTACCTTTATATGATGCGGTAGACGTCGGTATTCGGAGTGCGGGGTATGTCATATCGCTAAGCTGGCTTACAAAGCTACATCAGCTGCGCAGAAGGCAAAGTGGAACCTGTGAAGATGCCGTCCTAGTCAATTACATAATCCGTCAGACGGTCCGTCATCGTATCCTGTCGGTAAACAACAGAATGGATTATCACTGAAAAGCCGGAATAGACAGGGCAGTAAATAAGCGGTTGGATTGTTACTCAGCTAATAAATGAGGTGGATATAAGGTACTCGGCACGCACCCAAGATTTCCACGCCGATCGAAACTACAGTCCAAATATGTACGCTTTACATGACACTTAGGTCCAAACAACCCTCTAACGTCTTTGAGACACTTCCTCTCTCCTCTGATTCCTTGCCGATTCTCACTCACAACAATATGCTCTGCCGTCTCCATGGCCCTTGCTATGCAAATCCTGATCGACTATTCCACCCCTCGGCGAATATCTTGCCGCTCCCTTCAAGAAGTCTGAGAATACTACAAAGCGTCCGCTTTTAGTTGAATAAAGTGAGTATGTATGAATATGCTTTCTGTCGTCCTCGCCTGTCCAGGAGGAAGGAGCCCCTATCAGCTGAATTGTGTCGAACCGCTGGGTGGCGCATTTTTTGCTCCGCTGAATTTCAACCAAAGTACCCCTCTTTACCAAAGCAGTAACGTCTAGGCTCTTCGCAGAGTATGTACCATGCCCTGGTGACAGTGGAAGGCTTGCGGATAAGGTCTGTTGAGCGCGATGTGACAAAGGAGATGATGTCAACGTCGGGGTCGGTTTCACTCGCTTTCCGCGTGAGGAAAACATTCGTGAAAACGCATCGGTCACAGCTCATCTTGCTGGAAACACCGGTGAGCTCATTTTTGTAGCAGTGCATTTGGTTGGAACATCCCAGCATGCGTGCGTGGTATTGGTGCGATGAAGAGAGCCAGATCCAGTCGGGGGGGAAGCGGGTGGCGATATCAGTAGTCAGCCCGTGAGGACAGATCTGTTCGGATGGAAGACTCGCAATGGCGTGGGCGAGCTCCAGATCATCGAGAGGCTTGCCGTGGGCTGCTGTCATCAAAAAGTACGTGCGGTTGAGCTCTACCAGAACCTTGCCGACGGCAGCAATGGCGTCGCAGCCAACGCATTCGACTGTTCCCTTGTCTTCAAGCAGCTCCAACATTTGGTCGAGTCGAAAGCTTATGTGCGGGCATAGTTCGATCAAGCCGGGAGCAGCAATGCAGCGGCGTTGCTCGGGCTCACGGCGTCGTTGATAGGTGGAGAATTGGCGCCGCTTGTGTGTTGTGCGGCAGCAACTGCACACAAGCTCACCGAGTGCGTTCAGCTGACCCAGACGCTCGGCCAGACAATATCGAGAGAATGTATCTCGGTCGGAGCGGTCTGCGAAGTCGGCACGGTCTTCAGGGGTGGCGGAGTCCGGGTTGGAAAGATGATGGAAACGCCTGGACGTTGCTCCTATTGCAAGCGTATCGGCTCCGGAGAGATGATCCATGATGTTCAGAATTCGCTCGTTGGGCAGATTACGAATTTGATCTTTCGTAGGGTTGTGTTGTTTTTCAATCGGAGGCTCATTGTCGCTTTGTGACTTGCGGCGGCGCCACAGTTTCACAAATCCGGACAACAAAGAGAAACAGGCTGCAGAGATGACCACGAGAGCCGAGATTTCCATCTTGCACGACATGCAAAGGTTATCGTAAGTCGAGAAGTTGTTTTTCGTGAAGGGGTTGTTGTAATTGGAAAGGAATATGGCAAACGTGACGGAGTTTATATTCGCTTGCAACCGCGATGGGGACAGGGCTACAAGCTTGCAAGACAAGACAAGACAAGACAAGCCGCCTATACCTCTAAGACAATAGTATTCACTCAGGATTCTCTGCGACAGAATCATTATTCTTGTCGCTGGTGAAGCGAGAGGATGATCAATTGGTGAAGGTATCGGGTTATTCCGACTCAACCTGTGCCCGGGAAGACCCAACCAGGAGACAAAGAGTAGAAGATACTAAACGCGGCTTATCAATAGGAGAGCGCCTGTGCTCTCGTCAGTTTTGTCTTGTGATTTTGGCAAGATCACTTGATCAAGACAATATCGTTGATGCTCAGCACGACTGAATTCAGCCCGGCGGTCCTTGTGTATGTGTCTTTTTATTTAAGATAACTACCTCACTATAACCTACCGTCCACGCCTTTTGTATACGAATGTTTCGGCATGGTGAGAGGGGAGATTTTATCGTATAAAAAATCACATGGATTGGAGACTGCCGGATTTGTCGGGCAGCTGCGTACCTCGATGATGAGATCAAGCCCTGAACTTGTTGACTCCGGCAGCCTCGAGTCGCAGCCAGAGAGAGGTTACGGTGGCAGCGGCAAGCAAAACACCTACCATGGTACAGCTATTCCTGTAACCCACGGGAGACTGCAATGTCATGCCCGAACCAACCTTACCGTTGCGCACGAGGGAGCCAGCTACCGGAGTGCCCACCAAGGTACCGAAACCGCGTACCATGTACAGAAATCCGTTGATGCTAGCAAAATTCTGAGCACCGAAGACCTCCATCAGACTGGTGGGGAAGAGCGAGACATAGGCACCAGCGAAGATACCGTAGGTGATTGCGAAGGTGACGAACAGGGCTTTGCCGGCGGTGTTTTGTCCAAAGAGCGTCGAGGGCAGCCAGAGGCCGAGTGTCGTAAAAGTGCTAACCAGGGTGCACAGAAACAGCGTATTCAACCGGCCAAAGCGATCAGCGAGGTATCCCAGAACCACCTTGCCGCCAGCACTCGAAGCGTTGCTGATAGCAATGAAGTTTGCGCCAGCGGCCGCGCTGTATCCCAGGGTGCGTGAGTAGGCGGACAAGAAGTAAATGGGGCCGTAGTATGCGGCAGCTTGGAACAGGGCGCTGAGGGCGTGGGCTGCGAATTTCTTGCTCCGTGCCACTCGCCAGTTTACCAAGGGGACCTGAAAGGCGCCGGTGCGTGAAGACCTCGATTGACGTTCCAGGGCGATTCTTCTTTCGCTCTCGGCATCCCAGCTCAGGATCATGCCGGCAGCGGAGATCAGGAGAAAGGCGACACCGCCGGTCAGTTGAAGGGCATGCCTGAAGCCGATGGACTCGTTGAGGAGGCGGATTATCGGCGCCCAGAATACGCCGCCTACGCCGGTGCCGCTGAGGACGACACCCATGGCGAGTCCGCGTTTCTCGTTGAACCATCCGGGAGCAACGGTAACGGCCGGGATGTAAGACATGCAAGTGCCAATGCCGAGGATAATGCCTTGGGCGATGATAAAGTGCCACAGCTGCTGGCCAAAAGAGGCAAGAACGTTGCCCAAAGCGAACACCAATCCGCCGATAAGGGTCACGGTTCGTGGCGAGTATGCTTTGGTCCAGGCCGAAGCGAAAGGTGCTCCCATGGTCATCAGCGACACGGCCAAAGTCCCGATCAAATCGATGGTTGCCGGGCTGGCATTCGCGAATGGCCCTCCGAGGGATTCATACAGCTCCTGGTAGACTCCGAAGGCAAAGTTCAGGCCGCATCCGGTAAAAGTCACCATGAAAGAGGCGAAGACAACCAGCACCGCTTTCCTTGGAATGGTGTTAGCACATTGGATAGATGCGGGAAAGGAAGCTCACCTGTTGCTGTTTGGTTCACGTGACGCATGAGAAGCACCCGACCTAGTCAGGCTGCGCTGGTCCAGTGATTCGAGTGGAATATCACGAGGTGTCTCCATGATGGGCAAGGCTGTGTTGATGAGATGAATCGATGTCCGAGTCTAATATTACCTCGCTTTGTGGATGTGAGTCATCTTCGGTTTGGAGTTGGCGGAGCCGACTAAGTACTTGCATAGTAAGCCCGGGTTCTCGGCTAAGGAAATTACCCCGCAAAATAGGGACGATGGCTCTCTCTATCCTACAGAGGAAATAATGGGGGTTAGGATGGAAGTCATGTACGTATATGACTTGCCTGGCGCACGGATACCTACGCTGGTGCTTCAGACAACTCGACAGCTACTGTCCCACCTCACCTTGTCCCAACGCCAAACTTTTCACCCCTCGAAAGACACCACAGACCCCAAAATTAGTAAGCAAGCTAGACCGGAAACTATGGTCTTCCCCGCGCCGATCGTCCTCAACTTCAACGCCAGCCACACGCCATTGTCACATCCTACACTCTCATCCATGGCTGGGCCAGCGGCTCTGATCATTTTCTCGGTTTTGCTTGTGTTCGGAATGTCTATGACTTCTTCTGCCGCTTTTAAGCCCTTTACGCTGACTCGAAGAACCGCTGCTGCCTACAGCCTCATTTGTGTTGATGTCTACCTATTGGTTGAAATCTCCTATTATTCAATTCAAAAAAGACTCATTCGATTACAAGCATGTGTTTATATCCTGAGAAGTCTGCATATATTCTTTAGTGTAAGAGTGGCTTGCAGCAATGATGGGGAATACTCTGACTTAATTGATTTCGTATTGAGATGTTGAACAAGGCGCAAATAAAAAAGACAACCCGGAAAGGAAAAATATTAGCTCTCAGCTGCCATCACCGTCTGGCGCGTACTTCATGATCTCCCACCCATTATCCTCGCACATCACGCTCCCCATCATCGCGTCGCCGCCGTTTCGCACTACGATCTACATCACTGGGACTTCCCTCAATATCTCTCTTCCTGCGCTCTCGGTTGTCCGAAGAGGTTGATTGATCATCATTGTCGCACTCCTCGTTGTCGCTCTCATCATCGTGGGAGTCGGAACAGAATCCGAATGAGCCTTCGTCCTCGGATGAGCTGATCCATCCATTATTGTCAGAGTCTGCGACCTCCTTCATCAAGGTGTCATCTTGTCTTTGTCCTGCAATGTTGAAAGGTGTTTGGAATACATTGTTCGTAATACCAATTTTTGCACCAAGAGCGACAAGGACCCTGGAAATGTCCAGGTGACCTCCTGCAACTGCGTAATGGAGGGGGGTATCTCCGGCCTTATCTTGAATGTTGATGACCGCCCCCCAGCCTGGTTCGAGTAATAAGTCCGCCAATTTCGAAGACCCATTTCTAGCAGCTGAGTGCAAAGATGTTTGGCCTTCGATATTTGCGATATCAAGTTTTGCTCCGTAATCGACAAGCATCCTGGAGACCCCCAAGTGACCTCCCGCAAGCGCATAATGGAGAGAGGTATTTCCAACGTTATCTTGAATATTAACGTTCGCCTCCGAGCCTCTTTTGAGTAGTAAGTCTACCAATTCAGAAAACCCACTCTTACAGACGGAATGTAGAGGTGTTTGACCTGTGGTATTTGCAATATGAAGCTTTGCTCCATAATCGATAAGGATTGTGGATATATCCAGGTGAGCTCCTGCAACTGCGTAGTGGAGTGGGGTATTTCCAGCGTTATCTTGAACATTGACTTCCACCTTCAAGTCTGGTTTGAGCAGCAAGTACACTAGTTTCGATGAACCGTTTTCAGACGCCGAATGCAAGGGTGTCTTTCCTGATTCAATGCCAACGGAATTGATCACATCTTGGCAATTCTCTGCTGCGTCTATGGTCATTTCCGCGAGGTGGAGATTGTTAGCTTCCACTGCATCATGAAGTCGGACAGCAGAGGCCAGCGAAAAGAGCTCCTCGCTCCAAGAAATTGGGTATGTCCTTGGAAGGCTGACGCAGATAGGGAACGGCTGGCTCTTCATCTGGTTCAGATTGTGTTTTCCATTGTTTCCATGTTCTGGATCTGCGCCGAATTCTATCAGCATGTCCATTGTTTCGCGCCCACCGCATGCAGCTGCAGTCCAAAGTGGTGTCCGTCCGGCACAGTCCTCCTCCAGCAGCAAGTCCTGGACTAACTCAAGAGATTTGGCAGTCTGGAGGAGGAGCTGAGTGACCTTTTGATCTGGCTGCGCCGTTGCAGTATCAAATTTGGAGAATCGGATAGAACGGTGCAACGAAGTTTGTCCTCTATTATCACGTTGAAATAGGGCTGTTCTCCTTTCTTCTGGTGTTTTCAACACCGCAATCAGCTTTTCTACCGCCTGAAGATGGTTGCACATGACAGCGAGGTGAAACGGTGTTACTCCTAGGCTGTCGTGTTGTAATACAGCTAGATCCATTGACGTTTCTTTGGCCAAGATATCCACCCATACACATGCATCTTCGGTAGATGTTTTGTTAAAAGCAAGATGGAGTGGGTTCCGACCCTGTTTGTCTTGGACATTGACTTGAAAGCCTTGCTTCACCAACTCTTGGCCCACCAGTCTCCAATCGCAGTCGACAGCGCGTACAAGCGGTGGCGTGATAGTGAAGATGTCAGCCTGCGCGATCCCCTTGGCTGGAGTAGATGATAGAAAAAAATCCCGGTAGGAACCAACATCGATCAGCTTGTCGAATTGAGCTAACCGTTTGATCACTAGCATAGCCAAGGCCTCATTGCTAGAGGGCAATGCGTTATTTCTGTACAGAACCGTCAAAGGTGGTATGGCTCCCGCTAGTAAGAGCTTGTCCACAACCTTTAGAGCGCGATTACTGAGCGCTAACTCTATTGGGGATCCGTAACATCCACCATTGATATTGACTTCTGCGTGCGAATTGAGCAGAATGTCAATTGTTCTCACATGATTCCCAGTTACAGCTGCTTGCAGGGGGCTTCCGAAAATACCGCCAACAATATTCGGGTTCAAGCCTTTGTTGAGCAACAGCTCAACTATCCTGCAATGCCCAAAGAGCGAGGCTGCCTGTAGAGCATTTCCGAGAAGGGTTCTGAGACGGAGATCTTCAACGCCAAGCCTCAGATAATCATGTCCTTTGCTGCTATTAAGGATATCTTCAAGTTCGTGTTTGGATGTGGGCGGTCCCTGTATGTTTGGACTACCATCGGATGCATCGAGCAGAATTCGGACGATTTGGTGATTTCCTTCACAAGACGCAGCATATATTGCAGATCCGTATGTATCAGCTGCATGATTTGCACGGAGGCCTTGCGAAAGGAGCGTTTTGACGGTCTCCAGGTACCCGTTTCTGGCTGCGATTTGCAGGGAATCATGGTAGTCTAAAGCCCTGGCGTCCGGTACGGCTCGAAGAATCTCATGGACTACTTCGTGATAACCTCGGCGACAAGCAACTGCAAGAGCTGTACCAAGAGGCCCACCAATATCATTCACCGGAACAGAGTTCTGCAAGAGTTCTCTCACTATGGTTTGATGTCCCTGTGCTGAGGCAGCATAAAGTGGCGTGATAGGGTGGCAGAATCCCCTCTTCTCGAAGAATCCCCTCTTCTCGAAGAATCCAATCAGTGGTTCGGGGGCTTTCACAGACTGGCTGTCGAAGAAGACTCCCTCTTTAAGCAATCTCTGTAGTGACCGAAGGAGTCCGAGATGAGCAACAATGAATAGCGGAGATGCTATCAACTTTTTTTCAAGCTCTTCACTATCGCTAGCACTCTGCAGCGCCCATCTTGTTTGGAACCATTCGGATGGATCGTGGAAAAGCCACATCTTGTATGGCTTGTGATTGGCTAAGAGTCTCCATAGGCTTTCGAAAGTCTCGTCTTTTGCCTCGAATCTTTTGGCTTGTGTCATAACATATGCTGCAGCATTCTTGGCGAATGGGTGCTCCTCATCGCAATTTGAGGTATCACAGCCGGAGAAAGATAGACACTCAATGCGCGAGATGCTGTCCTTGAGCAGAGACGACCTTGCCTTCTCTTTGTCCAAATAAGAGTGGAACTGTTGGTCAACATTTTCTGAAATGAGAAATTCCTTTACAGTGAAATGTGCAAGATGTATTTCTTTTTCCAGAAAGCTCGTGGCATGCCCGCTATCGTGAAATGTGACCAAACTTCCACAATATGTGGAGATCTGTTTCTGATCTGGCATCCGCTCATTGAATTTGACCGTGGGAATTTCATGTTCAAGTTCAAATGATACGAGGTCAATGGCCTCCTTGATGAGAAGTTTCTGATTCGCGTACGTCAGAAATTGAAGAAGTTTCATAGCTCCTTTGAGTTTCCCGCGAGGTATGCGAGAGAGACTTCTGTTGTATGTTTCCTCCAAAGTTTTGGGGAGCAGATTCAAGCACTGTTTGAGTCCGTGCAAATCTGCACAATCCTCCAGTTCCTGCTTTTGGCACGCTGCCAGTCGAAACCTATATGAAAAAATTAGCTTCAAAGATACTTTGGAAGCCTGAAAAGGAAGACTGACATTCCATTTGCTCGTTGCAGCATGATGCTTTTGATTTCTTTCTGCCACTTCGGAACCACTTCCCACTTCTTCAAGCGCCCAGTCGAGAGTTCCATATCAATGTACCTTTCGATGTCTGGCATGACCATACTACTATCTATACGTAGCACCTTACCAGTACGTCCCAGTGAAGATGAGATATCTTCCTCATCACGGCTTGTAACGAGGAAGCGGAATCGTGGTCGAGGCAATGCAACAGTTTCGTTGATCCAGGAAAAGAGCTCCGCCCGGTCATCGGATTCTTGAACCTCGTCGAGGCCATCGAGGACTATACTCACGTTTTCAAACTTCTCTGCCATTTCCCAGAACAGATCGACAAGACGTTGACGATCGGGTTGCTCATGCAGAGATTTGAAAATTTGGTACACTTCTTCTCGAACTTTGTCATTGATGCGGTACAGAGAATAAAGGAAGGATCGTATCATTCCATCGCGTGACTGTTTCGCTTTTTCTCCAAAGGCGAAGAAGAAGTATAGCACAACATGAGCATCGACTTTGGCTGTCTCGAGCAGGTTTTGAATGACAGCTGTACTGAGTACGGTCTTTCCACAGCCAGGCATACCATGGATCCAGAGAAAGGAGTCTTTCGAAGAATTCTTCCAATCTGCAAACGTCTGGCTTTCAAGTAACCACTGACATGTGTTCTCGCCACGTTTCACCTTTTCTCTTTGATAGTCAGATGAGGCATCAAGTGGATGTAGCCATTCTTTGATTCGGTTTTGTCGTTCCTCTTTCTGGGTGTTGTCGGACTTGTGAGAAATTTCTTTGACATCGGTAGATACTTTCAGACATTGTAAGTATATATGAACTTGGAAGATTTCTGAGGTAACTAACTATCTTGGAGAGTCGTCATGACATCAGTGGCCTTTCGCATCTCTTCAACTTGTTTTGGTAAGATCACACCGAGAAGTTCTTTCGCGAAGGCAGCGGCGGTGGCTGCTGCATATCTCTGCCATCGATCGTTCTTGTGGGAATCGGCATAATCACAGATTCCCCTGATAACCAAACAGGGGAAGTCGTTCATGAGGCCTGCGGCCTCCATTTCCAAGCACATACAGTCGTCCGACAAAGATGAGATACGGCTGAGAAGTTCCTGCTGCTCGTCCAAGTCCTTGACAAGCGTGTTCCCGGATGCAATGACGCCGTAGTGGATCTCTGGTTCTTCAGGGATGTCTCGTGGTTCGCGAACAACTTCATGTTCGCTGGAACACTTCTTGCAATCTCGTCCGCCAATGTGCACGTAGGATGACTCGAACAAGCGGTCGTTTTCGGAGCCTTGGTATCCAAATCCAGGGTTGTTGTTCCGTTTGGTGAACATAAACGGATTCTCCTCTCTCATTTTTGCCAAGATTTGCGGTACTGCGGATGGCTCCTGCTCATGCCGGCTTTGCAGGTTCGCAACTGCATGGAGGAGAAGGGGCGGCGATGAGTTCAGGAAGCCTTTCAGCTCTTTTCTGCCAGATTTGGCCTTCATCAAGTCGTAGTTCACGACTCCGCCAGTGCTCCCTCCAGGAGCGCTGACCACAATGTCACCAAGACGAATATCTTTGCCATCATCGGGACGAGCAATTCCACCTCCGATACCAACAAGCAGGCCAAACCTGATTGAAGAGAATGTTGACAGCATGCAACTCGCCGTGGTTGCTGCCGTGTTGGTGCCGTATACTCCAGACCTCAGCGATGCGATCACAATATTGTGTTGTCCGATATTGCCCCACGAGTACGAGGAGGGGTCGCTTTCAGGCTGCTGGAAGCCACGAGGCTGGGTGTGCTTCTCATCGAGTAGGGCTTCGGCGGCGGCGCGTTCGATGGGCAATGGCGCAAGCCAACCCACCGTGTATTGGCGGTGGCTGTCCAACGCCTTGCGTTTCGACTCCATCGAGGATTTTGTCGAGGAAAGGCTCAAGTTCGTCAGAGAGTAGGTGTAATTTCAGCAAAAAATGAGGAGAGGGATGTGCATAAGGCTGAGGCGGGGCTCAGCTGAAAAACCGCTGTCCTATTTTTGCCTCTCAGCTGTGGCGAAACATGCAGGTAAGGTAGCACAAACAACATACCAGCTCACACTAAACACGCACTCGAAGAAGCTCTAGTGCCTATAGAATCGATTCTTTATAAAAGTTTATTTACTCAACAATCGCTCTACGCGAGTCCAAAGCGCTGGAGTTTATTGGTCTGGATTCTCGTGCACAGCACTTTAGAAGGAAAAAGTAAGATTGCTGCTGCGAGCCTTGAGCCAAGGTTCTTCCAGAATGACAAGTAGCCGGAGGAATAGCAGCATTTTATGCTTCCTTTTGCGTGAATTCGGATATAGCGCAAATTGTTACGCCTATTTTATGTCGTGTAGTCTCGCAATTTGGGGAGCCCTCGATTGCTACCCGGAGAATAGATGTGGCTACAGCGAGTGTAACGACCAACGCCGCTGCGCGGCTGAGGGGTAGCTGGCGCGTAACAGAGAGCATTGGAGCTGAGCACGTGGAGTTGTGCTTTTTTTCCCCTGGTGGCGCTTATGTGTAATTTTAGGGAAGCCTTCGTGTCTACTATTAAAGCTCACTCCAAGAATTGGCGTCTCGAATATCTATCTTGCGCATGGGAAGGGATATTGAAAGATCGCCATCAGCACCTCAAACCACATTAAGGTTTGATGTATTTGTGCTACGTACTTGTTTGGCATCCGGAAATATGCGTACAAAAGACGCGAAGGTCCGAAGGAGATAGCGTGAGCCTATGGATATGTAAACGTATAGCTGTGCAATGGTGGTGGCTGCTTGTGACGCTTATGAAGTGCTTCTTCCGCCTGAAAAAGTTGATACTAACCCAGTCTTATGCATTACTTGGCGGTGCTGCTGTTGCCTGTAAGTCGCATAATAAAACCTCGCATTTTCACCATTGTCTACTTGGTGTACTTGACAAAAATGGTTGCGATGATGATGATTAGCTACATTTCCACCTTGTTGTACCAGCAATTCCTGAAAGACATCCGGACTTTTTGATATTAGAGTTACAAAGGCCTTGTACTACAAAACACTTCTCAGGATCTGTGCGGAAGGGCTAGAAAATTCACATACGTTCAGGATTGTGGTGATGCGTGTTTGAAGGAAGAAGTTGAACGGATGAAAACATGTTGAAATGCATTCTTCTTGTGTTCCTGCGATTGAATTACCCGGAAGCCTATCCAATTCTAACCGAGTAATCGCATCCGTCGTTTGAACCGTCACGGTGATCCATTAGGTCAAGGAGTTCCAGAATTTGGTCCTTGAGATTCTTTTGCTGATTTTCATCACGCCCTTCTGGTCCTGGGCAACTGCTGCCTGGCCTTTGAGCTTTTGTAAGGTTTCGAGCAATACTCCCCGGAGATTTCCATGTTCAGAGCCGAATACGAAGACGACATGACTCGAGTCGCCTCTTAACGGCCACGTTTACCTATGATCTACACAAGAGCTGAAACCATATTTAGTATCTAATCTACGCGGGGGCTAAAAAGGCTTGGCATGAGCAAAAACCGGGCAGATCTCTGCCTTGCGGGCGCAGGAGAATCACGATCAGGCTGAGTAGGCTCTTATTACAGCTCGATGATCCGCCCGTCAACGGCCTTCTCTACTCTTTGCACATTCTCTTCCTTCAGCTAGTAGAGTAGTCTACACGTGAGCTGATCCACATGCGACAAAATGAAGAGTGACGTCAAACATTCTGGTTCATGTGAGACCATGACGGGTTCGACTTGAGCAATGACTGATTTTGAAAAAGGGAAAGAACCCGCTGAACGCCTATTTCTGGTCGACAATTCGCCTTCGGAACAGCGCCAACATGAATGGGTACCGAGTCTACTGCAAAAGAGAGCTCTCCTGCCCCTGGCCATCACCTGTTTCGTCTTCGCCGCGATACTGCAAGTTCTGGACGTCATCGTCACCAGAAACCAGGGCATTCCCTTGAACTACAATGGTTACGTCATTCCGATGCGCTACCTGCCGACACTGTGCTTGGTCGCAATCGGGTTGATGTGGAAATCTGTCCTGGGTGACATCAAGAGAATCATGCCCTGGTCAACCATGTCCGCCGACGATGGAGCCACTGCCGAGAACTCGGTCCTTCTGAACTACGTCGGCAAGGTCGAGGTTCTCTCATTGTTTGAGTCGTTCAAAAGGAAACACTGGGCTCTGTCTTTGGGTCTGAGCGTGGGATTTCTCCTGGGCGTTTCTGTCACTGCAGCCAACAGTTTGACCTATTCCAAGCTTTCCGCGGAGATATCCCATGAAGCTCCTCTTCGAAAGATCACTGGTTTCGATTTCGATGGTACGCTTGTCAAACCAAATGGATCCCTCACTCTTTCCTCGGATCATATCGGCAATCAACCCTACGGTGCGGTCAGCGCACAACGTGTGGTCGGGGGCCCGTACACTTCATGGACCAGCGGGAAGTACGTTTTCGAGTCTTTCCACTTGGCAAATGAGCAAGACTCTGACGAGGGCGCGGACCTGGATGCAGAGGTTTCTTCATTCGCCGCTTCCTTCGACTGCAAAGAGTTGGATTACTCTTGGACTCTCGGCAGCCCAGATTCTACCATGCAAACTGCGAGACAAGTCAGCTTTGTTGCCAATCAGACCATTGACAACTGTGTCTTGTCGGTGTATCAGGAGAGAGAGATCTTACCCAACGGTACAGATCCATCTCCCCGAGGATGGCTCAACATTACTTCCTGCTTGAACGAACCAAAGGACGTTCGCATCCTAGCAATGGTAGCGAGCCCTCTCAAGAATGCTACCACTTCTGCGAGCAACACTACTCTGGACATTTCAATATCTGGAATGGTCTGTTCTCCGGCTTTCACCTTGCAACAAGCTCGAGTACGGGCTAGTGCAAGGACCGGTGAAATAAAAAAATTCGAGGTATTACCAGATACACTTGTGGCGGCCGATATCAAAACACCGGTTGAGGCCATCTGGCAGTACTTGAGCAATCCAACTACTGCAAATATGGACTGGTGGAGAGCGAGGCAATGGGGCCCGTTCGACACTGAGATGGAGAAAATCTTCAACTTGACTCAATCGTTCGCTTATTGGCAACTCAGTGACGACTTCTTCGAAGCCTTCTTTCAAGGCGTGGATGAAAACAAGCGTAGGGATCTTGTGAATCATCCCGTTGAGTTCAAATCTGAGCTGGAATCACTGGCCGGTAACACCATAGCACAAGTGGTCAATTTTATCGGTCGGTCAAATACATCCGAGGAGCTGAGTGGAGAAACGGTGATGAATGGCCCCAGGCTTTTTCTCCGGGACGCATCGCTGCGAGTTCTCCAGGCAATCTTCATCTTTATCGGGCTCACAGGAATCCTGCTCGCTACCTCGCTCCGACCACGCTCTGACCTTCACCGCGATCCTGGATCATTGGCTCAGACGGCTGTCACCATTTCCGCCTCCCATGATTCTACCGAGGAAGCGTTTGCATCCCATTCTCGGTCCTCGAATATGAGTATGGCCGATGCTCTCCAAGGGACTCGCTTCAAACTGCATCCAGAGACGGGTGGGGTCTCTCTTACGAGTCAGCAATTTGAAAGCGATCGGCCAGCTCAATCAATAGCTGAAGAAACCAGGCTATCCAAAAAACTGAACAAAGGATGGAAACCTCTGGCTTTCCGGCTGGACGTAAGAGCCGTGCTTATCTTAGCATTTGCCACGACGATGATCGCACTTGGGATTCTTCAATCTTTGTCTCAAACACACCCTGGCCTTTGCAGGAATACAGATACAGCAGCCCGGATCTACGCCTTCGTACCAACTCTGATTCTGGTTCTGCTAAGCTACGCATGCTCTGGAGTTGACGGAACCGTTCGCTCGATGAATACCTACAAAAGCCTCAGCAACCCGTCCAAGAAGCAGCCCCTACTGTTGAACTACAGAGAATACAATTTCTGGGCATCAGAAAAGCTTACTTCGAAGAGACATAACTTAGGATTTGCAGTGGTAGCTTCATCCATCGCCCTGATTCTTTTCCCGGTCATAAAGATCATTGCCGCCGGTCTCTACGAAACCACGGTCACCACGTATCAACGCGATATCGTCGTCAACCTCGACACAAGTCTGCCTGAGAACTTGGAAAGCACATTTCTTGCAGATGACCCATCGGAAATAAGCAGCAGATTCGCCGAATGGACCCGCATTCCAATGTTCAACCTAGGTGAACGGCCCGGGATCTTGGAGAACCTCGTCTTCAGCAATATCAGCAGTGTTTTTGGCGAGCTCGACTACGATATCATTCCAGGGGACACCATAGAGCTGCCTGTTCCTGCTGTTCTCGTTGATGTCAACTGCACCGCCCTATCCAACGACATGTTCGACTTCAAAGCCGCAGCCTTATCTAGCTATAATGGTGGTGGCATGTATTATAGGATCGTATGCAACTCACCGCTTTGTGAGGGGTTTATGAGTAGCAGCTTTGACGCATTCGGTGGCTACAGATTCCTGGGAAGAGTATATTCGCCGATAGCGGATAAGTTCGGGATCACCCTCTCCGACTTTGGGAGCTCATACGAGACCATTAACAATTTGACTTCAGTGGAGGATGGCGACATAGTTCAACCCGGCGATGTCGACATTGCTCTTCCAACCACGAGAGGAGCTATTTGCACCAGGCACATGCACCTCGTTGAAGCGAACGTTACGTTCACACAAAAAACGCAACGCGGCTTGAACGATGCCGTAACAGTGCTTCCCTGGAGCCCTTCACATTTCGACCGCGAATCCCTCGTGTTCAAGAAGAAACTCGATTCCTACGATGATATGACCGGTTCAAACCTGCCTATTTGGTATTCGCCCAACTCGCAAAGCTTCCTCAACAGCAACGACAGCTTGTGGCAAACGGAGACGACCAGCCTCAACTTCTTCGAGCTACTAGCGACCTACGCCGAGTACGAGGCCAAGAACCTGTCATCCCTTCTGGACACGGACGGTTTCTCTCGAGCAGTCACGGAAATGTTCACGGCGTACACCGTCGAGCTCCTCACCGAGCTTCGGCCCGCCGCCGTCGGCACCCCCAGGAACGCCACTGCTACCATCGCAATGCAGCGCGAACGCATAAGCCAGGACCTGATCTCCACGATCGTCGTCGAGGTGCTGTTGGCCGCCGTCCTCTGCTGTTTGGCCTGGATTTCGCTCCGCTTCCCTCGTTCGGCCATCCTTCCAAAAGACCCTGACTCGATCGCCGCACGTTTCTCGCTCCTAGCCGGGAGCAGGCTCGTCCAGCGTCTCCGCGAAGATCCGTCGGCGCGACAGCGTGATGATGGAGTATGGGCTGAGAAGTCTGGCCTCGGTTGGTGGCCGGCCGGCAAATTCGAAGGAACGTGGAGATGGGGTATCGATATTGGCGGTGACATGGTCAAGCAGGATTGGAAGCATCCACCAGGTGAGGTGGGTGTTGAGGGAGCCGTTCAGAGCACATCTGAGGAGGCTCTAGATGCTGTCAAAGTTGAAAATACTGGTGAAGCTCAGACCTCAAGCCTGTTGATGGCGCAACCGAGGACCTCTTCTTGAAAAGCCTGACGGCGAACGGCTTCTCTTATGTTGAGGGTCCAGTGCGTAGACAGACTTCAGAATTTTCACAGTTTAGCGCGCTCAAAAACTCATCCAGAGAAATTTGACATTGATTGCTTGACTTAGAAGGCTCCTGTGATGTTTTTCTCCACAATCCAACGCGAAAGTAGCCGTATTGAGCTCATCTTCAATTCAGAGCAAACTGGTGTAGAACTCTTTGGAAGTGATCAGCCCGGGGAGCCAGTAGGCCCTCCTTCATTGCAGGCCTACCTTCTTTACAAAAACCGTCCTGCACTTCTCAGCTCCTCCTGCTCCTTCTCTTACTTCTGTTTGTGCATTTGTTTGCATGCATGGTAGCCGTCGTTGTTGTCGTGTTCCTTGTCCCTTCTTGCAGCTTCCACCGTCCTTCTCGGCGGTTTTTGCTCCTTAGCTGCTCCGGGGCCAAATATACTAAAGTAATGAACGCTTAAGATGCGCTGCTAACTATCAGTGCTTGTTTTTTGAGGTTCGCGCTTACGTACTGCACGAAACCTAAATCTTGGGTGACCCCGACCCGTCCTCCTTTCACACCAACTCCATTTCTAAAAGATAACTGTACCTTTTCCTATCAGGGATTCTGAGAGACGAAGAGAGTAATATATCTCAAAAGAAATTATTCATCTTCTCTGCGTACGCTTATAGCTCACAAATTCTTTCAGCCCACCATTCTTATACACCCGCTCCTTTTCTTAAAGATAACTGTTTCTCTTACTACCAGGCATTTGGAGAGACAAAGAGAGTAATATATTTCAAAAGAAATGCTTCATCTTATCTCCGTACTCTACACCCAGCAAATTACTTTCGAGCAGTCATTCTTATGTACCCCCTCCCCCTTTAAAAGATAACTATACATTTTCCTATCAGCTACTCAGAACGACGAAGAGAGTAATATATCTCGAAAGATATGCTTCATCTTCTTCTCTCCGTATTCTACACCCAACAAATTTCTGTCGACCCGTCACTCTTCAATACCCCCTCCCCTTTGAAAAGATAACTTTTTCTTTTACTATCAGGCTGTTCAGAGCGATGGATTAAATGGTATATCTCGAAAGATATGCTTTATCTTCTATCCGTACTCTACAACTGGTAAATTCGTTTTAACGTAGCGTTTTTAAATATTATTAACTACTATCTTTTCTTTTATAGATAAATTCTATCTTTTACTATAGAGTACCGAGAAATTCTTCTAAATAATTATAGTATAGAAAGATAATCTTTATCTATACGTTTTATAGAGTATTACTTTACTATACTATATATAATATAAGAATATTATTTAACAGCGTATTTATAATAATTAAAGTTTTTTAAGTAGATGTAAATAGAGAGAGCCTTCTTAGAAGTATACTATATAAAAATAAAAGTTTAATATAAGAGATTTATAGAATAATTTTAGTACGTACGCTAGGTACTATATAAAATCGTATTATAGAATATTTCTTTTCCGCGATAGTAACAACTATATATATAACGTATACCTACTAAGAAGAGCGCTGAGAATCTATTAATATATAAAGATACGGTTCGTATAAGCGATTTATAGGATGCGCTTTTAGTGACGCTATAGAGAACCGTGTCGTAACCTTATACCTCTTTTACTACAAAATAACTGTAGATATAACGTATACGTACTGAGAAAGATGCTGAGAATCTATTGATATATATAAATACGGTTCGTATAAGCGATTTATAGAATGCGCTTTCAGTGAGCGCTATAGAGAATCGTGTCGTGACCCTTTACCTCGTTACAGTAAGAATAACTGTTTCTACGAAGCATGCATGTAGAACGTGCATGAAATTATCCCATAGAGGTAATATCTACAATTCATAATGCATAGCTTAACGAGTTTGCTTACTCAGCCGCGCAACAGAATTTCGCATCTGAGAATTGAGCTGGCAAGGACCTCAGAAACCACACAAGCATGCATGAATGAGATTTATCGAGGAAGACCACGGCAGTCTTGGGAGAAGAGAGATAAACCTCTCCCTGGACGAGCTACAACTGGTTGTGTCCTCCGGATCCTCACGTCGCGCTGAAGATGCATGACGAGCCCACGTCATGGAACCCCCAGGAACAGCAACTGAATTGACTGCTCCATATAGCGTATGACGATAGTCTCAGGCGGTAGAGAGAAGATCTTGGTATAAATCAATGAACCCAATATTTCCCCAAGTATACACTGGCCTACTCGGGCCCATGCTGCGACCGACACTGATGGAGTAAGATCCTGACACGAAGTCTAGATAACATTCTCCTCAGATTCAGCCAATATCACCGCTGCTTTTCACATCTCATCTTCTGGAAAGAGAAGAACAGCAACGTGTTGCGTGCGTTCGGCTGGCTCAGCAGGCAAACACACTTCTGAAATTTTAGCAAAATGCGTCTCATCAACGAGACTCCAGCCCTACTTTCATGCAGGCATTGAACTCATCGAGCTTTCAGAGTAGCCTCCAGCTCCAACTCCAGATAATTCTGATCCCATAAACATTCTTTGCACATGACTCCGGCTCCAAACCAGGCAGCACCTTGCCCCACCCTTCGTAAAGATGATCCCAGTCTACAGCTGTCTCCAACCAGCCTCTCTTGCCGACTGACCGCCGAGAAAAGTGAGATAGTCGTCGATCTTCCTCTCAATCCCCTCCGCATCCAGACCAAACCGAGCATAGTTGCTGCGATTCGACGCAGAGTACCCAAAAGTCGCCATGCCTATGCTAGCCGTAACGTACCTCGCCCAAACAGTCGCGACGTACTCTTCCACGCTCACAATCGGCCTCCCGTCCCGAGCAAAGACGCTCTCCTTGTACTCATCGCTCTGCAGCTCGAACAGATCAAGACTCGGCGCACTGACAACGCGAACCGGCATCCCTCTCGCATCAAGCGAGCTGCCCGCCGCGACGGCGTAGTGGAGATTGGATCCGCAGCTGACGACGGTCAGCCTGTAGCCGGCGGGGTCGTGGACGACGTAGGCGCCGCGTTTGACTTTGGTCCTGTCGGTGTTGGGCACCGACCCCGTGGGGTCGCGGGCGACCGATATCATGCTCGGGCGGTTCGTGGCCGACAAGGCGAGCTCCCATGCGCCGAGGAGCTCTTCGGCGTCGCAGGGGCGGATGTAGCACAGGTTCGGCATGGCGCGGTAGAGGGAGTCGACTTCGACTGGCTGGTGCGTCGGCCCGTTTTGTCCTTCTTCTGCTCCTGCCGTTAGCTGGGATTCTGTATTCGCTTTTGGTTGGGGAGGGGGACTTGCGGAAGGAGTCGTGGGTGGCTATGTGGATGACTTGGAGGTCACTCAATGCTCCCATGCGCACACCCGGTACAGCCTGTACAAATTTGCTTGGTCAGTTATGCCTCAGTAATCTGCTTGAGCTGCTTACATAGAGATAAAACATGAAGAAGGTTGCTGTGATGGGGATAAAGGCTCCTGGATGATATGCCGCCATTCCGTTTGCAATCGATGCCATGGCGTGCTCTCTGATCCCGTTGCGCAGGTAGCGGCCCTTGTAGCCTGTCTGTGGCAGGAAAACATCCTCCGTGGCATAACTTATCATGTTGGAGTTGACCAGATCGGCACCTCCACCACAAATCGAGGGTACTGCAGCCCATAGTCGTTCCAAGATGCGCCCGTTGCTTTCTCGTGTAGATTTTCCAGCGAATGCTTCACTATCAATTGATGATAAAACAGATATGCCATCATCGACACTATGCTTCATTCTTGCGGTGAAAGCTGATGCATCTTCGGGGTACAGAGCTGAGTACTGCACCAAGAGTTTTTCCCACTCCTGCTGGAGCTGAATGCCATGCAATCGTCGCTCGCGGAAGAATTTGAGCGTCTTTTGGGGCACAGCGTAGGTAGAGTTGGCATCCAATCCTGCAAGCTCCTTGGATTTTATGACTGTTTCCCGCTCAATGGATCCATGGTGAGCTTTATGGGTTCCTGCCACGGCAGTGCCTACCCCAATGACAGTCCGGATGTTGACAAACACAGGTTTCCCTGTATACGACTTTGCAAGTCTAAGGGCCGCCACGACCAGTTCGACATTATACGTGCCATCTTGCACGTCCAAAACCTCCCAGCCCTGGGATCTCATCTTGGCGTTGATGTCTTCGGTGTTGATCCAGCTCAGGGGCCCGTCGCAGGTCACGGCGTTGTTGTCGTAGATGAGGACCAGGTTGTCCAACTGTAGGTGACCAGCTAGGGATATGGCTGTCAAATCTGCATTAGTGGCTTGATTCGCAAATGCGTCTTAGACACGCACCTTCAAGAGCAACCCCTTCCATCAAGCACCCGTCGCCCGTCATACACCATATCGTGGATTGCACAACCTGGCATTCGGGTCTGTTGAAATTTGCAACGAGATTCTTCGAGGCGATGGCCAGACCAACGGCATTGGCGATACCTTGACCAAGGGGCCCGGTCGTCACTTCGACGCCAGGAACTTGGATCTCCGGGTGGGCATGGCTCAGAGTGTGGTAGCCGTTTTCCTTGGGGCTTCCGTACCCTTTGAGCTCGTCGATCGTCCAGGCGTCGTATCCGACAAGGTGGTTCATGACGTACAGGAACATGCTCGCATGGCCTATATATCAACTTTATGGTCAGATCGAGATGTGGCACGCTGGAAGGAACAAGTCTCGCGTCCGTACCGTTCGACAACACAAATCGATCTCGGTCGAACCACTCAGGGTCTGCCGGGTTGTACCGCATGACGTACTTCCACAGGGCCACTCCTATTGCCGCCATCCCCAGTGCCGAGCCGCCGTGGCCTCCGCCGTGCTGCGTGCATAGATCAAAGATCAGGTTGCGGACTGCGAGAACAGCAGCGTCATTGTCACTGAAAGAGCCTACGGGCTGTTGATGCCCGTTCTCAACGGTTCTTGCATCGATCTGAGTGTCCTTTGTCATTTTAACGATGTGGTGAGACGGTGAATTGACGAGGAAAGCAAGAATTTAGGGTAAATAAATAACAACCAGCAAGCTGAAGGCTGGACTTGAAAAGTACACTTCCTTCATTCGACGTACCATAGCTCGGTTATCAATGTCCCCTTTCGGACAAGGGCGGGGAGCAGTTGGATTTTGCGCAGTACATCACGTGACTGGAATTTAAAATCCGGACAACGCTTAATCGGCTATCTTGCTGAAATATGCAGAATTCCGGCCCCGCACGTCATACTTTCAGATTCCGGTTGGAACTGATGAAAACACAAGAAGCAAGCAAAGAACCAACATTATCCAGTAATTGAGTCTCTTGGCCCGAGATTCGCCTCGTTCATTGAGAGTGTGCGGGCTCCTTTTCCCCACCTTCTTCCAGTCACTTTTACCATTCCAATCATACTAAAATGAGCACCCAGACTGTCGATCGAGCTAGCAGCCACTACCTGACGAGGTCGGTTCAGGATCTGTTCTCACTGAAAGGACGAGTCACAGTCATCACTGGGGGAGCGCGGGGGATCGGCTTAGCTTTCGCTTTCGCCTGTGCCGAAGCTGGCAGTGACGTCGCAGTCCTCGATTGCCTGACTACACCGCACGAGCATTTTGCTAGACTTGAGAAGGATTACGGCGTCAAGGTCAAGCTATACCTGTATGCAACCCTCATCACAATATGGCATAGTCTGTGTATTGACTCAAAGCCAGCACCGACGTAACTGATTATGACTCTGTGGAAACAACGTTTGCTGAGGTCGTGTTGGATTTCAAGAGGATTGATGGCCTGTGAATGCTCCAGCCCTGCTGCGTTGCCCGAGTAGTGGTACGCTGACACAGTACGTCAGGATCACAGCTGCGGGCATTTGCCCTGACCAGCCATTTCTGGAGAGGAGGCCAATAGATGTGGCCCGTTGTTTCAACGTCAACACATTGGGCACATATTTTGTGGCACAGATCGCGGCAAGGCAGATGGTGAAGCAGGATGAGGGATCAGACAAGCCAAAGGGCGGCTCCATGGTTTTTGTCGGGTCGATCGCAGCGCGTATGGCAAGCAAGGGTCAGTATACGAGTGACTACTGTTCCAGTAAAGGAGCAGTCGTTGCTCTTGCTACTCAGTTGGGATGCGAGCTTGCAGACCGGTCCATTCGCGTCAACACAATTTCTCCCGGGTACGTTGTATATCTGCAGAAGACATTTGGGGCGGTTGCTAACCATATCAGATACGTCGCTACGGACATGACTTTGTCCATCTCTGATACACGGCCTGGCTTGGTAGACATCTTCATGTCGGAGCCGCCAATGAAACGGATGGCAGACCGTGTGGATTTGAAAGGCGCCGCGGTATATCTTCTGAGCGATGCTAGTGCGTACGTCACTTCTACAGATCTGCTCGTAGATGGTGGCATGCATGCGGGTAGAACTTAGTGTGTTGGTCAAAAGTCATCACTGTATAGCTACCTGACGATTATTTCGTGAACCCTTTTTGAAGCACAGGAAAATAGCTCGAGATCTGTGGCCGTGCAGATATACTATGTGTTCGATCTACGTCTGCTTGATAACAAAACATAATGTCTGCAAAAGATGGCCGATTTCAAAACTGCTACCAAGATCTTCTAAAGAGGAACCAATCTCAACTTTCCGAGCACGTGCCTCAGCAGTTGCGCATCAACTTGCTAAATCGATCCATGATCTTCACAGCTTCTACGAGACTTTCAAGTGATTTCAGTGCTGTGCAGTATTTCTAAGCAATAACGTCACGAATCCACAGTTTTGCACTCGGAATTTAAACTCCGGACTGCTTACGCAGCAACAAAATTGAGGCAGATCGTCTATATAATCCGTCTGATGTTTTATTCTAACACTGTTAAGATTGACACAAAGCTCGAACGTGGACCAGAAAGGTATCAACATGGCGCATGCACTCATCCTCGGAGCGTCCGGCATCTCTGGATGGTCGCTGTTGAATCAAGCGAGGAGCTACCCCACACCAACGACATTTGCTCGCATCACTGGCACTACGAACCGTCCTCTCACCTTGGAACAAGCTCGTATTCCCAGCGATCCCAGAGTACAAATTGCTTCTGGAATCGACTTTACCAAACCGGTCGAGGAAGTTGCCCGTACATTGAAGGAGAAGATCCCAGATGTACACACGGTCTCTCATGTATTTTACACCGGTAAGTGGTCTATGTTCCCACGGAAGACGGTCAGACGGCACTAAACTCGAGTAGCATACGTACAGACAAGCGACTTCGAGAGCCTGAAGAAAGTGAATATCAGCCTTCTAGACGTCGCCGTGCGAGCGATCGAGGCAGTGTCACCCAATCTCCGGGTAGTCATCTTGCAGACCGGAGGAAAAGGGTAAGACAACATTCCCTGGCTCCCCACCAGACCATCAAGCTAATCGAGTGCAGCTACGGCCTCGAGTTCCCGAAGGACGTCGCGATCCGGCCGCCGCTGAAGGAAACCCAGCCCCGCATCCCAGAGCCTTGGGCCAGCAACATCTTCTACTACGGCCAGCACGACCTTCTGGCAGCGCTGTCGCACGGGAAGCCGTGGACCTTCTCCGAAATCCGGCCCGACGGCATCGTCGGCTTCGCGCCCAGCTCGAACGCCATGAACATGGCCCAGGGTATCGGCCTCTACCTGAGCATCTACCGCGAGGTGCACAGGGCCGGCGCGCCAGTCCCGTTCCCCGGCTACGAGCACGGGTACCACTCCAAGCATTCCGACACGTTCCAAGACGTCCTGTCCAAGATGGAGATCTACGCTGCTCTCAACCCGGACAAGTGCGGCGACGGCGGAGCCTTCAACATCGCGGACGGCAGGGACGTGACGTGGGCCGAGGTGTGGCCGCGGCTGTGCGAGCACTTCGGGCTCGTCGGCCGGGGGCCTGTCGAAGAGAAGAACAAGACTCCGATGCTGGATTTTGTCGAGGAGCACCGCGGCGCATGGTCTGCCTTGGCTGAGAGACACGGCCTCAAGGAAGAAGTTGTTGATCAGCAGGGGTGGGGGCATACCCATTTCATGCTCGTTCCGTTTGATTTCGATAGGCAGTATGATCTGTCGCGATCGCGTGATGTCGGGTTCTCTGAGGAGGTGGATACGGTTGAAGGGTATATCCTGGCTTGGGAACGGATGAGGGCTGCTAAGATTCTTCCCCCGTTGTAGTTATTCCACAGCTACCAATGGACAAATGAATTCATAGACAAGCAATTTCCTGCACTTCTCGAATTTAATTCTTTCACAGCAACGGTGATATTGAAGCTCTATACTAACTCAATCAACGGCTTTGCGGCATCCCGACCTGTCAAAATGGATTTTCTGGCCTGATACAAGACTATCCCTTAGAGCAATTGCGATATCCACTGCCTTCACCGCTCCAGACAGATTGAAAGGGAGCTCATTGTCATCCAGACACGCCGCCGTGAACTCGTTAGCTTCGGTAACGAAGGCCTGTTCGAACCGACCATAATAGTCGGCAGGCAGCTCGCGTCGGATACCTCCGGCCTCATGCATCTCCACGAGCGAGTCTGCCGGGTTGCCGTTCACGACCAGCTTCCCCTCGGTCCCAATGATCTCGGACATGTCGTGCTGCCCAGATGCCATGATGCGCGAGGTGAAGAACTGGGCGACTTTGCCGTCCCAGAACTCGACCATGGCCATGGCGTTGTCGACGTCGCCGACCTCGGCCAGCTCGGGGTGCACGGCGCAGACGCCGCTCGCCGACGCGCTCTTCACCACGACGTCCGGCCCGAGGAACCAGAGACACAGGTCGATGTCGTGGATGTTGAGGTCCAGGAAGACGCCGCCGCTGGCTTTGGCGTACGGCAGGAAAAAGCTCGTGCGGTTGAGCATGTCGCATGTCTGAGAACGGAAGACCACTGCTGAGCCAATTGCGCCCGACTTCATCCGCTCCCACGCCTTCCGGTAGGAAGCATCGAAGCGGCGAGAAAACGCGCAGAGGACCTTGAGATGGGGCTTCTGGCTTGCGGCATCGACAACGGATTGAGACTGCGAGGTTGGGAGTGTCAACATCGAGGTAGAGGGGACGGCATCATTGCCGGTGGCGACTGACAATGGCTACGCTATGGCTCAGCGGCTTTTCGCAGAGAACATGCTTGTCCTGCTCGATGGCTTTGATGGCTTGATCCGCGTGTGCTCCGGCGATGGTGGCAATCACGACAGCCTCGAGTCCGGCGTGCTGCAAGAATTGGTCGTAGTCTGTGTAGATTGTTGCGCCGTGGGGCTCCAGCTCTCTGTGGCTCCATTCGGCTTCTTGATTATCGAAAGCCCAGGCGGCAACAACCTCTGCACGGAAAGTACGCTCCAAAAAGTTCAACGCGTGTCGACGGCCCATACGACCGAGTCCAACGATGCCAACGTGGAGTTTCCTGGGGGCCATGGTGGAATCTGATCAAAAAGCTGGACAAACTACTGTCCAAGTAACGCTTGTCTCACTGGATTTTATCCCCGTGCATCCGGAATATAGACTCCGAAGTAGTAGAAGGTCCTGCCGGCGTAAACGTCACTGGAAGTGAACTCAGGCTTCCGATGATTAGAGCATAGACTTGGGCGCTAAACATCATAATGAGAATAAGCATTCTGAAAGGAGATATGTACATTCTCATTTGTCCGTGTTCCCAATCGTCACCGATTTGATGATCTGGTACTCGTCCAAGCCGTACTTGCTTCCCTCTCTGCCGTATCCGCTCTGCTTGATGCCGCCAAAGGGCGCCTCGGCTGCGCTGATGACACCGGTATTCACCCCGATCATCCCGCATTGGAGACGCTGGGAGATCCTCATGACCCTGGACACGTCGCGGCTGAAGAAGTAGCCTGCGAGGCCAAAGTCGGTCGCATTGGCAAGCTTGACGGCATCTTCCTCCGTGTCAAACTCGAACAGTGCAGCCACAGGTCCGAATATCTCCTCGCGGGAAATGGCCATGTCAGTGGTCATGTCCGAGAGGACCGTAGGCTCAAAGAAGTAGCCTTCTCCCAACTTCGGTCGGCCTCCAGTCTTAACAGTGGCGCCCTTGTTCACTGCATCCTGGACCAGATGGCTCCCTTTATCCACGGCGGCTTTGCTGATGAGAGGACCTTGCGTAGTTGAAGCCTCGAACCCGGATCCCATGGAGAGCTGTTGAACCTTCCGCACCAGCTTACCCGTGAATTCCTTCGCCACACTACGCTGCACGAGCAGGCGGTTTGCGCTGTGCGACTAGTCAACCATCTCGACTCCCCAAAACCAAAGCCGCCGGCGTCAACATACTACACACACGTCTGCCCCGTACACCGAAACTTGCAAGCCACCGCCCCCTCGACCGCCGCGTCCAAATCGGCGTCCTCAAAAACAATAAACGGCGCGTTGCCCCCGAGCTCCAAGCTCACCTTCTTCAACGTCCGGCTCGCCAGCCCGGCCAGCAGCCGGCCCACGCCGGTCGACCCGGTGAAGCTGAGCTTGTCGACCAGCGGGCTCGCAGCGAGCTCCGTCGCCGCGCCGCGGTCCGCGGTCGGGCACACTTGGATGCATCCAGGTGGGATGCCAGCGTCGACAGCAAGCTTCGCCAGCGCGAGCGCCGTGTGCGGCGTCTCGCTCGGCGGCTTGATGACGACCGCGCAGCCGGCGGCCAGCGCTGGGGCTGCTTTGCGGGTGATCATGGCGGCGGGGAAGTTCCATCTTGATTGCGCCGGCGTGTCAATGTGGCAAAACGACGAGATAGGGGGAGGGGAGGGGGCTTACGGAGTGATGATGGCACAGACCCCGATGGGATGTTTGAATGTCATGACGGTCGTGTTGCTGGTTGACGAGGGGATGGTGTCGCCGTAGGCCCGTTTGGCCTCTTCGGAGAACCAGGACAGGAAGCTTGCCGCGTATTTGATTTCACCTTCAGCCTCGGCGTACGTCTTTCCGTTCTCATGGCACAAGATGATGGCCACTGCGACGCTGCTGTAAGCTACTGATAGGACAAGCTTGGAGACTTTTGTACTTACAGTCCCGCATGTTTTTCATGGCAAGGTCGTGCCATGTGCGCAATAGAGCGGACCTCTGCGCTGCTGTTGTGGACCGAAAAATTGCTTCCTGATGGAGAGAAGAATACTCTATGGCCTCGATGATTTGGTCTCTGGTCAAATTTGCAACCTTGCTGAATACTTTTCCAGTAGCAGGCGCTTCCGTTCGTTAGCAGCGAATTCAGGGTTAAAGAAAAAGGCCACTTACTTGAGACGTCAAAAGTGGCATCCGTCTTCAGCCACTTCCCGCATACGAATGCGTCAGAAGTGAATAGGGACGAGTCTGAAATCTGAAAAGCTGTCAGAAAGCTGCACCATATGAGCCCGGCTGCCCTACAGCACCAAGCGGATTGTCCGACATGATTGCGCCCTTTTCGTGATCGCTCATGATTGCAAGCCGTGATAGTTGCTAGAACCCATCAACATATGCGCTCAGACATAAAATACCCTTAAGACTGTTCTGAGTGTGATTGCCGTTCTCGGACTAGCGTTGACGCTTGCCCTTTTCTCGGAGTGCAATTCCGAGCGGCGCTGGTGATTGGTCCCATCATGTCTACCAGCCTTCATGTGCAGCAAATCCTCGACTGCTACTGCCTTTCGTTTTTCTCTTGTAGCTATCACGTGTGCGGGGTATGCCGGGTGCCGGTTATGTTCGTCATCGGGTGGGGAAAAGATTTTGCAGGCCAGGTCCAGCAAGCCAACTCCAGCCTCAGCGCAGCTCGTCGTGCCTCACCTTTTTGAGTCTCAGACGGGATTCTACAGATATGTCAGATGCCAAGAATCGTTCTTCCAAAAGTCGTCGCCATATCACCACTGCCTGCTGGCCCTGCCGGGATGACAAGATCAAGGTTCGTGCTCCATTCCAGTGCCTTTGATTGGACGTGGCAAACTGATGTTCTTTCCCTTTTCAGTGTGACGGCGCGACTCCACATTGCCGCCAGTGTGCCACTAAAAAGCGGGATTGCTCATACGCTGGAGTCGATAGGCGAAAGTAAGCCTTTCCCCCACATTCGTATGAGTTTACGACTGACCCAGGCAGGCTATCACTTCGGAAGGCCGTGGAAGCCTACTCGCAACGCTTGAGGCAGCTGGAGACCTTCATTCGTGCTCATGGCCTCGCCATCCCCTCTATGGATCCGGACCATGAGGCTCTCTTGAAGCAACTTCTGACTTTATACGCTCCCGATGCATCTCCGAGCCCTGATCAAGCCCAGACAAACTCTCCCCAAATCGCCTTCAACAATCAACCACAGCTTCTTCCAGACCTTGCACCAACTAGGGATACTGCTGCCGATCCGACAGGCGGTCCTCAGTTGTTAAGTTTTGACCCTTTAGATGTTTCTTCCCCCGACATGCGAGCAATCCTACAAGCATCCGAGAACGTTGTTGAGGCATCCGCACAGCCTGATCTTTCCGAAGCGACACTGCCGTTCAATAATTGCTTTGACGTTGACTGGGTCTGGGACCACTCAATGATGGCGCATGTAGACAGCAATATTGACACCGAAGATGTCGGACTGTGGATCCAGAGGCCTCACGATCCACTGCCTGACAATTCTTCAAATTTCTCGCTTCCGAATTCACCTGACGACGATGATTCCACCGATGATGAAGACCATTCGGCTGTCACATACCAACTCTCGGCCCGGCTAGGATCGCTTCTGACGACTGACAATGGAGAGAGGCACTTTTACGGCGCTACGTCGAACCTCAACTTCGCACAAGGCGGCATTGTCTCGGCGTTGTATGCAAAACCCAGCAGAAAGGGGCCGCAGGCACACTCTCGATTGGAAGCTGCTGGTCTTGATCATTTCGTAGCCAAAGATGTTGAGGACCGTCTTTTACAGCTCTTCTTCACGTGGCACAATCCGAGTCTATATACTGTTGACCAAAACTTATTCAGCAATGCACGTAAACAGTATGAAGACGGAGATGTTGGAACTTCATTTTATTCCCCATTTCTTTTGAATGCCATGTAAATCCTTCTCAACTGTTTGGCTATGTGGCAACGGCACTGATGCGCATCCAGGTGTGCTGTCGGCGCGGCGTTCGAGACCAGCAAACATCCGGGTCTACCCACTTCGTTGGCTGAGTTCTTTGCAAGTCGAGCCACAACTCTACTTGACATTGAGCTGCAGCACCCACGCATCGCCACCGTCCAAGCGCTTGCGATACTAAGCAACCATGAGGGTGCATGCACTCGGGATACTCAAGGATGGCTTTTCAGCGGTGCGGATCCTACATTTGCTTGGAGACTGAGCATCGTAATAATATCTTCTAGGTATGGCGATCCGTCTTGCCATCGACTTTGGTCTACACATAAGCGCAAAGCCCTATGTTGAGGCTGGTACAATGTCGACAGAAGAAGCAAGGGGTCGAAGCGTAGCGTTTTGGGGCGCCTTCGTTACGGACCGGTAATGCACTACCAACTCTACCAAGCTCTGGACTGACAAGACTTTCAGCATGTGGGCGCTCTATCTCGGGAGGCCCTTTCACAACATCTCGCAAGCCGTGACGATGGAAAGACCCATTTCCTTCTCCGAGTACCAGGACAGTACAGGCACGAGCGGACTGGAAGACAAGTTGTTGGATTACCAGGAGATTGTGGTTGAGCAGTGGGTTCAACTCTCCAGGACCATGTCTCCTCTAGAAGGCTCCTTGTAGGCGATATACCTCCACATATTCTATGACCAGCAGCTTACCTGTGCAGGTATTTCCAAGCGGATGCATCGAAGGCGGAGCTACAACGGCTAGCACAGGACACGTGGGAGAATATGCGCTCGTGGAGACGTAACCTACCAAAAGAGCTTGCTCTGGACCTTGACAGCCCAATGCCTGCTAAATGTGCGCCTCACATTCTCATGCTACAGTACGTTCCGGTTACTGCTTCCCGCAGAGATCCCCTTCTAACTTTCATGGACAGCATGCTCTATGAGTATCTAGCCATTCTCCTGCACCGCCCCTTTGTGGCTAAACGGTACATCCAACCGTACCCGCTCGTCGGCCAAGGCCACCAGCACGCGCGCGAAATGTGCGTCAGGGCGGCATCCCACATTTCCACCCTCTTGTCCTGGTACGAAGAGCGGTACTCTCTCAGCAAGATCAACATCCAGGTCGTGCAAATCACATTCAGCGCCGCCCTCATCCTCGTGTATGCCACCGTGTCCGAGAGCGACGCTCAAAGCCATCGACAGCTGACCGGCCATCTGGAGATGTGCTGTCGAGCGCTGGCAGAGCTGGGGAATACGTTCAACAACGCAAGCCGCACGCTGGACGTCCTGCTTCACGTCAAAAGGACATGGCAAGCCCGCCTCGTTGCTGCATCGGCGGGGTCGAAGCGTCGTGGCTTTCCGACCACGGCTGAGTCGAGATCGAAACGACGTAGCAAACCAGATGTGGACATGCACACGTCCAGTTGATTTCCTCTTGATCTCAGCATTCCACAACTACTTTGATCACCAACGCTCCGCCATCGTCGCTTGTACGTGCCGCCATGGAAAATGCATCCGGGACTCGTGAGAGACCTTTGAAAGAGTGTGTAACGAGGCTTCTAATGTCAGGGATGGAGTGGTCCCTGCCGGATGCCTCCATGATATCGAGTCCTTTTGGGTAGCAGTGTGCATACCGCCACACCCCGACCAGATCCACCTCACGCAATGCTGCAGACGACATGGGCAGTGTTTGAATAGGCGTACCCATTCCCACAAGCAGAACCTTGCCACCGCCTCGAGTAGCCTGTATTTTCCAATTAGTGTCACGGACGAACGAGCAGATTACATCGCTGTAGCTTACGTGAATTGCCGTTCTCACACAGCTTTCTACGCCGGTGCATTCAAAAGTTCTCGCGAACTTGTTACCATGGTTCTTGGAGACAAGTCCTGCGGCATCTTCTTTGGCAAATGCCAAACCGTCCTCGAGACACTGCGGCTTCCTTGCGTGGAGAGTCACCGTCTCATCAGCAAACCCATTCTCAAGTGCAAATGCTAGCCGATTCTGTGCAATATCGGCCATGACTACCCGGCCGTACCCCGAGCTTTTGGCTGTGGCCGCGCAGAGAAGACCCACTGCACCGGCTCCAATGACCAAACACGTGGCCATTGGCTCGGCGGCTGCCTTTCGAACTGCGTGGATGGCGACCGCCAGAGGTTCAAGTAGGGCACCATCGGCATAGCTTAGAGAGTCCGGTAGTCTGACAATCCACCAACTATCAGCGAAGTACTTCGACCTCCTTTGACAAAAACACTTACTTGTGAACCCATTTGGCGGGATGGTTGAATCGCTCCCGCAGAGTGCCCTGGTAATGCGGGAAAGCCGTCGCGCTGCTGCGGAACCGCATCCTCTCGCACACGTTGTAAGCTCCCTCCAAGCACACCTCGCACTCGTCGCAAGGCACGCCGGCCTCCACCGCCACCCTGTCGCCCACCTGGAGCCCGTACTTCGACTCCACCTCGGAGCCGACGACGACGACCAGACCGGCGCATTCGTGGCCTTGGGAAAGCGGCTGCTTGATCTCGATGTCTCCGTTGCGGAAGTGTGTGTAGTAGTGAAGGTCTGAGCCGCAGAGCGTCGTCGCCTTCATCGCAATCTGGACTTCCTCGCCGAGAGGAGGGCCGATGGGCTGCGCGACCTGGCAGTGTTCATCAGCACGGGGGATTGGCGGATTTGGGAGAAACCGTGTAGGGCTACAAACCAGGCGTAAGTCTTTTGGCCCGTACAGGACCTGGGCTTGGACCTTGTGACACAGCTCTGAATCGATGTTCTCCATGCTGCAACGTAAGAGGAATGGTTCTGATCGGACAGAAGTTTGCGGATTTGCAGATATCAGATCTGGCAGGGGCATCTTTCAATGTCGTGTTGTGTGTGGGATACCGGGGTTTGTTGGATTTTCATTCCGAACGGGATGCATCGATCCCGCCAATGGACGCATGTTCGGACACTAGAATCCGAGCAACACCACATCATCCTGCTCTGCGGATTTTCTCGGTGTTCTTTTCACATGTGAATCAATCCAGCAGCCCGTCGACATCTGGGCACGGAAAACGATTCCGTGTAGAATCATGCGACTTTGCGGCCTCGCAGATTCCGGTGGCCAAGGTCGAAATTCCTGGGCAACCGGAATTTGTGTCGTCTCAAGCAACCCCGTTTTCCCTTGGTATCCGGTAATGCGTCTTTTGAGCCTATTCATGACCATTCATTTCTCCAGCGATATCGCAACGAAGCTCGCTCAGACCTGAGATCCCCCATCGAAGCACTGCCACAATGGGAATGAACGCCATCATCATCGGAGCAGGCCCTTCGGGCATCGCCATGGCCCACAAGCTGAAGTGCGAGCTCGGCTTTCGGGATTTCACGATATACGAGAAATTGGACGGCGTTGGGGGGACATGGAGAACGAACACGTACCCCGGCTGGTAAGCGCCCCCCTGTCCGAATTCGTGCACGTGGTACTGAGAAACCATGCAAGCGGATGTGATGTCCATTCGCACCTTTACTCGTTCAGCTTCAATCTCAACCCGGACTGGTCCAAGGAGCTTGCTGAACAAGAGGAGATATTGCAATACATTGAAGACACCGTCAACAAGTTCGGTTTGCGTCCCCATGTCAATACGTCGGTGGAATGTCTCGGCGCTTCTTGGGACTCCTTTGAGGGACAATGGACTGTGGAACTCAAAGATCTCCAGACTGGTATTACCTTCTGTAGGAAAGCTACGGTGTTTGTCTCTGCAGTAGGAGGCATCTCCATGCCCCGGGATGTAAGTATCAGGATTCCTATAGGAACCTTGTAAAGGTCAACTGACAATATGTCTCAGGTTCATTTCGAGGGCATGGAAAATTTCAAGGGCCCTGTATTCCACACTGCACGATGGCGACATGATGTGGACTACAGCGGGAAAAGAGTCGTAAGTCCGAGCCAGCACGTTTCTTCGTTCCGAGAAAGCGCTAATTACAAACCCAGGCAGTCATCGGTAGCGGCTGTTCTGCGGTGCAGGTCATCCCATCGGTTGCCAAGCATGCCTCGGTCGTCAAGCAGTACGCCCGCAGCCCGCAATGGTACCACGAGCGCCCAAACCGCCGCTTCAGCGCCGTGGAGAAGTTCGCGTTCCGCTACGTCCCCGGCCTGATGCGCCTGCGACGGTGGAACATCTTCTGGGACATCGACAAGCAGTCGTACTCCTACCGCGGCACCAAAGCCGGCGTGAAGCAGCGGTTGCGGGAGGAAGAGCACGCGCGCCAGTACATCTACAGCAAAGCTCCGGAAAAGTACCACGACGTCCTGGTGCCGGACTTCGAGCTCGGATGCAAGAGGAAGATCGCCGATCCCGGCTACCTCGAGTCGCTGCACCGGAGCAACATTGAGCTCATTCCCGAGGGTATCCGGGAAATCACGGAGAACGGTATCGTCAGCTCGTCTGGCAGAGTGGATGAGTACGACATGATCGTCCTCGCTACTGGATTCAAGGTCACCCAGTTCCTCACTCCCATGCGAATCGTCGGCGCCAACGGGAACACGCTCGAGCAGCAGTGGAAGGAATGCCGTGGTGCGCAAGCCTATCTGGGCACGTTTGTCCACAACTTTCCCAACCTCGCTATATTGTAAGTCTTTCATCACTATTGAACAGCAGGATTGGTGTTGACTTGTTCCATTCCAGGTTTGGGCCGAACGTATTTCCCGCCAACAACTCAGCCCTCTACGTCTGCGAAGTCCAGGTCGATTACGCAGCAAGAGCGCTGTTCGAGCCGTTACTGAACAAGCGTGCCTCGGTGATAGAAGTGAAGGAGACGGTCGAGAACCGCACGACCAACGAAATCCAGCTGAAGCTACGAAGCAGCGTCTTCTCCGGGAACTGCTCGAACTGGTATATCGGCGAGTTCGGGCGCAATGCTGCATCTTGGCCCGGTTTGGCCATCGAGTTCTGGCTTGCTACGTTGTTTCCGGACTCTCGGGCATTCAAGATGCAAGGGGGCAGTAGGGTCTGGTTTCTCACTGCGTTGGCTGGGTGTATTCGCAGAAATAAGATCAAGTGGTATGCCGGGATTATGGTGGCTGTGGCATTCAGTGGGGTCAAAGTACCTGGGGGCATGTTTCAGAACGCTATGAGATTTGTTGCGTGAATGTTATACAGTCCATTTTAGGATATTTGACTGCGCAGCCTTGAACAGAGCGAATCAAAACAAGCCGTGAAATCCAAGTGTCAGTGAGTTGTCGGATCGTGACACAGGATGAAGTGCAGTGAACTCACTGGAAAGGGAGATATCCTCATGTGTTTGCATATAATGAGATATTGTCAGTCGTTTCTTCACATACGACCATAGATCGCAGAATGCAGGGCTTCCCGTCCGCTCAGCCGTTACTTAAGCTGCGAATCGGCCGATTAGTACTCAAGTGGGTGACCATTGGGGAATCCCGGCTGTTGTACGTTTTGTTTTGGCCTGTGCGCCTTGGTCCGATTCTTCGGCTATCCGCCAATCTCACACGGCCCGAGCCAACGACATCTCTTTTCTTTCTGGTAGAACTTGACCTTTTGCAGACTCTGATATCCGCGGCCTATGTGCCATTTAGCCATAAGTACATTCTTTCAAGGACGCACTAAAACAATCCGAAATGGGTTCATTTTGTGTGGTCACTGATGTATATCATGCGTGAATGACAAATATTATGCAGTCTTAACGTTTGAAAAATTAGAAGAATACCAAGTCCACGGTCTCGCCAGAGCAACTTGGCTGAATGTGAGGAAAATCCGCCGTAAACGAGAAGTCATCCTTGAACCGGTCACGCACTTGGGTACATAAACTTCTCGCCACCTATCTGGACACCCTCATACGATGCACGACCAAGGTCAGTCTCCTGCAACTCCTCGCCCACTCCAACTTCAACAATATGCTCATCCTCCTCCTCCTCCTCCTCCTCCTCGCCCCTCCCACCGATATACATCTTCCACCTGTTCCCCTCCTCCAACCTCGCATCGTCCACCTTCCTGCTCGCAAACCGCGCGAACCGCAGCTTCCGGTACTGCACCGCGAAAACCTGCTCGCCGGGCGCGGTGAAGCTCGCGCTGTGCGCCTGCGCGCGCGCCCGGCTCGCCTCGACACCCACATCGAGCATCCCGTCGACCGGCACCGGCACGCCCGCGCCCGCGGCGGCCATGGACAGCGGCGCCTGCACCTTGCCCTGCATTTCGGCGCCGCGCGTCGCCTCGTCGACGACGGCGGCGTCGACGACGGTCGTGACGCCCGTGACGAGGAAGACGGCCTGCGCGCGGCGCAGCGCGCGCTCGAGCCAGAAGCGGGCGGGCCGCGTGGCGCAGAGCCGGTCCAGGTGCGCGGTGGAGTTGAGCAGCCGCCGCGTCGTGCAGGTGGCGGTCGCGAGGCTGATCTTCGTGCCGGACTGCGTGCTGCGGCCGCCCGAGAGGAGGGTTGAGAGGTAGGTTTTAAATCCGCTGTCTTTGGTCTCCTCGAGCGTTTGCTGGAAGTCGTGCAGCTGTTGGGTGAGGATGTCGGTGGGGTTGGGGACGTCGGCGTCGGGCGATTGGTAGAAGTCTTGCTCCGGGTAGTGCACGCTGAGGACTAGTCGTCCGAGCTCGACGGCGTTGCCTGGGAGGAGGTGGCTTAGTAGGATGTTGGTGCCTGCCATTGAGTTGGGATTTCGGGCGTCTGGGAGAATATTCTGGGAAAGAGGGTTTGGACGTGAAGTACGAGCTGGATTGGGAATTTTACAGACCCGCAGCACAGCCACGTCACTATGCATGAGAGCGTCTTACGTAAAGCGGGGTCCCTCAATCGTGCAAAATAGAGGGTTCAACAGTGCGATGAACTCGATGAAGGCAGGTTTGCTTTGGGGTGTAGATAAATTTCCTCCTACTTTCTAGAAACTAAAGTCGGGGGCCTTTGATGACAGAGGAAAAGCAGAGATGACACATCTAGCTCTGTGCGACTGAGTCCAGCAAGAGAGGGAATTGACTGACGTCGTACCGAACAGGCGTGAGATCATGCTGAGGTTGCACCGGTTGACTGGCAAGATTGTCCCGGATCAACTCACCGTCGGAGAAATTCTGGACGCTACACCCCAGATCCGCTCTGAGTCCTGGCTGTTGTATGTACTTGTCCGCTTGTTCGACTGCCCAAGTCAAGGCCAAAAGGATGGGAGATGAGAGTATCCACCTAGCCAGTGCGTTTTAGATTTCGGGATTCGTCCATGTAATCGGTTCTTTGTGGTCAGCTAAAAATACCATCTATGTGGAGGTCGCACGAATCTTCTATGAAGAGCTCTCAAAGTATTCTAGGGAAGAGCGTAGATTTGCGGTAGCATATGCTCTGTGTAAGGCAGTGACAAGCGTTAGGAGTCGGCACTACCAGGATCCCGCCCTTTGGGCAACCTTCATTCACTTTGGCGCGTAGCAGTCTATTTTTTGTTTTTCCACTTACAACATCATAGCTTTGCATGTACCTTTGAGCAGTAATCATACGATTTCCGATGTACTGTATTAGTCCACACGTGCCCCAAATATGCCCTGGCTTAGTAGGGTCGAATGCTTATTCATCGTGACTGTTCCTTTTCTCAGCTTACTCACCATGACACTTACAGCTTAAAACTCCTTTGCGTCGGGCATTTCGAAACGCTTGTTGTGATCCATTCGTTCGGAGAAGTCACGTTGCTTGGCATGAGCTTCTACAGCGCTGATAGAGCTACTATTGTACCCGATTTCTCACAGTCTGCAGTCCTTCTCACTCAGCTATGACTTCCGCAGTAAGAACAAACACCGCACCACTCATTGGACGTGTATCGAATACCCGACTTCCTTTTGATTGCTCGTCTCTGGTAAATCTTTACTCAGCTGCCAAGTACCGAGGTAAATCGCCGAAGCGGACGAATAATCGCCCCGAACAGCCCACAGTGCACCCTTCTGATTGGCCACGGAGCATTCTCGAACTACGGCTGCTACAAAAATTTCCGTTTCCGGAAGGGACGGCTGCATCAATTTGTCCGCTCCATCAACATCGGCTATCGTAGTATCCGGTCCGACGCTCATCCAAATCAAAGGCTTCACCTGAGATCTCGCCAGGCTTGTAAATTCAGCAGTCTCCTGTTCATAGCTGATTAGTATTGCATAACCTTTTTAAGCGTCGCGACAAGAAATCCATGGTAGAACAGAACAGCTGATGAGAAACATTCACGAAGACAATTCCAGAGTGCTACACGACATCACGCCCTTCACCATGGATCTCACCATCTCCAAACCGTTGACACTGAATTGCGGTCTAGTACTACCAAACCGCCTTGTCAAGGTGAAGCGACCTCGCTCCTATCACGCCAACACCCAGATCGCTAACAAAAATTCACACCAAGGCGGCCATGGCGGAGCAAATGTCAAGCAAATGCAAAAACTACCTACCCGACGAAGCCGTCGACGCCGTCTACCAAACATGGGCGCGCGGCGGCTGGGGAATGGTCTTGACCGGTACCAACCAACCACCAACCCACCATCCTCGTCATCGCTAACACTCCCCTTCCACCAGGCAACGTCCAAGTCGACGCCGACTACCTCGGCCACCCCGCCGACCTCGCTGCCAACACCGACGACGCCGCCATCGCGCCCAAAGTCCTATCCAGCTGGAAGCGCTGGGCGCAAACCTACAACACCGCCGCCGCCGCCGCCTCCAGCAACCCCCATCCGGCACCGCTCATCATGCAGCTCAACCACCCGGGCCGGCAGTCGCCCGTCGGCGCGGGGGCGCGGCCGCTGTGCGCGCAGAACCTGGCGCCCAGCGCCATCGCGCTCGACATGGGCGCCGGGTGGCTGGCCAAGAGCGTCGTGTCGATGGTGTTTGGCACGCCGAAGGCGATGGTGGACGAGGAGGTCGCGGACGTGGTGGCGCGGTTCGCGGCGGCGGCGAGGCTGGCGGCCGAGGCCGGGTTTGCGGGCGTCGAGGTGCACGCCGCGCATGGGTATCTGCTTTGTGAGTACTAGCTGTGTGTGTGTGTGTATGTCCCTGGCGGGGGATTGGCTGGTAGTAAGCTGATGATGGTGGTTTCGACGACAGCGACTTTCTTGACGGAGAAGAGCAATCAGCGCACCGATAGGTATGGCGGGTCGCCGCGCAACAGGGCGAGGATTGTCGTTGAGGTCATCGAGGCGATCCGGAACGTGACGCCGAAGGGGTTTTGTGTGGGCGTGAAGCTGAACTCGGCGGACCACCAGACGGCGGAGGCGCTGCGCGACTCGATCGAGCAGATCGAGGCCATTGCTGAAGCGGGCATCGATTTTCTGGAGATCAGTGGTGGTTCGTATGAGGACCCGAGGGTGAGTGAGATACATGCGCAGCTTCCCCCTTCATCATTCAACTAATCTTGCTACCGTAGATGATGGCCGATGTCGTCGAATCAGAGACTCCCGAAGTCAAGGTATCCAGCCGTACAGCAGCGCGCGAGGCCTTTTTCCTCGACTTCGCAAAGTCCATTCGCGACCACTTTCCCTCATTGCACTTGATGGTCACTGGTGGATTCCGCACACGAGCTGGCATGGAGGCTGCAGTAGCAGACTCTGCGTGCGACCTTGTCGGCATCGGGCGGCCAGCGGCGCTGCAGCCTTCTGCACCAAGGGACATTGTTTTCAGCCGGGAACTTTCTGACCAGGATGCTCGCTTGAGGGAGGAGAAGGTTGACGTGCCGAGGCTGGCTAAGCTGAGTGGCATCAGAGGGGTTGGCTCCGGTGCGACGAGTGTAAGTGACTCCATTTGGATTGTGGCGCCGGCCGCTCTAACGGGTGGTAGGCCTGGTATAGTGGTCAAATCCAGAGGCTGGCCAAAGCGAAGTGAAGATGTATGCAGCTCTCGAAAAAAGGCTCGGTTGTTACGCGAGAATCTCCGCAGTACCCCGGCTTTTACAGCAATAGGCACGTTATACGAGCGGATATATTTCACCCGAAGCAAGGAGTTTTAAGCCTACCATGCGCTGCAACGTCAAAGTCTCTCCGTCCTAACCCAGCTTGGTAATTTCAATGAAGAAGGCGCCGAGCCCTTGCTTCCGTGCCGTCAAGCATTTGTGTGGGGCACGCAGCGGATGAGGCGGAAATGCTCCGAGATGCATGCTGTGATTGTCCCACCAGCCGGCAAGCAGAGATCTCGCCAGCATCCAAGCCTGGTGCGGCTCTCCTCCGCATCTTGGCGTTTCCAATGGTTTCCCGTTCGGTGCATACCGCCGGCCCAGGCCGCATAAACGAGACCGGGTTCCCCTAAAGCTTTACGAGCGAGCGAACCCGAGAAGTAGCAGGAAACACTCGACGGAGTCAAGGCGGAGCGAGTACCGGTCCACCAGAATGCTCGAGCGCCCAGTCCGATCCCAGCAGCTATACGCATTCGATGCGGCTGCTAAAACGCCGGATTCACTGGGCGGCCCGGATAAAAATAGCAAACCCGTTCTCCCTGCAGCTGCTTAAATGCAGCCATCTCTGTCCTTCTTTGTCCTGCCCATCAACCCGACTCTCGTTCTTCCATCTTCGACCCTCTCGCTGCAGTCCATTAGTTTTTTGCAATCCTAATACCCAAAACTTAATACCCTGCAACAACATGCACTTCGCATCCGCTATCGGCGCCGTCGCGGCCCTCGCCGCCACTGCTGTCACCGCTGCGCCCGTCGCTGAACCCGCCGCTGCCGCCAGCGGGTACGGCAGCTGGGCCCTCGACTACACCTGGGATTCTGCCGCCAACGGCTGGAAGCAGGAGAAGTTCTCGGCCGTCTACTCGGTTGATCAGACCACCGCCACCAAGACCTGGACCCTCACGCCCGGCGAGGGCGAGAAGACCGTCGTCGACCCCGAGTCGTTCGTCGCTTCGTACAACGGCACCCGTAAGTTCCCTCTTTTCCTCCTCTGATTCTGTTTGGCAATCCTTCTGGTATGCTGACTGACCCGATTTGTAATGTGACAGACGTCAGTCTTTCGCAGGTCGTCGAGATCGAGAGCACCAAGACCACCATTTACGGCAGCGCCCCGCTGGCGACCAGCTGCAACAGTGCTACCGGTCGTCTCTGCACCGGATCTGCCACCGTCGAGGTCACCCAAGCCGTTGCTTGATTGGCCTGCAGCACCGCATGACAACTTCACGCAAAAGACAGGGGTCCAACGGCGGTTGTGTGCAACGACATACAACCATATATCTGGTACCCGACATGTAGATAACTGGTCATTAATGAATTTTTGATTCGTTGCCGTTGGTTCCTGGTGCGACCAGATCTGGCTGCCGCTCGTGATTGTGTGAATGACCGCAGATGCCGAGATCTTTTCTACAGAATTTGAATTCAGATTTCGTAGCAACGCCCCAAGCAGCTTTATAAGTGACGTCTGGACACCCCGGAATGCGGAGTATGATGCTCGCCGAAAATGACCAAAGTTTGACGACATGGGCAAGCGGATCCGCCTTGAGTTGACTGTCCCACCGGACACGACTTTTCTGCAGCGTCCCCAGCATAGTCAGCTATTTTGTGCGCTGCCTACGTAACGCAGATTTGTGTAACTGAAGCCCAACAGTGTGATATGGATAGCTTAAGCGATTTTGGTCTCTTGAGTTGACGACGGATGATCTTCCCCGTTTTCTTGTGGACAACTATCTGGTGCGGAAACCAGGAAGATGATGAGGCAGCGGCGTGTGATGAGATAGAGGTGCACAACAGTTTGTGACATGTCGCTGAAAGAAAAAGAAAGAGCAAAACTATGGCAACTCGCGTGATGCCCTATTATTTTAACAAATCAACAAATGTAAGAAGACTATACAAGAAAGTGTTACAACAGATTGCTAGCTTGAAGTTGTCTTTCTGTGAATCGATGCAATTCTGATCTCACGTACCGCAAAAACTACCAAAAGCTCTTCTCTGCAGGATCCAGGATCATCGCGCTACAGATTATCTCCGACAACTTGTGAGGTAACGCTGATAATCCAAGCAGTGGACTACCCCAGCAGACTACCCACCCCGCAATATCCCCTACATGAGATTCTATATGTTTCTATCATGATCTCGCTCGTCAGCAACATCAACTCGACCCTCTGCTTCACCCGCTTCCCCACAACCAACGAGCCTTCTTCTTTGCTATCTTTGACATACTCCAAGACCTTTCAGTCATGGCGAGAATCAAGAGACTTCGGTCCGCCAGACCGCAAGCGGACCCCATCAGAAAGGAAGATGGAAGCAGTGGATTGCGCCCACCAACGCAATCGACCAGGCGAAGCGCCAGGCTGGCTTTGAGATCTCGGCTAGTTGTGAAGCAGGAGTGTGTCACGATTCCGGCACAGTAAAACGTCCCAAAGTTGAAGCGTGAGCATTCAAAGACAACTCCAGTGGCTGTGAAGGCCCCGCCAGAGATACAGTGATGATTTACCTGTATCCAATTCACACACTTGAATCAACGTGCTGACCGTATTAGGCACTCGAAGACATCACCAGCTACCTCTTGTTGGTCACCATCGACGGAACAAGCGATCCCCGCGTCGAGCGCCTTCTTTGCGTCTCATCAAACTTCACCTTCGGCAACTTCCACGCTGTGCTCCATAAACCCTTTTGCTGGTCCAGTCTTCGCCGGCATCTGTTCAATGTGATGCAAATCAAGAGACGTGGCTGGTTCGATGTAAGCAACATCACACTTGCACCTCTCCTCCGACTAAACGGACATCTGATTGCTGTATACCATAGGCAGTCAGGTAGCGTCTCAAGATATCGCCTGCACAAGGAGGCTCCAACCAGCACGAGGGTCCAGTGCAAGTCATCGATGAAGACCGCTGCGAACTGGCTCAATTCTACGAGTTCCTTGAAAGACACAAGACCCAAGTCAGGCTTGAGGATCAATACGACGACGGCTGGCAACACGAGGTCCGCTTCCTCGGGAAAGCCGATGCCGGGATCAAACGATGGTCGCGTGTCCCCAAAAGTGCCCAAGTTTTCTGCATCAACGGCGCGGTAAGCATCTTTCTTTGGATAAACCAACGCCTGGTCACTACTGACGCGGTTGCAAGTGTCACCCATGTGCAGAGAGCTGTCATAACTCTAAAGAGTGGGATGAGTTCAAGGAAAATCTAATCTGGTTTCCCCCATCTGCGCGCGGAGAGTTGTGCAGGTGGCAAATTGGCGACAACTCGACCATCCCGCGCCGTCATCAGTACGACTTCGATATGGAGACCCTGAACAGCGAGTTGGTCCATCTCAAGGCGTGATGAACAGACATTTGCAGCACTGCGGCAGACTATAAAAGTGATCATCCCTCGCAAGCAGGTCTTGCGGACAAAAACGTCGTTGATTGTTGGAGTTGATGGGAGTTATTATGGAACTTCCTTCACTAAATTAGCTCCAAATGACCTTATATGCCTTCTGAATAATGTGTCATAATGGATTCAGTATCACGCAGCTCACTGTGACAACCACGAAGATTCCGCGAGACCAAGAACAACCGTTTGATCATGTTTTGCCCGGGTTCAGTGATCGAATATCGTGTGACTATCATTCAACCACTAGAGCACAAGAAAGTATACAGCACTTCCATTGGCGGCGGAAATCGCCAGTGTATGTTGAGTGCTCACGTCAACCGCCTTCAACTCTCAGTTGATACTTCAAAAGGTTGAAGTTGGACGTCACTCAAAAGATGTTGCGAGAACGTAGACGCCCTCGAGAATACCAGTCGCATGCAAATATTGATTCGCCATATCCATGGAGATATCAGAGCTATTGCGTGGCTCATAGCGACCGGAGTGAAGAAGACCACCTGCCCAATGCCCATACGCCAAAACCCCCAGCAGTCGCACCCAGCCAAACCCATCAAATTGTACACAGAAGCGAGAGCCTTTTCCCCATCCACCCTTTTCGCATTTCCGCCTACCACGCCCTATCTCATACTCGCAAGCAAATCCTTCACCGCCGCCAGCACGCTCAACCCTCTCTGCTCACAAGCCTCAACCACACTCTTCGTCTCCGTCAACCCCTTCCCCTCCTCCTTCACCTCCTCCACCTCCTTCGCCTTCGCCGCCGCCTCGCGCTCGGCCTTCAACTGCCTCCTCTTCTCCAAGCGGGCCTTGGCGGCCTTGTCCTCCTCGTCGCGGGCCTCGAGCTCGCGCAGCCAGGCGTCGCGCTTCTCGAGGGCCTTCTTCTGCTGCTGCAGCGTGTCGTACTCCTTGCGCTTCTCGCGGTCCTCCTGCCAGTACATGCTGCCGGCGGCCATGGCGACGATGGTGAAGCCTTGCGCGTAGATGCGCCGGCGGAACATGCGGTTCGTCGTGTGGTGGTCGCCCGCCTTCATCGCGCGGCTGGCCCCCAGCAGCGCCCAGCACGTCAGCAGGCACCCCAGCGGAATCAGCGGCTCCTCGCGCAGCCGCCGCGTCAGCTTCTGCATGCGGTTTTCCGAGTAGAAGTCCCTGCGGGGAAGGCGGAAGGGTTAGCGGAGTAAGGTAAGGATAGGTAGGTTAGGCCGGGGCGATTGGGAGGATTGGTGGATTGTTCTGTGACGATTGGGAGGCCGGGGCGATGAACGTACTCGTTGCCGTCGAAGGACGAGGGGAGCGGCGCGTCGGACATGGTGGGCGGTTTGCGCAGGTATGCGATGGGTGGCGGATGGCGAATTGTTCGGTGCGGCGGAATCGCAGAGGTCTCAGAAGCTCGAGAGGAAGCAATTGAATGGTGAGCGGGGTAGATGAGGTGGTTTGAGCGAGAGCCCGAGGCTGCGGGGCCGAAATGGTGGTTGGAGTTTTCGGTCGGCGACCTCGCGTGAGATGCAATCGTCACTATTTGGACGGGGCCATCGGGGAGCCAAGCCTCCGGCACCACCCGCGCTTCCCGGCTCCGCAGGCTGCTGACACACCGTCCGCAACTGACATCTGACGTCTAGCTACTCCTCCTAATCGCAGCAGCAGCAGCAGCGCGCGGTCCATGTGAAGCGGAAGCTCACTCGCACTCTCCCCCCGCTTCGAGGCATGATACTATGAGCGCCGCCCCTCCACACACCCCGTTCGCGATATGAGCGATGATGCGTCCCCACCTACCGCGGACTGGCCACGCCGTCACCCCGACCACGATGCGACGGACGCGCCTCGAGACGGCCTCGACGCCGCCGACGACGAAGCCGCCACTCATGCCGACCAGCGCCGGAAGATACAGTCGAAGCGGATAGGCTACCTTGACGACCTCCTCCGCAACCTAGACATCCTCATCTACGCCGAGATATCGGCCGTCTACTACCTAGAGTAAGCGACACCCAATTCCAGCTCCCCCCGGCCGGTGTGGACCCCGCGCGACTGACTCGTCTTTTGCCGCAGCTGCTCGTTCCTGCGATTCGTCCTTCGTGCCTTCGTACAGCTGATCTGGCTCACCCCGAAGCCCGAGATCCTCCCCGAACTGCCTTCGAACCGTCCGTACATATACCCCATCAGCGGTTCGAATCTGATATGTCTATTTTGCCATCTTTGGTTCCCGCCCCCGGCGGCGGGCGAAGCCACAAGAGGATACTTGCATGGCGGTCTGTTGATCGACTGGATCGGCCAGCAAGGCCCAGCGTCGAAGTTGCGACTGTTTCTTTTGGACTGCTTCATCCTCGCCCTGCAAGTGGTGATGCTGGCTGCCACTCTCAAGCTTCAGAAGGTGAAGAAGAGGAGGGAGCCGGATGGGTCGAGCAGCAGCGACTCGACGTCAGAAAGAGCAGGGGAAGGCCCGAGCTCCCCGACGACGACACGGCAGGATGTTGATTCTGAGGAGAGGGGAATGCTGCGGCGCTCCTCGACGCTGTCGAATCTGGAAGGCCGGGACCCTGGCGAGAGGGACGAGCTCTTGGGCGATGGCGAGGTCCCTGAATCAAGCCTGCAGGCCACTCTTGATGCCCTGAATTCAGGCCAGGCAATGGTCGCAGAGCTTTTCATCTTCGACACGGTCCGTGAGCAAATCGATGTTGCATTCAACCCAGCCAACACGGAGGCTGCCCGACCCGCAGTCTTGACCAGCCGAGACCGGCGACGGCAGCTTGCGGCGGTTCTGGCCAGGCGGAGACTCGCCCTCGCGACAAGGTTCGGAGCGGGATGAGTGGCGAGTGGGGAGGGTCGGTAACGGTTTTAGAGCACGGTCGTCGCTTCGGTCGGGCATCAGCAGGCTACAGTCACAGGAGAATTGTTTCAAATCCTGTGGGAATGGCGGGCGAGGAAGCGAGGTTTCGAATATGGCTGGAAGGACGTCTCTACGCCTGGGCAGTCCAACAAACGGAACCGTGCGCCACAAGTGTTATGGCAGGCGGCATCAAAGGTCGACATGGGGGCAAAGTTAATAACGTTGGGCGATGCAGAGCAGCGCACACCGTCTGTGCGCGATTGAGGCCTGAGGCAGATTACAAAGCATTAGCAAGCGGGGTTGGAGCGCAGACTTGTCTGCTTCACCTTAATGAATGGCGGTTCAACCGATGTTTTATCAGATGTGGCTGGGCAGGAACGAGGCGCATCCCCAACGGCAGCAAATCTCCTCCTGACGCACTTCCAAGATTGGCCAAGCGGCGTCTCTCACGCCATGGCCGGCTGCTCAACCCATCTCTGGATTGATTGAATCACACTGATCTTGGCGGGTGGAGACATGGTATGAAAAGACGGTCACCGGTTACAGACGTGGCAATGCTGAAGGAATCTGGATCTTGTGCTGCGCCGCATACGCTTCGAACAATGCGCTTCAGTTCCAATCATGCGCCTCCTGCAGGCTGCAGCCATGCAGAACCGCCACGTTCAGGCGGCGTACGCGTCCATCCTTCAGCCGCTGCTGGCGACGGGATACGAGAAGCGAGAAATGCTTCTTTCTCAATGTTGATCCACGGTGGGGCTAGTGGGCCCTTTGGGATCCCCCCTGGTCGCACATCCGCAGCTAAGCCTCGCAGTGGGTGTGGAGAGGCAGCAGGGGTGGGAGCGGATCAGATCAGAGATGCCAAGCTGCCCGCTCGTCTGCAGCGGAAGCCAGTCCTCCTCTGCACGTAAGAGGCCGCGGACCAGGGACGTGTATATGGCGGTCAGCTAAGCCGAGACGGGGCCGGGATTTGGGTTGGGAATGGGAGGGGCGTCGTCACACCCCGTCCATCACAGGGTGCACACGTAGCGTCCGGTGACGCCCTGAAGGAGTTAGCTCTTCCCAAAGGGTGTGCGGCACTTTCGTGAGGGTGTTGTTGGCGCTGCAATGCGCTGTGCAGGGGCGTTGGTTGGGATACCGAGGCAATCGGGCGTTCGCCGGCAGCTTGTCCTGCAGTCATCGACACCGTGCAGGCTTGCTAAAATGGCTGGCGTAGGGGGCGGCTAGCCCAGGGCCGGCGGGCTAAGGTACGCTTTAACGTGCCCGCGTGGTACGATATGGGTTCATTTAAACTTTGGGCCGGGGGAGCGTTGGACGAGCCGCCGGAGGGAAAATAAAAAAGAATCCGCGACGTCCTCGCCTCCACCAGCCACTCCCCTTGTCGGCCTTTCTTCATGCCCGTCCCGCCCGCCGTTCCTGGGATGCTGCCTGCTCCAACTTACTGCGGGGATGACGCGTGAGCTGAGCACGCCGCTGCACGTGCTTTTCCCTACCATGTCCCGCGTTTTAATTTGGGGAAGTGCGGGATGCTGCTGACTTTCAGCACGATGGCCTGCATCCGCCCCTTCGAGAAGGATTTTAGCAGCTGAGTTTCTTGACTAAGGGCGAGGAGCCGGCCCGCAGATCGCTGAGGGATTGCTTGCGTGCTCCGCTCCCGATGACGCTCTCCCCCCCTTCTCCCGGTGGCCGTCTTACTCTCTACCCGGTTCCGACTTACGGCTTCGGTCGATAGCCGGCATCCACTCCCGCAGCGTCATCTCTGACTGCCGAAGTCCATACTGCTACCGTAGAAACTGAGACCAGGCAGAGCAAACTCGCTGATCGCCGCTCCTCCTGCCACGACTGCACCAGGCGCCCACCCGCGGCCCGTCTAGTCTCCGTATTCGACCGACCTTGGTGCCAGGGATCCTGCCCTGATGCCTTCCGCAGCTCAAGCGGCACTCGCTCCATTCTCAGCTAGGCGTCTGAGGGCGCAAGGATCAAGTGTCTGATGATGATCACTACGCGCATGCTATAGGTCGCTGTCTCTTACCCTCTCGTAGCCACCAAACTGGAGAGAAAGGAACGCTAGACATGCCTGGTACTTCCCGACCCGTCCCCGTCAGCAACCGCGAGGGAAGAGCCGTCGTCGGCCGGCGCCAACGACATTCTACCTTCCGCCACGATGAGGTTCCAGCCCTCTTCTTCCGCCACCAATCAAGCCACTTTTGCACACCAAGCCTTACTGGCAGAAAACGGTCCTGCGTCGGACCCTGGTCCTGGGGGCGCTCACAAAAAAACCCGTGCGGTTCGGTTGTCTCGCTGACTGCCGCACGTACCGCGCTATATCTTCAGCTCTCCAGGGTACAAGTCGTGCCCGTTTTAGCTCTAGCTCCCGATGATTGGACCACAGCTGAGGTAGCAAGCTGTAGGCCTATCTCATCCTCTCTCTGTTTATTCTTTATTTTTATTTTTCAACTGTATCCATGCTCTCTTTCCGCAATGACAGCCATGTTCCCTGCTTCTTATGTATGCTCTTGCCTGAGACTATCAGTATCTCCGCCGTGCATACGCCATCGTCCGACCTACACGAAGCTTCTTGTGCTTTTTCCTCTTCATTTTAGCTCGCTATCCTCGGGACCCTGAAAAAATACCCCTCTCTGACATGTTTGACGGGATGCCTGCGTCAACCAATGAGGGAGTCGGCTTGTGATACACTTCCATTAACGACCGAGGATCCAACGACTGTTCTTGTGTCAGCTGGAGACGCGTCATCCTGGAATACGGTGTATCACACCGCTCATGCCGCTCATAATTCGTGCTCTACGGAACCATACTGACCTTCCTTTCTAAAAGGGTCTCCCGGTCCGTCCACACACTTCTCTCCCAGACCTCTTACCGAGCCATGGCGGGAAAGGAAGGTGCTCGTCAAGACAAAGGAGGAATAGATGGGAGAGGGGGGGCCTCGGTGGATCCGTGATCTACAGAAAGAGCCGTGGCCCACGTCACAACTCCCGGGCCTTCTTTTCGAGAAGAGAAGGAATTCCAAATCGTTCTCCCTTTCCCAAGAAGGAGAGAGATCTGACCCGGCACTTGAATAGCGTCAAGGGGTGCGAAGTCCAAAGACCCGCACGAGTGCCGGCGGCGACGGGGCCGCCGCTTGCCCTCTTGGCTCACGCAAGCATACCCCTGGACGTTGACGTCGTCTGTGGTTTGTGTTACGTTCAGGGAGGAGGATCATCGTGTAGGTGTATGTGTGAGTGTGCCTTGGAATGGGCCGGCCGGACCCCTCTCTATCTGCTCGCCTACGACCCCGTCATCTAGATTGCATCTTGCACTGGATCGATATTGCTCCCCCGCGCCCCGCCCACCGGTATTCAGCCTTGCCGATAACGATATCAGCGCGCGGGACGCACACGGAAGACGGGGGGAGGGCAGCGGTGTGAAGGGGGCGCGGCGGGGCGGGGATGACCAGAGTGCAGCAAGGCGAAGGAACGACGTGCATCGATCGGACGTGCATAGTACATACGTACGCGATGGTGGTAATGCTGACTGCCTATTGCGCGCGTCGCGTCGGCCCTCTTCTGATCGAGATCCAGGCGCCCAGTGCCAAGTTTCTTGCACTGTCGACGTTTAGTGGGGGGGAAGGAGTGGAGGCGCGCTCCTCCAAACTTGGAGAATAATAGGAGAGGCCCTGTTGCGTGTAGGGCCAACTCTCTCGTGCTATAGGTAGCCTCTTTTTTCTCACGATGGGGGGCCGTGCTTTCAAACAAGGAAGGCGCCGTGCGCACTGACTCCGGTTGTCACCTTCGCGTTTTCCTTTTGCGTGTTGGTGAGGTGGGAATAAATGAAATGATGGGCAACGCACGGATGGGCAACCAGAAAAAGCGTTTTTGCGTGTGCGTACCTGGGAGGAGGAAGGATTCGGACTCGGTGCGAGGAGCTGGGGCCACGACGTGGACGCGACGCGACGAAGGAGCCGCATCGGCAATCGATGATTGCGAATGCTGCTAGCTCCAAAAGCGCCACTGAAGTCTTTCTTCCCTCCGACTTGGCTGCCCTTCCAGACGCCCGCCCCCGCTGCCAAAGACGCAATGACGATGCTGATGGTCGAGTCTAGACCGTACCGGATGACGTGAACTGAGCACGGTCGGCTTCAAACTAATGACACAGGACACGCCCTAATGTCACGCCGCCGCCTGCGTGTTTGTCATTGTTTATTGTTTGTTTGTTCGTTGCGCTGGAGCCAAAGCCACCACATCATTCCGCCACTTTCGACTATCCTCGACCTATCTTCGGGACAACTTCCCTTATTCCTTCATAGCCCGAACATCGGGAAAAGTTGACATTTGCTATCTTCTCCTTCTTTATCCCCTTTCAAGCCAAGGGCGCAAACCTTAAATGCAAATCCTGGCAACTGAATCCGTGCCTATAACGTCACTCAACAAGTCATCTCTCGTTGCTGGCCATTCGCTAGATATCCGCGGTGCATTAGCAGCGCGCTTATGAGGAGATTGCTCCGCATGAAGTGTACCCCTCGTATCTACCGTCGGAAGGGCGGAACGGAGCGCCACTCACTTGTGGGGGCGGGGAAGCGGGAGAGGCGCTGTAGTTCTTATAGCTAGCTGTGCAAAAACCGATGCAGAACTTTCTTTTTAGCGTCGACTCAGCAACAGTACGTACACCTGGCCCAACAACGCCGTCAGCGCCAAGGTGATTGCAAAACCGCCTTACAACCACACTCCCCCCACGCCAACACCTCTCTCTGTTGCCAATGATGTAGTGTGGGGGCAAGTTCTGGACGTTCCCGAAGCCACAAAACCCTGGAAACGAGGCGTTTCGTGCCCCGTAATCCGCATATCCTCAGGGCGCGCGGCAGAGGCAGGAACAACAACCGTAGCTAGCGCGCCGCCTCGACTGTGAAGAAACACGAACTCCGTGCTGATAGCGGCTGGCTGGCTGACTGTACCCTCCCCCGGCCGGCTCGCTGAGATTTTTTTTAATCTACTGCCGCCAAAAGGAAAAAGGGCTGTGTTGTGGGCCACACCAGCAGCGACGGCAAACGTGCGTCTTCTGGGGAGCTGACCGGCGTCCTTCTTTCTCCCTTGCCCCCCCTTTTCCATTTTTCTCGAAAGAAGCAAAAAAAGACAGACAGGGCCCCATGCCCATTCTATCCCAAGCCCCCAGGCGGTGTGCATTGCCATCTCGTTTGCTCCTTCCCCCGCACACGGCCTCTCGCTCTTGTTTATCCCCCTTCTTGCTACGGGTCACCCTGAGGAGGGTGGCTGAGCAGCCGCCGGTACCGGAGTCCAGGCTCAACAGCGGGAGTGGGCAGGTTTCGGCGGCGGGCAGCTCTGACGCCATGACGGCTGCAGGAGAAATGAGGCGGCAACAACAAGGAGGATTGCGGCGTTGTGTAACCTCTTCGTCGCGTGATAGATCTGCCGCTAAGTGTCGCGAAAAAGGTCGAAGACCGACCCGGTTGTAAGAGCGCTTCTTGCTTCGTCTGTCGTTCTTCGCCTGTGTAGCCCGTGTGTGCGGACAGTTGTGGCTAGGCTTGGCTGTATTCGGTAATGTGACAAGTAAGCAAAGCCGGGAGAGCAGGGAGATCAGCTATACTGGAATGCCAAGTTATCAGTGTTGAACTGTGCTTTGGTCACAATGTGGCGTCTCGTTCGTGAGAGGTGATGGTAAGCAGTAGCAAGAGTGTAACGAAAGTGATCGAGTGACCGAGCGGTTTGTGGGCGATACTGTGAGGTGGAGGATGGCGTGCGAGTCTACCGCCCCTGTGAGAGGCGTTGACGGGGCTGCGGGGGCCAAGCTTCTCTCTCACATGCTCCGTGATTGAAGAACGTGCAAGGCTATGGGCCGCAGCCACCGCTAGAGCCATCGCACGACATTGATCCCAAGAAGGTCATGCATGCAATCAGCTGCATTGCATATGCGAGACGTGTTCTCTGGCAATCAGTTGCGGCCGGGCCCCGATGCAGCTCAGTGTGCAAAGAGCGGGCGGGGGAAGCCACATGCTCAAGAGACGTGCATGTTCGAGCCAAGATCAACACGTTGTTTTCTTTTTCGCCCGTCCAGTAGTCCCTCTCGGTCAGCCAGGCAAGTGAAATTTTGTCGTTGTTGATCAGCGACGACGTCCATCCCAAGCCGTCTCTTCGGTGGGCGCTAGCCTCCCTACGACCATGACTGCGTCCACAAACACTGTCCCTGACGCTCTAACGCACCGCCGTCCCAGCGATCACCGTGCAGCAGATCAGCGGAACAGTTATCGACCCCACCAGCAGAGCCACCAACAGGATTCTTGAAGCATCTCGGGGACTGAATCGAGGCCTTCGGCGACTGACGGCTGGGGAACGAAAAAGAGTTTTGTCTAGCGGCACGATGACCCGGTCGATTATCCGCTAGTCATCCGATTTGTTGACGTCGTTTCTGGCGTAGTCGGGGTTTCTCCGCGAGGTAGGCAACTGACTGAAAAGAGCGCCGAACCCTGGCATTGGCGACAATCGACTTTGCCCCTTCAGGCATGAGCTGCTGACAGGTGAGACTTTTTATCGTGGAAGCTTTTAGTCACACACATACCCCAGTTTTGCCCATGTTTTTTTTGGATCAGCAGGAAAGCATGCGCCGAAAATTATGACATAAGGATAGACGTCGTAGTTAGTGTTATGCTTGGATGGCCCCGCAAGTTCTCCGCTGCGCATGCTATTCCCCAGATGGACGGGAAGCTTGCGCTAATCCAGGCACGGGATCAGCGGAACAAGGAAGCCACATTGTGGGCCGTGGAAGATGGACTCCGTCCCAGAGTGTAAGTGCAGGATTTAGCATTATGCCGTTAGCCGTTGGAGCCGAGATCGAGTAGCTTCACTGAACTAAGCCAGAGTCATGTCCCGAACCCGGCCTTGAGGAGATTCAAAGGGAAGTCGGTTGTGGAGGCCGAGGCACTGGTCTATCTACTAGACCCTGAACATCTGTACCGGACAAGTGGACAGCTGGTGTTGGTCAACGCGGAGCAATTTCCTTTTGGTCCGCGCACGTGCCACGCTTCCTTCTTCGCAGTCTTTGTGAGAGACAACGCGGGGGATTGATAATTAATGGAGTAAGCCCGGAGATTGGGGGGAGTAAAGAGTCAAATCACAAGTCGCCTTTCTTAGTTTGGTGGCTTTGTACGGCCATCTTTGGACAGGTCTGTTGAGCTTCTTTGGGTATGCTGCTTCTACTGCTCTACCAAATCGCGCCCAAGACATGGCGGGTCAGATATAGAGTTTGGGCGCAGAAGGGGTTGTGAGTCTTCAGGTATACTCCGACATCCTGGCAATTCCGGAAAGATCCTTGTCATGGTCATCTGGCACTATAGCGAACCCCAGCTCGCGCCAATGACGCGATGTCGATACAATCCCCGCCGATCTGGTTCGCTGTAGCTCACGAAGTGACCCGAGCTATGATGGTAGCCACCAAAATTATGACATTACGATTGCCGTGTGCGTGAGACCGACGGTGACCAAAGCTTCTCAGCGGTCCAAAGCGAACCGAAACCAAGAGCTGAAAGACAGGGGTGACGTAGGCCAAAGCTAGGATCGTACCACATTGTTGATTCATGGGAAATCATGATACCAAAAAAGGACCTTATTAGAGAATATTTTACAATGTTTTTCTTTTCGGGCCTGCGCAACGCCCAGCTAGCTAGACCATGCCTAGATACAAGTACAAATGTTTCCAAGGGTTCAGATCTTGGTGGTCGGTGCGCCAGCCGCGTGAGCCATGCAGGCTTTTCCTGACCGCCGTCTAGACGAACAAGGGTCGAGGGAAAGAAAGAAAAGCCAGTAACAAACAGCCATCAAAAACATCCAAGGCTGACTTCGGGTATAATGCAGTGTGAAGGAATGCGACGAAACGAAGGTGCCGAACTCCTGTCTTGATCGCATCGGTCTGCGCAAGATTGAAGATGTTTGGCATAATAGTGAATCTGATATGACCACCAAACAATCCAAAGGCAGTAGAAGTAGGGTATCAAAAGAAACGAACAAAAGTAGGTGAGGCGAAATAGAGACAAACATTGTAATGAAACGTTTGAGCTCAGCCTTTTCGCGTCTGTGCCATGATTTCGACTCCGTGAAGCGTAAACACAGCACAGACGTACATCGCGCATTCATGTCTGAGTTGACAAACATGACAGCGGGAAAGCACGACTCCGATTAGACGAGAATGAGCCGACCGCTTTGGGAGAATCGCAGCAGAATAGACCGCTTCAAATCTGGTCGCAGCCCGCACCAGGCGCGAGCCCGGGTCATAGCTTCAGGAGATGGCGTGTAGATCCCCAAAAGTAACCGATGGGTCCGCGTCGTTTTCGAGCGATCCATTCCCATATTCGTCATGTATCGTCATCTTCTCACACGCTGCGTGCACCAATGACTTCGTATATGTCTCGAGTGTATGTACCGTATGTACGATTGAGGACCCACACTTGTGGGGATCAATGCTGACCCGGAGGCGGCAGGGGAGGACCGCGTCCCGCAGGCGGCTGAGGAGGCCAGCTCCTATCGGTCCGCTCAGGTGCGTAGGGAGTAGGATAGCCTGGCTGGGGCGGCTGCTGCTGGGGCTGCTGCGGAGGACCATGCTGCATCGACCCCGAGGGCGTACGTGAGCCCGGGACGGGCGAGGCAGCCGCGAGCGGCGGATACGACGCTGGCGGATATGCCACTTGAGGCTGGCCCTGCTGGCCAGGGACTGCGCCCGGAGGAGGGAGGTACGAGCTGGTACGTCTGCGGACATTGCGATCTGACTCGGCAGGGCGTTGCTCGCTTCGGTGATCCGACGGATAGGTGCTGAAGCCAGTGCCTGGGGTGCTGCTCGCTGATGTGCTGCCTTGTCCAGACGAGGCCCCCGTGCTACTCTGAGCTTGCATGGAGAGTCTTCGGATGCGTGGTGAAGGCGGGCGTGGGAAGTGTCGGTCGCCGCCCGGCGCTTGATAGACCAGCTGGGCGAAGTAGTCGCGCTCGCGTTTGTAGTATTCGACGTCCTCGTTGGCTTCGCGAATTTGTTGCTCCAGGCGAGAGATTGTGGAGGAGGCTTCTCTTTCTTTTTCCTTCCTCCTCGCTCGGAATCGAGCCGAAGCACCGGCGTTGCGCTTTCGCTTCTCATCAGCCATTTTCGACGCAGCCTGCACATCCACTGGAATCTGTACATGACCTTGGTTTGTCTCGAGTGTGAGCAGCTGATAATTGCTCTGACCAGTCGAGGCAACAGGGATTCCATATGAGCGATCGGGCTCTTGCGATGAGAACTGAGGAGGCGGTGGCGCGCTCGAGGGAGCCGACTGGAACGGGACGGGTGACGGACGACCAATTTCTCCCAGCGATGTGGCCGGCGAATGCTGGCCAGCCGGACCGTACGAGTACATGCCGCGGGGGCTTGCGCTCGCCGACTGCGGCTGAGGTGGCTGAGACATGCCGCCACTGGTCCGTCGCGAGTGGCTCTGTTGGATGGGAGGAGTTGGGATCGACGACGGCGGAGGGGGAGGGAAGTTGTAGCTGGATCGCTGCGCTGCCGGGGGTGTAGGCAGAGGCGGATTCGGGGCCGATCCAGGCTCGTGTCTGTAATCTTGGGAGCTGGGCGAGAGAAACGGTGTCTCCTGGGCATTGATGGTGCCGGTTGGGGGTCTGATCATGCCCAGACTTTGTGAGCGGTAGAGAGGAGAGCGCGGGCTCAGGACGCGCCTGTGGCCAATGCTGGAGGTGTGAGCATGCTGGCGCCTCTGGTCCTCGTAGCCAGGAATGCCGTGGCTCATGTGGGGGGAGGGCCCCGGCAGGCGGTCGACGGGGGACGGAGACTCCATCTGGGAGGCAGTGCGGCTGCGGGCCTTGGCCTCAGCAGCAAAGGCGGCGTCGCCCGGCGGGTTCAGCATCGAGTGCACGCCAAGGGCGCGCGGGGTGCGGTCCTCGGAGCGCGGCGGCGTAGGCTCAGAGGTAGGCGGGTAGATAGGCGGCAGAGCAGGACCGCGGCCCTGCAGCTGCTCATACCTGGCGCCACCAGACAAGCTCAGCATCGCCGAGGGTGGTCCTGCGGGACTGGTGTAGGATCGTGCGGCGGTCGGCCGGCTGGAGACATCGTGGAGGAAGGTGGACGAAGGACCTGACCTGCTGCCATGCTGCTGTGACATCAGGTCCTTGTCGTCGGGGTGCCTTGCGCCTCGAAGAGCCGACCATGAGGCGCCCCGGTCTTCCAGCTGGCGGAGGTCGACGGGGTCCTGGAGGCGCAGCCGGAGGTCGAGCTGCGATGCGGGCGGGCTCTGGGGAAACGAGACCCGGTAAGGATTGTGGTGCTGGTAGTGAACGGCGAGATCTGGGGCAGCCAGGATGACGGCGCGCGAGGGCAGTGCCTCGCGGGGAGAATCAGACCAAGAGACGGAAGGTGTTGAGTGAGTAGGCGCGTCAGGACGTGCGCATGGCAGGGTAAGAGACGGACGGGAGGGCAGAGGGGCGGGCTTGCGCTCGTGACTGGGGGGAGGTCTAGAGATATAACGAGTTGCGGTGAGGTGAGTGAGGGAGAATCACACCAACGGGCGGGCGATGCTCAAGCTCATCCCTGCGGGCTGCTACGCCGGGTCGGGAAAGGCCCCAAGGTACACGATGCTGACCTTGTCGATAATGGAGGATTGGCGGGCGTGCGCGGAGGGCGGGAGCCGTTCCCTGGCAGAGGCATGGCCGTGGGCTGCATGGTGCGACTGTCGCAGCTGTCGTGGCCGCCCCGGCTGTCAAGCAACTGCCGCCGGCGCACCTGCGACTCAGCAGCACCGCCGGGCGCGGCAGAGGCGCCATGCAAATCTGCGCTGCTCCCACACGGCATCGATCAGCGCCGCCCGGGCCCCCTGCCGGCGCTGAGGGCGTGCGCAGAGCTACCTTTCGCTCGGGATCCTGTAGCCTTATGCCCCCTCCACCTTCGCTGCCCTCCCCGCCTGTTTCGCTGCCACCGCCAACGTCACGTCCCGTCCCTAATCTCGTCACCTGCGCTAGCCGCCCGCCGACACTGCGATAGCACGGCCAGAACCTCGCCCGGCGCGCAGCCGCCGCGAGCGCGCCCGACGCCCCGGTCAGTCCGCAACACCGCCAGCGCACCACGCCCGCCTGGGAGCCGCCCGCCCAGCGTCCGCCGCC
>RHKH01000112.1:0-10211 GCA_009829795.1 Lasiodiplodia gonubiensis
GGCGCAGCAGGACGGCGACGGCGCGCGCGGCGTCGAGCGCCAGCGCGGCCGGCAGCAGCAGGTAGAAGGCCACGGCGACGGCGAAGACGTGGGCGGCGAGCAGCGCGGCCAGCTTGACGATGGGCAGGCCGTTGACGGTGAGGGAGAGGGTGCGCAGGTCGAGCTGGAAGAGGAAGCCGTCGGACGTGATGTTGATGGTCTGGTCCGGTAGGTTGGGGAGGGAGTCTTGCGGGATGTTGGGGGTGCGGTCGTCGAGTAGGTTTTGCTGCAGCCCGAGACCGACTTGGATGAGGCCGCCGACGCCGGTGCAGCCGAGGGCGTCGGCGCCGTCTTGGATGAGGGCGTTGACTGTGGTAAAGTTGAGGTTCTGGGCGAGGGCGGTGGCGATGGTGGTGGTGTTGAGCTGTTGTGCTTGGCGCTTGACGGCGGCTGTGGAGGATATGGCGACGGAGCGTTTGCTCGTCGTTGGCGCGGTTGAAGGAGATGCGTCGGAAGGGTTGTTGACGAGGTCAGTGCCGGCGCCGAGTGTGCCAGCGAGATTGCTGGCCACGTCCTCGTTCCCGAGGGCCATGAAAATGGCTTTGACAGCTTCGCTGGATAGGCCGCGTCCGAAGCCGGTGGCAGCGCCACCGACGGTGTCGTTGAACCGCTGTGAGTCTTCTGTCAGGCTGGCATCACCCGCGCCAGTCTGCATGAAGATGACCATGCTCCCGCCGTCGATGAGACCGATACCAAGACCTTCGGCGACTTTAGAGAAGTCGATGTTGTCGGTAAGTCCACCTCCAGCATCCATGGCTTGTTGTGTGATCTTATCGAGCGTGCCGTTGGCGAAAAAGCTGGTAGTCAGAGCTCTACTGAACCCTTGCGCTATTGCGGGAGCGTCGGAAGCGTTTGATTCAGCAGCGGCAGACTGGAGGCCAAGAGACTCTGCCGCTCCGCTGCCGAACCCCTTTCCAAGGCCTTCGGCAATAGATCCAAGCATAGTCGGGCCTTGATCACCAAGCAGAGATGTGAGCTTCTGTGTAGTCCCGTTGGACAGGAAGCTCTGGGTGAGCGACTCGGAGAATCCCTGAGCCACGGTGGGGATGTCTGTTGCACTGGAATCCAAGACAGCAGCTTCCTGCAGACCGAGTGCGGAAGCGGCACCGTTACCGAAGCCCTTCGCGAGGCCCTGGACCGCGGGGATGACAGAAAAGGAGTCAAAGCTGAAAGCCTTATCCTGGATGTTTTGTAGCGTGCCGTTGGCGAGGAAGCTCGTCGTCAGAGAGCGACTGAACCCTTTCAGAACCGAGCCGATGTCCTGGCTGTCAATGGGCTCCTGTACATCTTTCTGCAGACCAAGTCCCGTGGCAGCCCCGCCTCCAAGACCTTGGGCCAACCCTTGCACAGCTGACCCGATCATCTCAGAGCCTTGACCAATCGCCTTCGATGCTAGAGCACTGAAGTTGGCATTGGAAAAGAAAGAGGATGACAGCGAGCGTGTAAAGCCTTGAGCGATATCACCGACACTCGATTCGTCATCACTTGACTCATCATCACTCGACTCGCTATCACTCGAATCGTCATCTTCCTGTCCGGAGTCCTGTCTTTTTGTGCTTCTCTTGCTCGCTGCAGATGCGGTGCCAGCAAGACCAAGACCCTCCGCAGCACCTCGGCCGAGCCCAGAACCAGCGAACGGCGCAGCCTGACTGAGGGTTTCGAGGAGCTGTTTTTGCACTTCAGCCCCACCGAGTTGTGATACATCAACGTTCCCGATGAAGCTTTGAGCGAGATTCTGGGAGAAGTTCCCGGCAATTCCTTGGAAACTCAATGATTCGGGTGCTGATAGTGACGAGTCAATCTGGCGTTTGGCGCCAGGTCCGTCAGCAGGAGACGTAGAAGACGTGGCTGTAGAACCAGAGCCTTGCTTTAAGCCTGAAGCTGCACCTCTACCGAGACCTTGACCGATGGCTGGGGCTATCTGTGCAACAGTTGCAAGGAGCTGGTCCTGGTCGACCTGCTGGAGGTTGGTATTGCCCAGGAACGAGGAGGCCAGCTCGCGCGTGAAGGACTCGCTGGCCGTGCTGGCATCGAAAGTGTCGTTGCTAGATTCTGTCGAGTCGGAGCTGGAATTTGCAAGCTTCAAGCCGATCGCAGCGCCTTTGCCGAGGCCTCTTCCTGCCGGACCAGGGATCTGTGCCAAAGTCTTCATGAGCCCCTGGCTCGCTGAGCCATCCATGAGTGATGCGGTATCGATGTTGCCGAAGAGTCCGTCGGTCAAGCCAAATCCGAGATTGCCCGCCAGTCCAGCAATGCCCGTCTGGGTCGAATCAGGGCCAGAGATGTTCTGCGAGAGCTTGAGGCCAGATGCGCTGCCGTTTCCGAGACCGCTGCCCAGAGCACTCACTGCCAGTGCAAGCGTTTCTGACGATGGTGTCAATTTGTCGAGGTCGAGGCTGGAGAAGATGGCCTCCGATGCCCCTTCGCCCAAGTTCTTAGCGATATCTGATATCCCAGAGCTTTGAGCCTTGCTTGCTGTCTTGATCTTCGTCATATTCTCAAGCTGGAGGCCTTTGATGGCACCTTCACCCACACCGGCTCCCAGAGCGTTGGCACCCGAGCCGAGAGCAGTCGTGAGCCCACCCAAAATTCCTCCAAGCGGCCCACTACCCGACACTCCTTCGGCCACCATGTTCCCCAGCGCGTTGACAAGCGGCTTGGCTAGTGTAGAAATGGCACCACCACCACCGTCATCGTCTCCAAGTCCGCCTCCAAGCAGTCCGCCGAGAAGGCTGCTCCCACTGTTGCTGTCGTCATCGGTCCCTGTTGCTGCTCCCCCGGTTGCGTTTCCTTCACCATCATCCTCCTTGTTATCGCCACCGAAGAGACCAGCAAAGAGATCGGGGATCAATTGTCTCTTGGCCGGCCCGCACTCCTCTTTCGGTATCCTCAACGGATATCTCGACAGTCCGGAAGGGCGAGCTTTAAGCTCAGCCATGAGTTGGCTGAGAACTTCATTGACGACATTGGTAGCCTCCTGCAGGTCCGCTCGGGTGATAGAAGGGGCGATCTCCTCGATAACGATATCGAATCGGCTTTTTGGCTTGTAGAGAATCCTTGAACCGGCCAGAAGGAAAAAGGTAGCGGCCAAAGCACCAAGACCAAGGAGAAATGTCTTCAACGATACGTGCCATTGGTGCTGAGGAGAGTTGACCAGTGCAACTCGTCCCCGAGAAGAATCCTGTGTCTTAGAAGACATTATTAAACAAAGGTGTAAACGAAGACATGAGATACGAAAAGGTGCGCCCAGCGATACTTTGGTGACCAGCACAAAAGTACCCGAGCGGTCGGCTGAACGATCCGGGGTGAGAGGCCAAGTTCGTCATTATTCACTTGGCTGCTGCGCATATTACATAGAATCTGGCGATCAACCAAGGCTCGCTAGCTCAGAGCCGAGACATTGTGGTCGAAGGGAGGCTCTCTCGCGTGTTGTGTCGCTGATGCTTGCATAGTTTCAGCTGGCGCTCGATGAAACGCCAACCCACAAACTCCCACCTCGTCATGTCTCTTCCGAGGCTGGGTAGCGAGACCCCCTTGGTTTGATAAACGTCACGGCTGATCTACGAGAGCCCGGGCCTGCACCCAAGCAAGCAGGTATAGGTCCCAAAGTGGGCTGCAGAAGATCTTATCCATCTGCGTGCTTGCTCCGCGGGCAACTGAAGCAAGTATGCAGCATCGCTCACAAACATAGCCACGAAGTCTCCAGGCGCAGGTTTTTTTTGTGGGGATCTGTTTGAGAGAGCAGATCATCTTGCAACTCAGCGAGCAAGGTGGAGGAGCCGTACGTACAGTTCCAAGCGACACCAAGCTTCTGCAAATTCATGCGCGGAAACACGTTTCCCTCAACAAACACTTCTCGAACGATTCGCGAAAACGATGGATATGACTCGAATGAGAAAGAAAAAAAAAGCCGAGAATTGCAGCATCAACCACGGTGCAGCCGAATAGTCGGCGATCTGATGTTACTCCTTGTTGAGCTCGTCCGACTTTAGCGCCGCAACCACTCGATTCGACCATTCAAGAGGCCCAACGAGCCGGCGGCTCCTCGCAATCACATTGCTCATGTGCACAGCGCGAAACAGCCCAAGTTGAGACCGTGCCTGGCGCTAAGTTCTGACGTATAGCAAACCGGTATCTCGACTTCAAGAAGATGGTACCTGTTTCGTCAGGAAAAGACAGGGATCAACGGAACGAATAAAACATCGCGTCTGTCCCCAGCAGGCGCGAAATGCCATCCCAATTGATTAAGAATTGTCGAATATTCTGGCTGAGACAGGCTCGACGCATTCATGTTGCTATACAGGTAACGATGAGGGCGAAGATCCCATCTTTCCTAGTCGTTACGATTCACGAGTACATGTGTGGGCTGCTTCAGACGACCCAAGACTCAAGAGAGTCCCAGAACAATCAAAAGCGGCATCAGGTCCAGTTTAATTCAGCAGGTGTGAGAGGCCATGTTGAAAGTAGGTAAGTGGTCTACACGGAATGTAGACTCGGATATAGTACGAACTCTATTCGCCGAAGATCCTATCGGGATTGCGCCAGGAGTGTATCTTGTGCCCGGCTGGATCTTGACAAGACGTCGAGGACGCTTTCGAGCACAAGCGCTTCCAGAGACCCAAAATTGGGCTAGCCATACACTCATGTGTCAGCGCCCACCTTCTTGATCCTAACTGGAAGACAAGGATTGAATGGACCTGCATGGTGTCTGGATTTCGCCGGGCGGCTCGCCTCAGCCCCGCAGCTGCAGGGCTACCTGTGACCAAAATCCGATATCACATGGCGAACACAATACGTCCGCAGTTTCCGGCCGTAGCACGTCACCATTGATGCCGTCTCGGGCAGAGAGGAGTCAAGGTGATAATGGACCAGGATATGCTGAGGGACGTACAGCATCTGCTTCATCTCCGCTTATCGCCGCCAATCTCCAACATTCCACGCCTGTGGGGAGTGGGGTAGGTGTCTTCACACTTCCTCGTCTTTCTCGAGAATCCTGGCCCTCAGGATCTTCACTTCCTCATCAGGCCTGTCCTCCTTGTCGGTCTTGACAAGACCCATGCGCTGAACGATGCGCAGACCGCTCTTAACGCGACCGAAAATAGTGTGCTTCCCATCGAGCCAGGGTGTGGGTGCCAGTGTGATAAAAAACTGGCTGCCATTGGTGTTGGGCCCACTGTTGGCCATGCTCAGGATGCCAGCGCCGGTATGCTTGAGAGAGGCCGAGATCTCGTCTTCGAATTTTTCGCCGTAGATGGACTGGCCTCCGCGACCGGTGCCAGTGGGATCACCAGTCTGGACCATGAAGTTGGGGATGATGCGGTGGAAGATGACATTATTGTAGTACCCGCGCTGGGCAAGGGTGGAGAAGTTTTTGCAGGTACGCGGAGCATGGTCGTTGTAGAGCTCGAGGACAATGTTGCCCTGGAATTGCGTTAGCTGCAGCTCATGAGTCACGGCAGCAGGGAGTCCCCACCATCGAGGTCTCAAGTACGACGTCAGTAGCCATGGTGCTGTTCCAAGAAAAGTGCGTGTAAGAACGGGGAATTGACTGCTGGAGCGTGGTTGGTGATGAAGGCGGGTGGAGAGAAGCTTAGGGCCTGGCACTGGGCCGCAGTTCAACCGCCATTCGCGTCATCGCTCCCGTCGCCTGCTGCCTCCGACACTGACAACCCCGGGTCTTACTTCGTAGACTATTCTGGGAGCATCGACAAAACTTCAAAGCTGCAACAAGGCCGCAGATCTGTCTCAGATAATTATTCGATAACGTGCGGACCACGCCACACATGCCCGACGCTGCTCTGGTCACCTGGGCGTTGCCTCAGCTGGAGCGCTTGCTCCCTCTGGACGAGGAATCCCTCAAGCAGATTATCACGTACAGCGAATCGCAATCGCCTGATGCAGCTGCAGACCACCTCAAGAACCTTCTGGGGGACTCACCGCAAGCTTTGGAATTCATTACCAATTTCAACTCTCGCCGCAGCCCCACAAGTCATGACCTCTCAGAAGTACCCAAAGCCAAGAAGGGAGGCCAGAAAAAGAAGAAGAACATCCACCAGCTGCCCGCCCGCCAGGTCAACAATTCTGGTAGTGCCGCTGGCGCTTACCTGAAGCGGGACGAAGAGGACTACATGTCAGGAAAATCCAAGCCGCGCAAAGACAACAGGGAAGCCGCCCACAGCGCATTCAATCTGCAAGAGAAGCCCGACGCAAAGCAGCAACCCACTCCCCAAAATACTTCGACCTCGATAAACCCGCGCGTCAAACCGCCTCCTTCAGCAGCCGGTCCTCTGATCTCCGACTCCCTATCTTCCTCCAAAAACGCCTCCCGCAACGCTTCCCGCAATGCCTCTCGCACCGCCTCGCCCGCCCCCAGCAAAGCCAAAGCCAAGGTCCAAATCACCGGCGGCACGCCCGGTCACGGCCAGTCCACGGTGCTCAACGACCTAGACTCGGCCATCCGCGCCCTCGAGGTGCAGACGAACCCGTCGCTCTCGGCCACGACGCCCGAGGAGAACGCGAAGCGGCGATGCAACTGCATGGCCACGCGCCACCCGCTGCTGGAGGCCGCGCCCAACTGCATCAACTGCGGCAAGATCATCTGCGTCAAGGAAGGCCTGGGCCCGTGCACCTTCTGCGAGAAGCCGCTGCTGTCGCAGGCCGACATCCAGTCCATGGTGCGCATCCTGCGCGAGGAGCGCGGCCGCGAGCGCATGGAGGCCCACAACGCCGCCCAAAAGCGCGCCGAAGTCGCCTCCAACAAGCCCCGCGCCATGACCGGCGCCGCCTTCCTGTCCTCGCACACCACCAGTCCCGCCCTGTCGCCGTCCCCGGCCACGTCGGATTCCGAGAGCGAGAAGCTGAAGGCCGCCCAGGCGCACAGGGACAAGCTGCTGTCCTTCCAGGCCAACAACGCCAAGCGTACCCGCATCTTCGACGAGGCCGCCGACTTCGACACGCCCACCTCGGGCACCAACATGTGGGCGTCGCCGCAGGAGCGCGCGCTGCAGCTCAAGCGCCAGCAGAAGATCCTGCGCGAGCAGGAGTGGGCCGCCCAGCCCGAGTACGAGAAGAGGCGCGTCGTCGCATCCATCGACCTGGCCGGCGGCAAGATCGTCAGGAAGATGGCCGCCGTCGAGAGGCCCGAGAGCCCGGTCAGCGATGCGGATGTGGAGGAAGTGGGCGATGAGGGGCCGCTGCATCAACCACCGCCCCCGGACAGGACCAGGGGCGGTGGCGCATTCAGCAAGAATCCGTTGCTCGGTGGGCTGATACGGCCGATTGCCAAGGTGGATGGGGACGAGGGTGGTGACAAGGGCAAAGGGAGGGAGAGGGAGAAGAGGACGTTGTGGAGGAGGGTGCAGGATGACAATGATGACAATGAGCAGTGGATGTTGGATGGGGGCGTGTACGGCGGTAAGACGGAAGGTAGAGTATTGGGGGCTGAGGAGCACGCCTTTGCAGCTGACTGATCTTAAAAGGCATTTGCATTTCAAATTGGCCGTAGAGATAAATTTTGGACATGTAAAAGAAGTTTTCCTGCGCCTATCACAGCATTGAAGTGCCTTGCCTAGTCAAATACCCGAGCTATATGTCATTCCAAAACTATCGGGCGACTTTGCGCCGGCGAACTTTGATGGAACATACATTGGCGTCGAATTAGACATATCTGGTTGCGCACTATCCCTCCGCGGCTTGTGCGCGATTTTCCTTCCGCAAACACTACAGACGTGATCGATGTTGACGCATACCCAGCACCGGACAAGGCAGCGCCAGAGGGCAGCGCAGCTACATTATCATCTTATCAATATATCTCATTGTGAATGAGCCAGACTTAATTCAAGATTGCTTACCCGCTTTTGTCAGACATGGATTTCTCGACCCTTGTCCTCGTCCTTTTGCAGCAGTGCGGGCAATCAATCCAAGCGGGTTCCTCGCCTAGACACTCGAATGGCACCACCTTGTTATTGCCATAGATTGGCGGGGATTCTAGACCACTGGTTTGGATGCTGTATCGTTACAGCCGTTAGTAGGCATGGGACTGGGCTGTCTCAATATGGAAGCTCACGGCTTAACGGTGTATCCCTCCATCTTTCGAGAATCAACTTCAGAGAAGTAGTCTTTCGTGCTTGGAAATTGGAAGTTGTTGCTTTCGTCGCCTGAGCATCCGGTCCTTAGATTGTTTCTACGCGCACTTGATGATACTCCAGTTGACCACGAATATGTAGTTGATTTGCATTCGTTCTTAGGTATGCAAGGATAGTGAAACTCAATGTAGTCTCGTGAATAATTCCATTAGATTTTCCGGTTGTAACAGACTGACGTTGGATGCGAAACTCCGGTAAATAGTCTTGAGATGATCAAGATGATCAGAGTTTTCCTTTAACCAGCGCCGCAATGTTTCACCGAGCTGACATCGACCCCTCTGCGGATGATGGGGTGGCGTAATCTCTGGTTTCGAGCCTTGCGCCGTTGTTATCGCCAAGTTTTTTGAGCTCCATCGCGCAGCAGTAACCTTTGGTAGCTGCATTCTGATGGACAGGATGATTTTAACTAAAATCCATCTCCCCAATTCACCTCCCCGACTCCAGGTGCCAGCGAGAAGGCGAGAAAGTTGAGCCGATGGAGTTCTGAAAGTTGCTCTCTCGTGTCGAGTACGCGTTAGGTTTCATAGCCTTTGCGACAAGTATATGGTGATCTATCCTATGCATATCAATCCTTTATACTAGCGTGTAGTAGTCATCCCATGGTTGGAGTATCGACTGAACAAGCTTAGTGCTTACGCGGAGTGCCCGTCCTTAGTGCCAGTCGTCTATATCACTTTCAGCAGAGATCTACAACGCCAGTCAACCATATGAATGAGTTTTATTCGCTTATACAGACGAGTATTGCAGCTGAAGGCTAGCGTGCATGAATTTTTAGCTCATGTCATCGGTAGTTGAAGCAATGGCCCGAACGAAATTTTCGAATCGACAGTTCTACACTCACGTCCCGGCGATAGCTTTAAGTAGCCACAATTGTCTCTTGTGTTTTTTGTCTGCGTGCTATGCTCGAACATCTCTTCTGCAAGATCTTAGCATGGCTCTGGATTAATAGGAACACATTCCGACTAATCATGCTACCAATCTGGCCCTCTGTGGTAGTGATTTTAGCCTCAATTGTTCGTCGTGTAGGCGTTTGACAATAGGACGTTAGCAAGCCTAGCAACTTTACATTGGATAGATAAGACCTCATGGATTCTTGACATATTCCCATGAATCAAGACACCTACGTGCTAGATTTAAGTGCTACTAAAATCGAATTTACACTTTTCGGCTCGTTATGTATTACTTCTTGTGCTATAAGAAGAGCAGCGATATTAGAATGAGAAAACCGGGCTCTTCCTATCATTTCAAACCCTTGGCGTATGTATAATGTTGGTCACATGAAAACCCCAAAATAGCCCCCACCATCCCTCATGGCTTGCATGGTGGAGGCACTACTAAAAACGAGGCGCCATCCAGACCATAAAAACCGCTCACGAGGAGGCTGAGGAATCCTCTCAGTCATTTCTCATACCAAGGAAAAGGCCTGTCCTTCGTGTGCTAGTACACCCATATCTGCACTGCATAAATCTCCGATGGCAGCAGGTGACAACCACGGTATATCTATCTGATGACTCTAAGCAGCAGCCCGCGGAGACAAGTCCAGAAGACATCATGTCATGGCAAGGTGCACTCTGGAGCCTAGCCCCGCTCCTCCTGTCCGTGATGACGCAGCCAAGCGGACGCGTCTGCAACTGCCCTCTGAGACACCGAACCTGCCTGCGATGCTCTCCGATCATCTGCGCCGGCCGACGCTCTTGGCATTTTCTTTCAGATGGTAGCCTTGCTCCGGATGGATGCCAGTCCACGCAAGGCTGCCGCTTTGATATTGGCTGATCGCCAATGTCGCCAAGCAAATTAAGCACCGCATCCCAGACCGAGCCTGCAGTCTATGAAGAGACTCGTCTTCGTCCGCGTTCTGCTATTCGTCTTAGGGGTGCTGCCGCAGGTCGCCACGATCATGTCCAGGGATGTACTTTGGAGCTTATCATCATTTCAGTATATCTGCAGAAAAGATGCTTCCTAGCTTTTTTTTTTTTTTTCTATATCATGCCGAGCGAGCTCTTGATGACCTTATCTGTCCTACTATTT
>RHKH01000112.1:10322-86583 GCA_009829795.1 Lasiodiplodia gonubiensis
CTCTGTCATCGTTCAATGGCGGGAACATGTGGAGCAACTGGATATACTTAGGCAAGTCTTTTTGCTGTCGTCCTTGGTCTCACTTTATCATGGTATTTACGATCCAGTTAGGACATGCAAACCTAGGTGGACTGCTGTCCTTGGCTGACATTCTTGGAGACTTGACCTAAAAGAAGGTTGGACACGAAAAGGTGCCGGATAGGACTGAAGCAGAACACTTTCCTGTAATGGTTTTTTTATTGGTCATCAGACTCGTCGACACAGTTGACTCTTTGAGTGTATAGTGTTTCCCCTTTACCTCCATTCTTTTTGTTGCGCCTTTTTAGTGTGTCCTGCGCCATTGGGATAAATATCCAAGTCTCTCTTCGTGGCAGTCTCCCGCAGTGCTGAGTGATATTGCGGCATCGGTCTGGGATATCTTATCGACCCTGAAAATACTCCTTAAAGTCGAACTGCATATTCATGGTGATGGCCCGGAGCCTGTTTAGCTCTTGCCGCCAGTCTCGTTGAACGCCTCGTCCCAAGACTTCCATCTTTCTTCGGCCAGCTGCACCACACCGCGGAGAACATCTCTGCTCACAACACTACCGCCACTCTTCTCAATGCCGTGCAGCACACACTGCCCATCCACCGCATCTAATAGCACACTGACCGTCTCTTGGCAATTCGCCTCTTCAAATGCATCGGGATCGGCCAACACCCACGCTCTCTCCTGCTCCTCCGCCGCCTTCCCACTGTTTCCACCAACGCCCAGCACCTTCGGCGCTCCAACAGCCCGCCCCTTTCCGGGCTCAAAGACAGCACAAGTCAGCGCCACAGGCTGACCCCTCAGCCGCAGCCCTCTCGCCTCTTCCACCCGGTCCGAGCACAGCACCGTCTCCATATCCGCATCCCACCACGCGCGGGGCAAAACGGTATCCCTCAGCGCCGCGATGACAGCTGCCCAGGCGGCGTCCCACGCATTGCCGTCCAGGCTGATGAACAGCACGTCGACATAGAGCGTCCAGTACGCCTTGACCTCCCTCCTGCTCGTCTCGTCCTCGTCATCCTCCACGCCCTCGTCCTCCGTCCTCGGCGGCAGGTACGTGATCCTCAAGTCCCTCGCCCGCACCACCCTCGCCGCGTGCAGTGCTCCCAGCAGCCGGCTCGTCAGCGCCTGCGCCTGCGCCGACGGCGGCTGCCCCGGCATCAGCGCGGGCGTGGCGCCCGTCGCGAGCTCGACGTTCGGCACCAGCAGCCCCAGGCGCACCAGCTCCTCCCGGTCGTCCCGTGCTTCCTCCTCGTTTCCTCCTTCCTGCACGTCCGTGATGTCCAGCCCTTCGTACCGCGGCGGGTTCGGCACGTCGTCGGCCTTCAGGATCTCGGCCCGCACGCCGCACACGACGGCCGTGTCGCCGACGCGCACGACGGCGCTGCCGTTGCAGTGCGACAGCGAGCCCGTGTTGATGGTCGGCACGCGGTATTCGGTCGGCGTGCGGCCGTTGGGCCGGGTCGAGGCGGTGGTGGTTTTTTGCTTGGTGCTGTCGGATGCGGCATCGAGGTGGGCGAGGAGGAAGGGCGCGGGCGACAGGGCGGCGAAGATGTCGCGCGGGAAGGAGAGTTGCGGGGCGCCGCTGTTCGTGCTCGGCGCGGCGGCCGCTTCAACTGCCATTGTTGTGTTTTGGTGTGGCTGAAGTGATGTGGAGTGTGGTGTTGTTGGTGGTGTTGTTGGTGGTGTTGCTTCAAGATAGAAGCCGGTGGTTTCTCAAAAAACGCTTATCGATAAGTCGTGCAGCTCAATCACTGACCTGGAATGCATACTACGTAGGCATATCACATTTTCGGACGGATAATCTTCCACAGTGTAAATTCCTTTTTGATACATTTATTACATATATTCACGGCATTTGATCCCGCTCTAGGGATCTATTTCTTCTCCTTAGGAGCAATCATGAGCTCAGGACGGACATACTTAGTGAAGTCCTCCTCGCTAAGAGCCTTGAGCTCCATAGCGCTCTCCTTGAGCGTAACACCCTTCTTGTGGGCATTCTTGGCGACCTTGGAGGCCATGTCGTAGCCAATGACGGGGTTCAGGCAAGTGACGAGCATGAGACTAAAGCACTGGTTAGTAAAAATGTCAGATGCGTAATGCAGCACTTTGACTCACCTCTCCTTCATGATGGAAGCGATCTTAGCCTCATCAGCCTCGAGACCCTGGACGAGGTTCTTCTCGAAGCTCCTCATGCCATCAGCCAGAAGCCTGGAGCTGTGCAGCAGGTTCCTGATCATGACAGGCTTGAAGACGTTGAGCTCGAAGTTACCCTGAGAGCCGGCGAAGGTGGTAGCGGCCTGGTTACCGAAGACCTGGGCGCAGATCATGGTAAGAGACTCGCACTGAGTGGGGTTGACCTTGCCGGGCATGATGGACGAGCCAGGCTCGTTCTCAGGCAGCTTCAGCTCACCGAGACCGCAGCGAGGGCCAGAGCCGAGGAAGCGAATGTCCTGGGCAATCTTGTAGAGCGAAGTAGCCAGGGTGTTGAGCTGGCCGTGGGCTTCGACGATGGCGTCGTGAGCAGCAAGAGCCTCGAACTTGTTGGGGGCAGTGACGAACTGGTGACCAGTCATCTTGGTGACCTCCTCAGCAATACCCTCGGCAAAGCCCTTGAAGGTGTTGATACCAGTACCGACGGCGGTACCGCCCTGAGCAAGCATCTTCAGGCGGGGCAGAGACGACTCGACGCGCTGAATGCCAAAGTCGAGCTGCTGGACGTAGCCGGAGAACTCCTGACCAAGAGTCAGCGGCGTAGCATCCTGCAGGTGCGTACGGCCGATCTTGATGAGACCCTCCCACTGCTTAGCCTTCTTGTCCAGAGCGTCACGGAGGCTGCGGAGGGCGGGGAGCAGCGACTCCTCGAAGTCGAGGACGGCGGCAATGTGCATGACGGTAGGGAAGGTATCGTTGGAGGAAGCGGACATGTTGACGTGGTCGTTGGGGTGGACAGGCTTCTTGGAGCCCATGGTGCCGCCCAGAATCTCAATGGCGCGGTTGGAGATGACCTCGTTGGCGTTCATGTTGGACTGAGTGCCGGAACCCGTCTGCCAGATGACCAGAGGGAAGTGGTCAACGAGCTTAAGGTCAGCGACCTCAGCAGCAGCCTGCTGAATGGCCTGGCCGACCTTGGGGTCTGGGATCGTCAGCGATTGCTTGCGCGGTAAAGTCGGAGCTACGTACCAAGGCCGAACTTCATGTTGACGGCAGCGGCAGCACCCTTCAGGATACCGAAAGCGCGAACAATGGGCGGCGGCATGCGGTCCTGGGGCTGGTTGATCTTGAAGTTCTCCAGGGAGCGCTCGGTCTGAGCTCCCCAGTACTTGTCGGCGGGGACCTGGATCTCGCCGAAGGCATCGCTCTCAGTCCTAGTGTTGGCGGCCATCCTGGAGGTTGTCGCAAAGGTGCGCAGAGCGGCGGTCTTCTGGTGCTGCAGCTGGGGCCTCGCGGATTGCAGAGCGCGGGTGTTGATGGAGCGGGCAGATGACCTTGCTATCGAAGTGGGGAGGGCAGCGCGAGCATGTGCAGCAGGGCGGAGAAGGGCCTCGGCACCGGGCCGGGCGATGCAGCGGAGCTTGAGCATGGCGGGGGATGAGAATTGGGACCGCAATTGGCTTCGGAGGCCAGGAGTTGATGAAAGCAGAACACACGAACGCCGCAAACTTGAGACGGGAGCTCTCTGGAGTTGCGGAGCCCCAATAGAACGAATTATTTAGTCCTCGGGTGTTCCCGGCCCGCAATGACGGCACTTGCACAGCTTCGCGGCAACGACATTCGCGTTCGCCCGAGAATCGGAGTCCTTGCGCGCCAGCCATCCCTTCTATCAACGTCCAGCATTCAAGCTATCGTGCAAGAGTCGACCTCTATCCTAGTGCGCATTCCTCGGAAATGCCAGTCAAGCCAAATGCCATCAACGCAAGCCGCTGAGCGGCAGGCTCTTGAGCTTGCTGCATGAGTACCTTTGGTTGCTCTAGTAGGAACACCGGGCCGGCCATTACGCTTTCCAAAGTCTGTGGTTCCTTTGCGTCTGCCAAGACAACATTGGTGATTCCGCTTCCCGCAATCGTGTTGAGGCTGAGAAGAAGAAGGTCCCGCTGCGATGAAGGTGATACTCGGGCGGATAGCTGCCAGGCGCGATGAACACATTGGCAATGCCCATCTGACAAATCCGAGATCGGCGAAGTTTTCGACAGAGAAAACCTCGGTATCCTCCTGGTAGAAGCTACAAGCCGGTCCATTCACCACTGAGTAGAGTTCCTCCCGTCCAGCAGACCCGATCATCGTGCTGATATGTGCGTTGACGTTACCCGGAAAAGGTGCAGCTCTGCTAGTGTAGTTGGTGTACATATCCAACTCCCCAGGAATTGGCCCATATTTAGATCCCCCAACCGCTGCGTATTGGTCATCGACATACCTGATACGGCGGCGGCTCCGGATGAGGCAATGCAAATGAAATAATAAAGGCCATCATGGACACTTGAGTAAAGATGAAAGATTTCGATGGTTCAATAGCAGGCAAGTGGGTTTATCGAGGCTCTCCTTTCATACAATACCGTATTGCGGTCTAGATATCTCTGTCCCAAGCATTGTCTCCACATTTGGCTTTAGAGCCTACTTTTCGACATAGTTGTTGTACTGTATCTATACAACAAAGAAAAAGGCAGGATAGAAACCGAGTTTCCCAATGGGGTAAAGGAGCTGTAAAGCTTCAAGCAGCCGAAGCCGAAGTCCGGGCACAGCCGCTGCTCAATCCTGGAGGCTGAGGGGCGCTGGGGGAATGCCCCAAATCCGGCATGCTGCGTGATGATCGCTTCTGTTGATCGTCCGGGCGGTCTGTAAGGCAGAATGCTCCAGGCCAATGACGACGCCTGAGAGGCTTTGCGTCAATAGCCTCGCGCTAGAGCATCGGGACTTGTTCGAGGCCGCCGCTGACGACAGACCGGCTATTCGGCGTGCGTTTGCTCCTTAATTACAAAGTAGCTCGCCTAGTGCTACAGCACTAAAGATGGGTAGTTGAAGCGTCCATTACATGATACGTTTGGGAGCGAGAGCCTCAATCACCTCGACTTTGTCGCAAGACCAAGCAAACAGACTCACAGTTTCGGCTCTGGCAATCGGTGTCGGGAGCGCGCTCAAGTAGTTGGGCAGACATACGTGGAAGCACTGCCGGATGACCCGCACATAATCTGCCATCGAGAAGAGCAAGCATGATACGTGCCACTCGATGCCGCCTGCCGTCGGTACGTTTCCTGATTGACGGGGACCAAATGCCAGTTTCCTAGTCGTGCGCGAATTCCTCGAAATAATAATAGAGCTTCAAGAAAGGTATCGTACGACACATGAGGAAGTAATGCTGCCTGACTGACGGCAAGTGGGTCCCAGGCCGAGTCCTCAGCCGCACTCAGCTCCACACGCCGCCGTTAGCTATCTCAGAAGCACACGCCAAGACTATATCCTGTGTATCTGTAAGTAGTAAACATGAACGTTGTGCGGTGTACTGGGTTCGGTCTGAGCCGGATCGCTGCAGGATGACGGCGAAAGAAGACCAACAGACCCACTGTATGGCGCGCATCACGCGGGGCGCCGGTGACTTGACTCCGCAGCGTCGATTCTGACTCGCAACCTGTCTGCGAAACGCAGGGACTTGTCGTCTTATTTTTGAGCCGGCGCGCGCCTCGCGACGGCTGTGAAGGAGACCAAGCGTTTCAGTGCCGGTGGCACAATGCGGCGGGCTGCAGCAGGGAAATGGATGCTGCTGCGCTGGCAGCGGGTCCGAGCTTCGTGGTTGCCCGGGCGTGGGCTGTTGATTTCATTCCCGGCCAGCGCCCAACTGAGCTGAGCTTGCCTGCCGCGGGACGCCAGACATACATACATCAGCCCCGCCAGTCGATCCTGCGACCTCGCTCGCTCACACACCAACAACAGCGCCCGTGCCTCGACGCCGTTTCCCGCCGCTGCCAACAACCAAGCCCTTGCGCCCGCCTCAGGCCCCGCTGACCGCTACGGCGGCCCAAACTAGCCCGCCATGGCCGACAGGAACGCCTTTAATTCCAACATTCCGCTTCCTCCGCCGCTGCACACCCGTCGCGCCAACGACATGTTTGACCGTCCCACCACCCCAGGCGCCAATGCCTTCTTCTCGCCGCAAGCCACCCCAACCGGCAGCCCAAGCAAGGCGCATGCCCCGCCCGGGGCCTACGACTTGCCCAACGTCTTCGACAATGCCCTGAAGCTTCAGCCTACCGGCGCTACTCCCACCAAGATTGGCCGGCCCTCGCCGCACTCGCCCACCAAGAGCGGCTTCCAGGACTATCCCGAAGCCCCAGGCACCCCCACGCGCAGAGCGAACAAGGAAAACACTCCGCCGAGCCGCTCAGGCCTGCAACAAAAGGACAGCTACATGACCCAAGCCGCTGCCTCTCGCCAAGAGCCATACCGCCCATCTACCCGTGGCGGCTCTGTTGGCAAGAACGTACAGCGCGGCCTCTCTCCAGAGGACATTGAGAAGCTTCAGAAGCCTTCGGTGAAGCGATTGGCCAATGTGACTCAGCTGTGTAAGCTAGTTTCCCCTCAAACAATGTCTCCAAGCACTGACAGTCCCAGACTTCTTGGACTACTACTATGACCTTCTCTCCTACGTCCACAACCGACAGAACCGTCTCGCCGCGTTCAAGACGCAATTCCCCCCTCCGCCCGATACACCTGAAGAGGAGTACAACGAGGTTCTGCACAAGTATCTCGGGCGCGAGCGCGCAAATTTGCGGAAGAGGCGCACCAGGTTGAGGCATGGTGACTTCCAAATTCTCACGCAGGTCGGCCAGGGTGGCTACGGTCAGGTCTACTTGGCCCAGAAGAAGGACACCCGCGAAGTCTGCGCTCTGAAGGTTATGAGCAAAAAACTGCTCTTCAAGCTCGATGAAGTCAGGCACGTTCTCACCGAGCGTGATATCCTGACGAACGCGAAGAGCGAATGGCTGGTTCGGCTGCTTTACGCCTTCCAGGATGAGAAGAGCATCTACCTTGCCATGGTAAGTTGCGTATCCTTTCCACAATTGCAATTTCGAAAGTCGCTAACAATCCCTAGGAATACGTACCCGGTGGGGACTTCCGCACTCTCCTGAACAACACTGGCGTCTTGCACAACCGCCACGCACGTTTTTACATCGCAGAGATGTTCTCCTGCATCGATGCTTTGCACGTGCTGGGCTACATTCACAGAGATCTAAAGCCCGAGAACTTCCTGATCGACAGCACCGGCCATGTCAAGCTTACTGACTTCGGTCTCGCCGCTGGTATGCTGGCACCTGCCAAGATTGAGTCAATGCGCATCAAGCTTGAATCCGTTGGCAACGTTCCCGTGCCATTTGGTCGTCCGGTTGAAGAGCGTTCGGCCGCGGAGAGACGAGACGGCTACCGCTCGTTGCGTGAACGCGAGGTCAACTACGCCAAGAGTATCGTGGGCAGCCCCGATTACATGGCGCCTGAGGTACTGAAGGGTGAAGAGTACGACTTCACCGTGGACTACTGGAGTCTTGGCTGCATGCTGTTCGAAGCCCTTGCTGGTTACCCGCCTTTCGCTGGCGCTACCGTCGACGAAACCTGGCAGAACCTGAAGAACTGGAAGCGCGTCCTGAAGAAGCCTGTCTACGAGGATCCGAGCTACTTCCTTAGCAAACGAACATGGGATCTGATCATCCGGTTGGTTGCGTCCAAGACCTCGCGCTTCCGCGGCATAAGCGAGATTCACTCCCACGCGTACTTCGCCGAGGTGGATTGGGACAAGCTCCGTGAGCAAAAGGCACCCTTCGTGCCCGAGCTGGACAGCGAGACTGATGCTGGTTACTTTGATGACTTCGGCAACGAGGCTGATATGGCCAAATACAAGGAGGTCCACGAGAAGCAGGCCCATTTGGAAACCCTGGCAGACAGGGACGACAAGATGGCCAAGAGCTTGTTCGTCGGCTTCACCTTCAGGCACCGCAAGCCTGCAGACGATTCCGGCAGAGCCGGAAGCCCTCGCAAGCAGCTGCAGACGGTCGAAGAAGATTTCGGTACCATCTTCTAAGACTATCAGCCCATGCCTCTCTCTGTACAACTTCTGTCTCACTGGGCCACTTTACATTTCGATTTTGACGACGAACAAAGAGTCTGGCTGGCTCCCGCCTCTTTTCTCGGTTCCTTTCCCATTTCTAAATGGGAAGAGCTCAGATTCATGATTTGCCCTTTCTTTATTTCCTTTGCCCTACCCTTTCGGAGCTTGTGGTTCTCTATGCTCTTTCTCGGGTTTTGGGGGTCTATTGCAGACAACAAAAAAGGGGATCGTACACACAGATTCGGGGGGCGTTTTCTCGGGTGGATTCTTTTTTTTTTATTGCAAGCATACTCTTAGGTCCCTTTGCTTTTGCGAATCAAGGTTCTGCCGTGATTGATTTCCTTGGGTCAATGCATTGCTCTGGTCGTTTGTCAGAGGTGGGTCGTCAAGACGGTCGGGGCGCTCTTGGAATTGAAACGCGGCGCTGTGGTTCGGTGGTTGACCGCTGTCTTTCAGTGCGCATTTCTCAAGAGTGAATTGGCGGTGCGTCATTTGTGAGTTAGCTGCCGTGTATTAGTATTGCTTTGAGAGAAATATACATATTGATTGACAGATATGTGCGACTTCTGCTTATTTATGTGATGCGTTCATGACCACGTTAGAATGCGCGCCATACAATTGAAGTGATAAAGGCACGATACCCCCAAAAACTCCACACATACGCTCATCCACCGCTAGTGAGTTTGATCTGAAAACACTCATGCTTTGTAAAAAGGAGATATTCTAACGCAAAACTATAAACCACCCCCACCCCCAAATCACCATCAGTCCTCTTCTTCAAAATCCGATGGCTCACTGGCGGCGCCATCACCACCACTGCTACTACCCAGATCACTCAACTCACTCTCCTCTTCCTCAGATACATATGTTTTCTTGGACCTGCGTCGACCGGTCGAGGGAGTCGTTATCGTCTCCTTTCCAGGTTTTTCGGCTCCGCCACCCTTCCTAACGCCCGTTCGCTTGACCAGATGATCGATGGGACATCCTTTCTCCCATCCCTCGCTAGCGACTCCAGTAATGGCTCTGCACCGCGGGCAGCCCTTGCCGTGGCGGATCAGCAATGTGTGTAGCGGGTACTTAAGCTCGTCGGGAATGCGGACGTCGAGGTGGGCGTACGTGGAGTCGCGAGTGACATTTTTGTCCGTGGGGACCCATTGAAGCCACTTGGCGAGGCGGAAGACGTGAGTGTCAACGGCGAAAGAAGGTCGCTGGAAGCAGAAGAGCAGGACGCAAGAAGCTGTCTTCACGCCGATGCCCGGGTAACGCAGGAGGTGCGTCATGATCTCGTCGTTCGACGACAGACTGTGGAGGTGGTCAAGAGACAGAACGTTGGATTCGGCGCGGGCGACTTCAAGCTCGCGTTCTTGCGTGCTTTCATTCTCAGTTCCAGCCGGGTCATTGCTTGAATCCTTGACGAGTGCGTCGTGGCGAGCTTGGTTCTCCTCGTGGACCATCTGGAGGATCTTCTTGATGTCTTTACTCTTGACGTCTGCGAGACCGCCGCTCTTGATGGCCTCGAAGACCTCTTTCGTATCGGCCACTCGCACTGCGTTCCAATTCACGCTTCCTTTGCCGACGCCTTCGTCGATGATGCCGAACCGCTTAACCAAGCCTTGAAAAGCACGCGAAGAATTGGTGCTCGAGGTCGCCGCGCTCAAACGAGTCCTGATCAATGCATCCAGCACTGAGGGCACCTCACCACAGCCAGTGGTGGTGAGTGACGGCGCTGGCACTTCCTTCGGCGCCTGAACTTGACCATGCATTTTTGACAACAAGCGCGTCACTTCTTCGCATTCCTCGGGTGTGGGGTGTGGGTAGTCCGGATAGGGGGTTTTTCCAGGAGTCAGCCCGTAGTTGTTGTTCTTGCCTTTGCCAGTCTTCTTCTTGGTGGACTTGCCGGCCCCCTCCTGTTCCTCGGCGAGTTTTTCAGCCAAGGGAGCTGCGTCTTTAAGAGCCTTAGAGACATCCAAGTTCGAACTCTTGGCTGTCGTCCTGGCCTTGCGTTTCTTCACAGCAGGCTTCTCATCCTCAGCTGGATCATCGTCAACTGACGGGATGGCGCCAAGGCCATGCGGCAAGTCGTTGACATCGTCTTCCTTCTTTGCAGGTGCTCTCGCTCTCTTGCGACCCGTGTTGGGGGTGATAGGTTCAGTTTCCACTGGGTCTTTGTCTCCCTCGTTTGCAGGCTTGGAGTCATTTGCCTCGTGAGATGCCTTTTTAGAAGCACCTCGTTTCGAGGGTGCAGGAGTGGCGGGCGGACTGGATAGCTGTGCTGTTTCAGACTTCACCGCAGCCCTGGGCTGACGGGCAGTCGAGGCCCGCGTCATTCGAGGTGCCATACTCGAATTGGCGACTCTTGACAATGTGAAAGGTGAAAGCCTTGTTGACGGGCTGAAGCTCCCACTTTGTGAGGAGCCCGGTACGCGGCACGCCACTCGTTGCCGGAGAAGCCCCGACCTGAATGGTAGAGAGAACAGGGTGATGCTCACTTCAAGTGATGGTGTGAAGTTTTCAAAAGTGATGAGACAGATGGAGCGAAGGTCTAATCGAGGGTTTCCAAAGAGTTTTGGGGTGCGGGAGTGAATTGGGGGAGGCGCAACCTGCGAGCGGAGGCCGGAACGGCAAGTCCATGACGTCTATAGTTCGAGCCAATGATCGGTCGCAGCTGAGCGGCGAGTCATGCAGGGTCTTTCCCGCAGTCTGCGCTCAAAGTACGATGACAACAGCACCGTGACACCGCGACCTCCACGCGCCTACTCTTTTCTTTTTCCATCTCGCGCACGCTTCATACCAACCATGTCGATTCCCGCGCCACTCGTCGTCCCCGCTCTCAAGCGGCACACTGCCACCGTCATCCTCGCTCATGGCTTGGGCGATAGGTATTTTCCCCCATCCTGTTACCCAACACCCCGCCATTCCACCCCGCGTCCCGCTTCAGCCTTCCGTCTGTAGGCTTGTACGAATTGCAGTCAATGCCACGTTTTCAGCGGCTCGTGCTAACGCATACCAACAGCGGTGCCGGCTGGATGTTCCTCGCTGAGAACTGGCGCCGCCGCAACAAGTTCGAAGAGGTCTCCTTCATCTTCCCGAGCGCCCCCTCGATCCCTATTACTATCAACATGGGCATGCGCATGCCCGGTTGGTACGACATTCTCTCCCTCTCCGACATCAACCAGCGCTCCGAGGACGAGTCCGGCATCAAGCGCAGCATGGACTACTTCCACAGCCTGATCAAGCAGGAGATGGACAAGGGAATCCCCAGCAACCGCATCGTCATCGGTGGTTTCTCCCAGGGTGGCGCCATGTCTCTTCTTTCCGGCGTCACCTCCCCGAACAAGCTGGGCGGCATCTTCGGTCAGTGGTTTGGCGCTGTGGCTGCGGCACATGGATACTGATGGATCGCGCAGGTCTGAGCTGCTATCTTCTGCTTCAGAACAAAATTCGTGAAATGGTTCCTGAAGAAAACCCGAACAAGGACACCCCCATCTTCATGGCGCATGGTGATGCTGACCCTGTTGTGCAATACGACTGGGGCAAGAGGACTGCGAGCAAGCTCAAGGAGTGGGGTTGGAAGGTTGATTTCAAGACATACCAGTAAGGCTCGCATAATCACGTTGGGATTTCTACGAATCCAGGAGACTGACCGCGTTAGGGGACTCCCACACTCCGCTGATCCCGAGGAAATCGAAGACCTCGATGCATACCTCAGAGAGAGGATCCCGCCTCTTGGCGACAAGGAGGAGGCATCTGGCAGCCTCTGACTAATCGCTGCACCCAGCCAAATCTCGCCGTCCACTATCAGTCCCCTGGTGGTGCTCCTCTTGTCCGTCCTGCTGTGCTTTGTCGCATACAGGAAACGGGGTCTGGGAATGGCTGCCCTGATTGCGACGCTTTGCTTATGATTTTTAGAGCCTTGACTATCTGTGATCCAGATAAATGTTTATTTGCAGTTTGCTTGGCTAGATGACTTACGTTCTGAGCACTGCTCAGACTCTATACCCAAATGGAGTTCGCGTTTTTCATACGGTCCGCGATCCTCACACATCTAGGGTATCTACATTGAAGCGTTGGCAATCTAGTTGCTCTCAGTTGGGTGAAATGCCTTGTAAACCTGCAAGGCTCCCTCTGCGGATTGGATAATGCCGAAAAAGATAGTGAGCACAAGAACCATTATAGCGATCCAGAAAGTGTACCATTGCGGGCCACTTCTCCTGTCCCACCACCACTGCCGAAATGTCTGCGGCGTACCCTCATCGAACTCCTGCTTCAGAATGCATATCCGGTCCTTCCAATAGTAAAAGTTGTCTATCAGTCGATCTTCCGCCCGCAAGGATCCATGCTTCGCAGCCGTCGCATCGAGACCATGCTCGTATCGATGCTTCTCGTACCAGAGCCGGACTTTGGGATCAGAGGACGGAAAGAGGAGGTCGATGGTCTTCAAGGTCTCATATATGAGGTCCTGGCGCAGTATGCCGCTGCAGATGTCAGGATTACGATCAGAACGGTGGTGGGGCTTGCGAGGTCCGTCACTAACCATTTGTGATTCTCCAAAAAAGCTACATGATGGAAGAGGCAGATCTTCTTGTCGAACTCGCACATGCGCAGGTGATCGGCGAGGTTGTCGGTCCACTCGATGCGCATGTTGGTGAAGCGCTGCAGGTTGCGAGCGTTGAAGACCTTCTCGAGCTGCACGGCCTTCATCGACAGCGTCGGCGTCTTGTCGAAAAATCGATGGCAGGACGCACTCAGGGAGCCGTCTGTCCACGTCAGTCGACCGCCAGGGCCCATGGCGATATCAAAGCCGCCGAAGTTGATCATGGTGAGCAGTCGCGCGACGAGATCAATGGAGCCATAGATGCTGTCCTCTTCGGCGGTGGTGAAATCCTCTTGAGGTTTCTTCAGCGTCACCAGTGTGTCGGGCGCAATGCACGAAGAGCTTATGCTGATGGTATCGTCGTCATCGTACGGTGAGCACAGCCTGTGCGCTACGTCATGGCGAGTATTCTCGGGGTCTTTGATCAGCGAGGCAAGTTCAAGAATGTCGCGGTGTGTGCGAACAGAGACGTGCTTGCCGCCGTCGCGCAGCGCGTGCGTGCACTGGCCCAGGTAGTAGTCGAAGAAACGCTCGCAGACGATGCGCTCGTCGTCGCTTTTGCCGCTGGTGGAGAGGATGGAGTGCTTCCTCGCCGTCACGAGCGCCTTCTCCACGCTGCTGCCTGGGGTGTTGCCGGGCGGGGCCCAGAGCTGACGCACAAAATCCAACTGCAAGCCCGCCGGCAGAGTTTCGTTGATGAGGCCGTCGAAGGGATGAAGCTCTTCGTGTGACATGAGGGTCTCAGCCGTGGAGGAAAAGGACTGCGCGTCACTGCTGGTGCTGGGAAATGTGTATCGCCGCTGCAAGAATAATGGCATGCTCGTCTTACTACCAGGGTCATCTGGAGGTTCAGCCTTGCAGGCAGAGGGATGGTGAAAGGAAAGCCTGGTTTGGTCCAAACATGATTTTCGCTTCCCTTCGACCCGCAATGACTCTGGCGTTCCGTGTTCTAGGTTTGCCTCGGAGCTCTTCACTCGTTGAAGGAGGGGCGTTGGTGGGAAGCAAGGGATGGGTTATACCCGTTGCGGTCGGAGGCCAAGAGAGGGAAGCCGGTTTTCCGGAGAGGATTCTTTGAGAGCAGCAGCGAACAGAAGAGGTTTTCTGTTTGGATGTCGGAGAGTTCCCTCCGGGTTTCGGGACTCCCTCCGAGAGTCGTGGGCTGCATTTGGTAACTCCTTGACAGTTTCCGTCGCCATGACTTTCACGCGCCGTCACTGCGAATTATTAAGGGTACGTTCATCCACCTGATGACGCGCCCTCGTTCTCGACTCGAGATCAGGACCAGGGACGGGGAGCGAACGATCGAGACTTTTTTGATTGACGGGGACTGGGCACATGTCAACTACCATTATGATGGAGCGAGGTCCGCAGGAACCGCCGTTACCATCCTGAACCGCAGTTCGGCCGAGTCACACTGCAGTTCCCCCTTTTGGCTAGGGCAAAAGTGCTTTTTCCACGATCCCATGTGAATGATGGGAAATCGATAACGGGAAGGCGAGGATGTTGCCCTTTCTTCTTGTTCAAGTCCTTGGACAAGATTTTGCGATGACAAGGGGAAGCTGGAAGGGCCTGATCCGTGCCCAGCCGCTTGGTTTACCTCATTCGCACAAACCAGGGACGCGGTATGTGTAGTTGCCATGGCCGCGGGTGGAGCGTGGGGACGGGTTTCTGCACATCTCCAATTGGTGTGGAGGGTCCATCATCGTTAGCGCTGCTATCAGCCGCAAGACGATGGAAGCTACGGGTGTAGACTCAGGGCGTGCATACACGCATCCCGGCGCGCGGAATCGACCGTAACCCCACCGCCACGGTCCGCGGGTAAATGATAAAAAAAAAGTTTGACGAGAGCTGAAGAGTGGTTGTCGAAGCCCTCTCGGTTAGAGCCGTGCCGTGTCTCCAGCTACAGCTAACTTCTTTAGGTGAAAACACAGCGCCTAGGAACACAATGGTGAAGTTGGCAAGAGCCGCGGGTCTCTGGAGGTTGCCGAAGTGGCTATGCGCACATAGAGATGGAGTGGGAGCAGCATACGAGAAGAGAGAGCTGGGTTTCGCCACGGCGACCGTTGCTCATTGGGAGGCGGAGAGGTGGGCAGGACACGGCCGCTTCCGGCAAGACGAGATGTGCAGCCCACCGAATCAGGTCGAGACCAGAACTCCGCCGCCGCTGCGCCTCACGCTCGAGCCTTACGTAACCTCGAAAGGTATCACCGACTTCCCCACGGCAAAGCACTGAGTAGGGCCGTTCTTTGGAGCGACTGAGGGATTGAGGCCGATTCCTGGACGCTGGAGAAAACCTCCGGATCGACGCGCCATTCAGCCACCCAAGTAATTTAGTCGACCGGTGAGCAGGTCGGTTCAGCCAACTCGGAGTATCACAATAATCGGCTGGGGGAGGAGAGATGAGATCTTCTTCGTTTGCGCTCGTTTATCTTCCCGCGTCCCGTGTCACTCGGCGGATAGACATTCTGGGCGAAGATTTTCGAAGCTCAGCCGCGAGCCGCATTTTTAGCTCGCCAACACACCGCGAGAACTGGCCACAGGCGACGCCGCGTGAGGCGGGAGGCGGACTGGCGGACATGGCGCTCAGGACGAGAAGGGGCTGATGCTCCCTGGCGCTAGAAGGAACCGGAGACTGTACCGAGAGCCCGAGCTGTGGCTTGCTTCTTCTTTCCAGCAGCACATATTCGTCATCAACTGTCACTAATCAGTGCACGCAGATGAAGGATACCCTTGCGATAGCGCGAGTGGGGACGTCGGCGCAGCATTTTGGAGCGTTGCGGACATGCAGGCTAGCGCACGCACTTGGAGCAGGGACCCAGGTACGAGGCAAGCTGAACGTTGGAACCAACATGCAAGACATCCTTAAAGATCGACGGGGATCTTCTCACCTATGTAATTAATAACCTCCTAAGCGGAGCGAGCACGACGAGGGGGTGCCGCCGAGGGGTCATTACCGTAAAGTTATTCCCATGCGCCTTCGTCTCCGCATGTAGATTGTCGCCCATTGCGCAGACAATTCTCGACACGGCCTCCCGGCGCACAATCGAGTCGCTGCTGGCGTTGCCATAACGAGCGTGGGCGCGAGCTGAATGGTCCGCATCCTTCTAGAAAACCTCCGATCGCGATCGACCTTCACTTCCCGCTCCCGTCCCTTGGTTGAAGGATCGTAGAGGCTGGACCCTGCTGTGCCCTGTGGCGGAGCGAGGTGACTGGTTGAACCGCGGTCGGGCTGTCAAGAAAGGGACTCAACCACATCTCGGCCCAGTCATGAGAGACTGTCATTTCCCCGCAATCAGGATGCAAAGGCTTGCGCGGTCTCTGACCCATGGCGCTACGGTCTAGAATTAACGGGCCGGGCAGCAACGAATTTCGTCTTGTCCCGCTCGTGGTTGGTTGGCCAGCGAGCGGTCTTTCTCGCTGCTGGCCCGCGCCTCACTCTCTTTGTTTCCTAACCGTTAGAGAGATGGCGCGGTAGACGGGCCGTCAGCAATGCTGGGTCTGGCACGCGCCGCCCGTCATTGGCCGGGATGCTCCCTGGTAGGCTAAAGGGAATGGCTATCTAGCGGAGCCATCGGAAAAGGCGGGAAGGCTGCGCTAGCGGCCTCAGATGGCGGAGATATGGCCAGGGGCCGGATGGTCTTCCCCAAGTGCTAGCGTGGTTGGAGTTGGAGGGGGCTTGCGTCTCGTCGCTTGTGCTGGATGTTTGACTGTATATATTCCCAGCGGATACCTCTTGTCCCGCGCTTTACTCTTCCGCCTTCCCACTCTGTCGAAGTCTCTCTGGTCACTCGTCCTCTTAATTCTTTCGGATCTATATCCCCGCAATCTCGAGCCAGATCCCGTCCCGGCCATCCATATTCAAAATGCCTTCCAAGGTCCCAGAAGCCGTCTTCCCTCCGCTCGAGCTCCGCGAGATCGTCTATGAGGTTGTCGACCTGCTTAAGGATAGAGGAGAGACTATCTCTTGCGGTGAGACGGTAAGCCTTCGCCTTCCCATTACTCGAGGTTTCCGGCGATGCGAATGTAAAAGGCTTAGTGGCTAACACGGTGGCGCTTGTTCGCAATGACAGGCCGCAGGTGGTTTGATCTCGGCAGCGATCCTCTCGGTCCCCGGTGCGAGCGCAGTGTACAGAGGCGGCCTTACGGTACGTAACAACCGCGCCATACCCCCCGTAGTCATCAATTTTTGTGGGCCCATGGGCTGATCTTCGAGAACCATTCAGCTCTACACTCTAGAGTCTCGCCTCGTGTACGGCGGCTGGACGCAAGAGCAAATTGACAATTTCACCGGCCCGTCGATTCACTGCGTGCTCGGTCTCGCCGAGCATGTGCGGGGGCAACTGGGCTCGACCTATGCCGTGGCCGAGAGTGGGTCGGCTGGCCCTTCGAACTGGGGCAAGAGCGGTAGGTGCCGACGAATGGCTGAATAAACATGTCTTTGTGCTGACGCAGGGACAGACAACATGAAGGCGGGCTACGTTGCGCTGGCGGTCGCGTCGTCCTCGGGCTGTGTGGAGCGGGAGATCGAGACGGGGCTGGTGGACCGCGACGCGAACATGGTCCGGTTCGCGGTCGAGGCATTACGGCTGGTCAAGGACGTGATACAGGCCGACATGGCCAGGTTCTCGGGGTGGCTGAACTGCTGAGCGACCTCTCTTTCTTTTCTTGCCCCGTTCTTGTTGTATGATACCGCGCGTTGCGTATAACCACCCCCCGCCCTTACGATACCGAAACATAATGCGAGTAGTTTGACTTTTTCACCTTGCTTTTTCCCGCACCCGCTGCTCCCGCCCGATCAGCGGGCGAGAGCCCGGCACGCGGGATGCTGTGACGAACCTTACCGCATGAACGACCTGACTCGACCAATTGGAGAGGCGAGCGGACGCGGCTTCCCGAAACCTTCGTCTAATCTTCTGTTGGAGTGATCGTCTCCGCGGCGATCTGATGAGACAGCATGCAGCAGGTGCCCGATGCAGCTGAGATTCGGCGCAGCTCCTGAGGGGCGACGAGAGTGGCGCTCTCTCCAACGGCCGTTGCGAAGAGCCGGCGGGGCGCCGGCTCACGGCCATGGAAGGCTTGTCATCGCCGGCCTTGACACGGCTAAGCCGTTGAGTAAATTGCGCGCGGTACGATGGCTGGCTGACGGATGCATGCGAGGAGGACCATCACACGGTGATGAGTTTCTTGTCGAGTCAGGGCGCGCTGCAGGCAAGGACAGATCGAGATGTCCCACTTTCCGCAAGCAGAAGGATGCGCGGCTTGTCGCATCCTGATCTCGAGGGGACGCGTCCGAGGCGACTCAGGCACCGAGTGCGTTGGTGGCAGGGGGTGGGTAACAATACGGCATCTTGCCGAGAAAAAATTGGGGTAGGAGCCGCATCCAATCGCCGCAGCTTCCTCAGCCTCGCGTTTCACGCCGCCCTTGCTACTCACTCTCCTCCTCTTCCATCGCCGCAACCCCTCACCCATGGCTCAGCCCACGCGACAGTCGATCTCGCGCCGGCCAGGTGGAAGCTGATCCTCGTCTCGTCGACGACCGCGAACCGATCTTCGGTCCGACGGCGATGCTCGTTCGGATGGTGATCGCCATGCGACGAGCTTGGCCCCCATGTCGATCCATCCCTCCCACCAGCTGGGGTTGATGCTTTCTCCCGCGCTTCTTGTTCGGCAAGCTAACGTCATCCGGGCACCATTGACTTTATCAACATCAATGCTCAACATACTTTTGCAAATGCGACAGCCGCCGCCTGGCAACCGGATCCTTCCAAAGAGCCTCACGAACGGCGGCTGATTCGGTCGGCAACTTGCAAACGCGATGCAGGGTCCACGGCCAGTGACGTGCTCGCGCTTGTGCGGGTACCGCGTCTAGCGTTTTCTGCAACGAACCGCATTGACGTATGGCCGCGGCTGGGACCAAGTGTTCGTCGTTTCTATGCCTTCAAACCGTAACGCTCGCATGCTAGTCTGCATTGGTCGCATGCTCCGCACGCCCCGATTAGCTCTAACTTCAATGATGATCAACCAGGCAGCAGTCCCACCAGATCTGCAGTGGTGATTGATGTGCAATCTTTGAGTTTTTCTTTCCAATGGGCTATGGCCACATCACTCACTTTAGGTCTTACCGCCATTCTTCATGCGTTGCGTTTCGAAATTCCTATCGGTCCGGTCAGTGCTTGCTTATTATCGGCTATTCCACCAAGGAGATTGCCGAAGCCGCGTTTCTACGGCAGAAGGCGCGTCGAACAACGAACCCTTGCATGAGAGGGTCCAAGATATCTGCCGGGAGCTCCACTCCATCTATCCTCCGAAGCTACGTGCTTTCCGCCGCCACGTAATTCTCCGAGCGGTTTCCCCGCCGTTCTCCAGACGCAGTGTGAGCGTTGAAAGGTGGTACCTCCGTGTTGTATCTCATATTGCTGTCTACGGATGTATCGGATTTGAAATCGATTTCCAGGGTCTTGGATAAGTAGTCAAAAAGTAACAAAAATGCAGGCTCCTTGCCCCGATCTCAAGATTTACCACCAGCCATTCATAAAGCCTGGACGATTGTCAGACTGCACCGCGATCTCACATTGAACACGCTGTCGCCGGTCACTTCGGGCATAGCATTTGATGATTTTCCCTAGGTTGATCGCAGCATATGATAGAGGAACTTTCCGAAGACCCATTCATAATACAACACCAGCCTCACCGCTGCCAAACATCGGCCCCCTGCGCAATGTAGGGCCGCATAAACACCAGCGGATATGCAGGGGCTGGTCCAAGTACCAGTATCATTTTAACAAGCGCGACCATCGTCATCGACCGCCGAGATTGGAAGATTGCCCATATCGGATCCTTTCGGAAGTTCCTCCGGGTCCGAGCGGCAACCCACATATCAACGCAATTTTCCTCCATCAAAAAATTAAGGACTCTGCTGTTCACGATGAATAGTAGCTGAGTGGTCGAGTGGATCACTTCGGTCGCTCAATGATTTGGTTGATGTCTCGCCTGTGACAGCAGGCTATTGCGTCATTGACGAAAGTTCACTGGCCATACATGGTCGACCTATGGTCAGTGTTATAACGTTGAATAAGAAGCTATGTGTGAAGTTCATGGTCGTTCATGTAGTATTTGGAGTGGTGCCAATGAATTTAGTGCCCTTACGCCTTTGAGAGAACAGGCAGTCCAGTCGAGTTGCCGTCTCTGGTTATAACGATCACACTTCAGAACGCTCTGACCGGCTGCCATCATTGACGACGTATTTTCATGGAAAGCTGCCTAGAATTGTGTCTGTTAAGGTGGTAGCTAATCGCATGGAGCAGGAAAATGCTACGATACGACATTGTAAGCCTGCAGACTGGATGCATGGTAGTCGGGGCGTTGTGTGCAGGTGCGGCTTATAAGTGAAATGATCGCAAACTGATTAGACGTTCGAAGTTGTCTACCTTCAGCACTTTACCTCTTTCGGACCCCTGCAGCACCGCACGGTCTTCTTTTATTTTTATCTTTACTTTCCTCTTTCTCAAGAGCAGTACAGTGCACTACCTAAAATAAAAAGGTTACGACCACAAGAGGCCGTTTAGAAGTCAGTCAGAGATGGTACGTGACTCGATTAGGCTATTGGCTCGTAATCGTGAGGCGGAGTGAGGTTAAACATGCCGTTAGGTTGCGCATGCTTGTCGACTTCTTATTAGTGTAGCAAGTATAATAAAGAAAACTGGGTTCGTCGGCCCTACATTCCCTTGAAACATTTTTATTTTTGGGCCTGCACGTGCTGTTTTGTCTGCTCCACCCAATGTCAAGCTCTGAGATACATATGTTGCTTTCCAGTAGTCAAGGGATGTTGTTCCGTTTTCGGCTTTATTCCTACCGTAGTCGTTAGGAGGTCGCTGTTAACGAACATCCTTTTAGGCCTCTATTTGAATACTGCAATACCTCGTAATAATGTGCAAACGGTCATGTCATTTTTGGATGCTTCCCCTCTGTTTTTGGCGGGCAACGATACCATACGGCAATTGAACCCTGGCATCTGACGCGCGCCATGATGACGGGTAGGTGTCGTCGTCCATGAAAAAATGGATGATCGAACCAAACAACTAGTCCAGGGGCTGGACGGAACCGTATGGTGCTTGTACAAGAACGGAAACGTTCTCTGTTGTGTGCCCTTGCTGAACGACAACTATATCCCTTGAGAGATTTGTCGAGGTCAGCTCTCTTGAATGATAAACCTTCAAGCCCACAAACCCCACGAAATCGGAAAGAGAATCCAGTCCATTAGAGTCAGAGCAACATTTTTGCATTGTAAATATTAAAGAAAGAAGAGAAGCCAGTGCCAAAAACATGCGCCTACTCCACCCTTTCGCCAGCCTCATCGCGCTCGCCAACGCGGCTGGTACCGACTTCGAGCGCGGCATCAACGCTCCCACTACTCCAGACCACCGTCAGATGAGTATATCTCATGACACATCGTACAACACACCAGCGGGCATCCTTTACACCACCACGGGTACCTCTACCGTTTGGCTGGACGACTCTTCCACTGAACTGGGTGACTCTTCCACCAAGCTGGGCGACTCATCCACCAGGTCGAGTGCCTCTGCCGCCTCCATTGCTACTCCCTCCTCGCCCACACCGTTATCCATCACGAACATGACCGTCAACAGCAACGACGAAAACAACGATGACGACGGAAGCAAAACCATCGACACCCTCTGCACCAACCCCTCTGCAAAAAGCACCAACCTCCTCACCAACGGCAACTTCTCTCTCGCGGGCCTCTCCCCATGGACCGTCATCGGCAACCTCACGCAGCTCCCGGGCAACCTGCCCAGCTGGGGCATCGACAGCGTGCCGAACAGCGCATCGTCCCTGGCATTTTCTTACCCGGCGTTCGACCACCCGGACAGCAACGACGTCGGCGCCTCGCCGGCCGGCGACACGACGAACGCCTTCTACGCCAACGTCCGGCGGCCGCGGCGGCGCGAGGTCACGCTGTCGCAGGAGTTCACGGTCGTCGCGGGCGAGAGCAGCGGTGCCAGCGCCGGCACGAACGGGCTGCTTTACTTCGGGGTCAAGGTGAGGGCGAGCAGGGCCAAGCCGCCGGCGACGATGGAGTGCGACTACTACTTTTCCCCCGGAGGTGGTGCTGCGGAGCAGGTGATGGTGTTGGCTTCAGGGACGGTGCCGGTGCCGACGGTGAGGGGCTCGTGGGGGGAGTGGAGCGTGCTGTTTGATGGCGGCAGAGGCGATAGGGGGGCGGATGCGCGACAGGGCGTGAGATGCAAGATTGGAGTGGTGGATGGGGATTTTGGCGGGAACGAGGATGTGACTGTTTATCTGGACGATGCTGTTATTGCCGGGTGCACTTAGAGCGGGGTGATATGTAGGAGGATTCCTTTCGTGACGTTTTGGGAAGGTGCGGAAAATTGCAATATGAGTCAGTAGTTGATAAGGACGAAGACAGGTGAGATTGTGGAGTGCGAGTGAAAATACGATGATAGGCTCCGGCTTTCAGTTTTCACATTCTTCGACATCAGTTCCCAAGTGGACGTTCACTCATCCGACTCGCCAACTCACCACCAGCTACCATGGGCTTCCCGGAACCCACAGATGAGTGGTCGCAGCACAGCGGACACTGCCACTGCGGGGCGGTCCGCTTCAGCTTCAGGCTCTCACCGCCGCTCTCGAAATACCCGGCCAACAGCTGCAACTGCTCCATCTGCACGCGCAACGGCTACGTAGTCGTGTACGCGCAGAAGAAGGACTTCGAGCTGCAGACGCCCCCGGACGCGCTGTCGGCCTACACGTTCGGCCTGCAGAGATCGTGGCACAAGTTCTGCAAGACGTGCGGCAGCAGTGTCCTGATCGAGGTCATCCCAGGAAAGGGCCCGGAGTTGATCGGCGTGAACGTGTGTGCTCCCTGTTCATGCTGTTCGACGAGGTGAAAGCTAACAACGCAGGTCCGCATGCTGGAGGACTTCGACATGGACAAACTAGTGTTGAACAAGTTAGATGGAAAGAGCCATGGACCGGAGTACAAGGTGTAGACAAGAAAGTTACGCAAGTGGCCGATTGGCTTCCAGACTGTACGCACCCTGACGTGTGTTTTGTGGTCCTTTTGCGGCTGGTGCGTGGCCATCTGCAGCCCTACGCGGATCCGCGTGGCCGTGCACCTCCGAATTTCTTAGCATGTAGCTTCAATCATCCACCATCCACCACCAATCCACCATCTCTCGCCTCCTCCATGATAGCAATACGCCGCGCCCCCAATGGCGCCTCCCGCGCTCTCTCCTCCCTAGCGCGCCCATCCCACCGCTCCCCACCGCACCCATCCCGCTTCATCGCCCAGCGCCGCCCCGCAACGACGTCAACGCCACGCTTCTCCTCCACCTCCGCGACGACATCCTCGACCGACCCCTCTTCGAAACCACCACCATCCTCTTCTACCCCGCCGCCTCCGCCCCACGAAGAACCACAACAGCAGCAACAACAACAACAACCGCCCAAAAAGAAACCACGCTCCCTCCGCCCCCTCATCTACTCCACCCTCTTCCTGGGCGCCGGCCTCGTGGTCGGCAACATCGTTCGCTTCACCGTCGCACCGCCGCCGCTGCCCGATGCCGGCACCGAGATGGACGAGGCGCTGCAGGGCAAGCTGCGAGAGGAGCTCGACCGCCTGCCCGTCGTGCGCGAGTTCGCGGCCAAGGTAGCGGCGGCGGCGGCAGACGGTGATGGCAACATTGCAGGAGAAGAGGCTGAGTGGGTGGAGGTGGAGCCATGGGGCGTGGGCATGCCGTCGTCGTCATCGCCTTCGCTGTTGGCGACGGCGGCGGCAGTGCTGGGTGGAGGAGGGGGGCGGAGGGACAGCGGGATCGTGCTGGTGGAGGAAGAGGAGAGGAAATCGAAGGGCGGAAGCAGTTGGCTCGGCGGGTGGGGGGGCTCGAGTAAGAAGGATCCTGTTGTCGCCGTGTCCGAGACGCTGCTGGGAGACGAGAAGCACATGGTCTCGCAGACGCTGGCCGCGATGAAGGGCTACGGCCCCGCGCGGCGGTGGGTCAACCGTGCCACGCGGGAATCTGTGACTGTCTTTTGGGTCGGCGGCGGGCTGTCTGGGTGGCCCGGCGTGGCACACGGAGGCGCGCTGGCCACGGCGTTTTGCGAGGCATTTGGGAGTAAGTTTTGTCTGATCTTCTTTCCGCCCTTGCCCATATCTCTGGGGAGAAGACTCGTTCTTGTTGAAACTAACGTGTATGTAACAGCACCAAGCCCCGCGAAACTGACCCTGACCTACCTTGCACCAACCATGGCAAGCAACTTCTTCGTGCTTGAGGCTGCGCCGTCACCCGCACCTGTCCCGACCACGGAACTACCGCCTCAGAAAGACATGACGAAGCGCCCTGTGCCGAGCGAGGAAAGGCCGGCTGATGGAGGAGAGGAGTGGAGTGGGACGCTGAGGGCGGTGCAGGGGAGGGTGTGCGTGAAGGCGAAGGCGGTAGTGACGCGGTAAGGATGGCGACCAACTCGGACATGGACACCGTCTGGAAAGGACAAAGTCTACGTTCATGCGTAGAATACTACGATACGGTGAAAGAGCCCCTTCAACGCTGCTCCGTTCGGAAGCATGATCCGATCCGCACGCATTAGAGCGAAGAATTCTCGTAGAAGGGGCGCACATAAACTTCGCCAGCACCAAATAGAGACATGCCCACGCGCGAGCATAACGACACTGGCTAGATAATAAGCTCGAGGCAGGTAGGCACGTTTCAGTATCATAATCACAAACACAATTGGATCAAAGATTCTCGTAAGACTCGTAATCATTATCGTAGACCTAAGCTACTTCCCCCGACCATGCAAGATAAGCGAATAAGAGCAGAAAAGAAACTCCGATGCTAACGCATTGAAGAAAGAAGAACTGGGTATTCAGGGTATCTTCTTCATCTTTCAACCATCCGCCGCATGCGACTTCTCATTCGCACCTCCTCCACCATGCAAAACTAAACACCACCGGGAAGGAAAATAAAAGTTGAGGTAATACACTTCGTCGAAACCAATCGGATGTCGAGTGGTACAAAGTAGGTTCGAGGTGTGAGGCCGGACCGTCCATGATGTTCTCGTGTTGGCGTAGGATTCGTGCAGTCGATCGTTTGAGCGTGTTTTATGTCGTAGTTCGAACGGCACGAATGAGAACGCTCAGGCAGCCCTTCGTGGGCTTTTCCTCACACCTCGCGCTTATACGTGACTCGTCGTCCGCATGCGGCGCCGGCGACCGCCCATACGGTTGCAGGTCAGGCAGCCGATGATGATGTCGAAGACGGCGACGATGCCGTTGATGATGGCCTTGATGACGGCGGCAATGCCGTTGACGACGGCCATGAGGGCCGCGCCGATGGCCTGGAAGACCGACTTGATCTGTTAAGTGAAGCGTTAGCAAGACTGCTTGGAATGAATGGACTTGTCATGGAGACATACGCAGGACACAACAGCGCCCATGGTGAAGGTTGGAGGTGGGTGTTTTGATGGAGCGTCAGGCGAAGAGTGGTATTGTCGTAGTGGTCGCACTCGACAATTAAGTGGTTCTTTGTTTGTGGATGTGGTTGGTTGGAATGTGAAGCTGAAGAGGGAAAAGGAAGGCAGCACGAGAGGCTCTTATAAACCAAGACGTCTCTCGCCCGCGCCTTCCCAACGTGCAACAACAAGCAACATAGTTATGACGTCGTGCGGCCAACAGGGCCCAGGTCTGCCCTACAGCTCGGAAATGACGCCCGCAGATACCGCACGCACGCCCGCCTAATCCAGATAAGCTCATCGCCGCTCCACTTCCCGTGCAAATTGCCATCGGGATCTTGTGCGAGCGCAAGTGCGGGTATGCGGCGCAAGGACCCAAGAACCCCATGACCCCCATGACATCGTGCTACGTCTTGCTTTGTCTTTTCTCTAGCCTCGGAAAGGCGCACCAGCCACAGTCGCAAGCGTTGTCTCTCGCAGCCGCGCGAAGGAACAGGAATCATCCATGCAAGCGACGGCAGTCCAGACGCCAGAAACAGTCTTCAAATCCTGCTTTAGACCCCGACCCTGACGCAATCTCCACGTATCGGGCAAGATGGCTGCCCCGACCCCTGCACGCCAAACGCGGGCTCGGGAAGAATATTGGTGTCACGAAGTGGCGTGTGGCCTAATTTCTCCTCTTCTCACTCGTTTGCAGCCACAGATTCGTTGATCACGCAGAATCCCGATTGCATCGCGAAGGGCAATCGCGCATCCAAGGACAAAACGGGCTGTGGCTGATGCAGTTTCCCTTTCCGGCGCATGCTTTTCCCCAGCTCTGCCGCCCTACCCGTCTAGGCCAACCATTCATGCAGAAACGCTAACGTGCATCCCATCCGTCTGATGCAAGTACTTGCCGTGATGGTCATCATCATCGCATTCCGGAGAGAGCAGAACGGCGATGCGCGATGCGATAGCATCGGTGAAGCGAGGGGAATGACGTCACATTCACGAAAGAGCCCGGTGCGTCAGCAAGGAATCCCTGCCGCAGCTCTGGGAAAAGGGTGCTTGGAGGAGGTGGGGCCCTTGCGGACCCGACTGCAAGCGGTCAATGCGCGCCTAGTTGCGCAACGTTCGTTCTTCTTTCCCATTCCTTAGTAGATCGCGTGTGAGATACAACGCGTGACTGCCTGGAATTCGTCTTGCTCTCGTCAGCCGCATCGACTTGAATCTTGGCGTTCTGCAGGTGTCGAGACCCCCATCAATGAGCAACAGGCATGCATCCCCAACATCATTGCGAGAGAAAGAAGTAAGAGAACCGATATCCGTCCAGGTTGCATACTTGATTCCTGCAAGATGCACGGAGAAACGCACATCCTTAAATCACTTCACCATCTTGCTTAACCGGTCGCCCGCGTCTCATCTTGAGTATTAAATTCATCAAAGCACCATCACCGTCGATCAATTAATCATCCCGCCTCGCTAAACGTTTTGATGGGAAGCCGGTTGTCCGCATCTCCTCCTCGTTTCAGTCGAAGAAGAGAGAAGATGAAGCCTCACCATACCTGCTACACGTTTCCACTGTATTATTCATCGTCCATCCACCCTCTTCCGACCATTAAAAGCCCATGTCAAATGATAGGGAAAGATCATGGAGACCTTCCATGCTGAAGGAATGGGATTATGCTGACGTGGATTTGTGTGGGAACCGGCCGACTCTAATCTTGCGCCAATGGATATGCAGATGCTTGAATAAACAAAGGCAGCGCCATGCTGTGCCTCCGATGCAACGTAGTATGTTTGTCCCCCATGAATAATCCGTTTCCTACAAACTCCTCGTCCTTTCCTAAATTCGTTTGCACAAATTTGCGTTTGTTCATTTAATCGTTAAGTCATATCGTCAAAGAAGAAGAAATTTCCGTTCGCACTTTATGAGGTGGACTTGCGACCAGCCGGATACTGGTGCTGCTCTACTGGTGTGATGACATCAGGAGATTGCTGGTATTCACCCTCCTCGCGATGCTCTGTAATTTGCCTGTTCAGCTGCGAGAGCTCGGGGATCCCGGTTGGCGTACTCATGCGCGAGATACGGTCAGAGCTTTTTACGTTCCCAAGGCTGATTGCTCTCGGTCGCCCAAGGCTGCTGGCTCGGGTGCGTCCGGGTCCGTGGCTGGTGGATCGGGAATGACCAAGGCTGTTCGTACGCGAGTGACCACCGGGCATGGGCTCCTGATCAAGGTCCATATCAAGGAAGTCGCGTGAGCTCCAGCTGGCACGGTGCACACGAGCTGTGCGGGGTAAGCTGGTGTACGACATCTGGCTCATGATGCTAGGCGGGCGTCTGCGGGCTGCTGGAGTTGGTGTACCCTCTTCACTCGTCCTGGCATTCGCAGGACCCTGCAGTGTCATTTCGGATCCACGAGGTTCATTGCCGATGTCAGACAGGAAATCAGCGTCCTCGTCTTCAATCTTGGCAACTCGGCGCACTGAAGACACGTTGAAGCCTACTTTGGGCTCTTCCGGTGTGGGTGGAGGAATTACAGGCGCTGGAGGCTCGGGCGGAAGGTCTTTCATCGCTTTTTCCATGTGCGCGAAGTATTTGTCGCGAAGGTTCCTCCAATTCCGCGGTCTGAACTCGTCCTTCTCGCGGTGACGTTTCACAGACATCCAGGTGGAACAAGCGCCCACGATGATGGAGATCATTAGGAAGATGGTCAGGACTCCTTGGATAACGATGATGACAATGCCGATGACAGTCGTGGTGATGCGTGCGATGTTGAAACGAATATCGAACGCCGCAGAGAGCGCCACGGTGGCGACTTTGCTAAATCCAAGGAGGTAGATCATCAAGGCGTTCAGACGCTGTGACTCGAATGGGCGCATTATTATGAGTGCAACGAAAGCCAAAAACTCCACCACAAGTAGGCCGAAAACCTGCACCAACGGATGACCGGATGCTCCCGCGAGAAAGCATGCCCGGACGAACTCGTAGAAGAGCCAACAGGTGAAAAACCACCAGCGAGTGCGTCTGAAGCGCGAGGCAAGCCAGCCGAATTTCTTGGTGTACTCTTCGTCCTCGTGCACGGATTTCTGCATCTCAGGACTGTTGTGAGAAATGCGCCAAAAGGGTAGGCTGCCAGCATAGACTTTTTCCTCATCATCCTGACGAGCACTTGCTCTGGAGAAGCGGAACCAGGGGATGCAGCCGAGGACTCTCCGACGTTCCAGATTGAGGCGATCCGGCTCTGAGACGTAGTTGCCAACTCTCATCCGATAATAGCAAGCGTATCCGGCCACGCCGAACATGCCGCAAAGAAAGATGACGAACACGATTGCAGCCACGGCCAGGACTCCGGGGCCGCCTTCGTAGGTGAATTGGAACAGGGTCAGGAATATCATGGCGAAAAAGCCAATGAAGAGCGTTCTCAGAGTGGCCAGCACGGTGTATCCAAGCCAATTGGACCTGAAGTATGTGAGACGCTCCCTCTTGATAGCCTTGACACGAACAAGACCCTCGACGAGCCATTTGAATGCCACGACGGAAGCTGCGACAATCACCAGCAGGATCAGAAACCAGAGGAAGCCGGTCATAAAGGCATTGGAAGCCGGGATATCCTCTTGAGCTAGGGTGCCAGCGAACCCTGAGTAATTTCCAGGTAAAGGAAGACCGGGCTTGACAGGGCTGCCATACCAGGAATAACCATCGCCGCTGCCTGCAAGTGCGCGCTTGGAAAGAGCTCTCTCGAGACGGGGTGAGTGGTGATCGAATATGTCTTTTCTCCAGAGATGCATGGCAGCCTTCTTCACAGTCTTTTTGATAGCTCTCCGGTAGATTAAGGAGATGTCGTAGCCGCCACCGATGTTGCTGTTGTCAGAATCGGGACTTGCTGCACCCACAGCGGAGGTATTCCCCATATTCGAGCCAATGAAATTGTTGATGGAGTTTTGCATGGACTCGGTGTAGATCATGCCGCCAGACCATGCGTAGTTACTCCAGAATGCGACAAGCACGCTTGGCCAGTTCATAGACAATGCTCCAGTGAAGTAGATGTGCTGCAACACAGCAAACACCACGAAGATCGACATCGAGTGTGCGTAGTGCTTGCGCATTGCTGGAACATCACTGCCATATGTGGTAGTAGCGAAGGATGCAACCAGAGCGATGAACGCGAATATTCCCAGAATCGATCCGACGGCGTATGGATGTGAGAACGTGGCTCCGTTCGTGATGACTGCAGAGTAACAGCCAATGAGCTGCTGGGTGGAGTTCGCAAAGATGCGAAGGATTGCTTGGCCCTCAAAGTCCGGAATAGTGTATGCAATACCTGCTTGGTATCAGTCATCATGCCATATATCATGTGCGTTGATCATCTTACTGGGGATATTCTGGACGTCGGACTGCGCGACTGGAATGATTCCGCTTGCTTCGATCGAGACGTTGTTTCGCACCGGGCAAAGGCTGTCGATGTTGGCGTTGCAAGGGTTGAAAATGAGCTCGAATTGGCTTTCACCGTAGGCGTAGACGGCAATGTACACTGCACCCGATCAGCATTTGGGGCCATTGGCCACCGGGCAATTCACTTACTCATCAAACCCTCGCTCTCAATGTTGGTATCGCCTGCCAAATGGAAAAGCACGGTCATGTTGTCCTTGTAGAAAGCGGCGTCGAAGCGAGTGACATTGATGCTGCTGTCGCCCATGCAGTCCCCAAAGTTCGAAGTGTATAGCGAGGGCTGGCGATTGTCCCTGACTAGGACCGTCTCGCCATCGATGGTAGCATCGACGTAGGTGACGCCGTCAAGGACGGTCTGGGAGAGGGCGATTTGGAGAAGTGAAAGGAAGGCGAGCAGCGCCAGCCATGGCGACCGTGACTCCATGGTGTCCGTGGGGATTTGGGAGAATCAGGATGGTCGCATAAAAACCGAAGTGAGAGTCGGAAGCCGGCAAAAGTAGTTCGCGCCCAGGCTCGTACCCAGCCACTCGGGGCGAATTGGCGGCCAACGCGAGGGACCAAGGAACGCCTTTACGACGCAGGGTGAGGTGGACAGCGCAGTGGCCAGAGGAACGAGGGCAGAGCGCGGGGGAACGGGGAGTGCGCAGGCACGCGGAGGGTCAAGGTCCGGGGTGAATTTGCGCGGATTGCGGCGTCCAGGCCGAGAGCGAGAGGTGTCCTTGTGCAGCACCGGGGGGGAGCAGTGGTGCGCTTTTCTTCCAAAGGTGAGGTGAGCAGGCCAGCGGGTTCTTGAAGTGTCGGCGTCGCGCTGGAGCACGCTCGGACGGGATTGAGGCGCCGCACCGCGCCGCACCGGGGCTCTTGCGGTGTGGAACGAATGCGCGATATCCCACAGCACTATCGCGCAACGATAGGCGCGGGAAGGTGCGGAATGGAGTTCGCGGAAGGAACGAATCCCGGCTCTGGAGCGGCGGAAAAGTGGGCGGGTAGCCTGTGCGTAGCGCCCTGTCAGCAGAGACCCTGGGGAACCGCGCTGGACGCGCCCGCGGCGCCCTCGCCGCAGTTTATGTATAGCCTCGTAGCGCTGCAGTTGCACCTCGCATCTTGTTTGACGCAGCACAGGAATGGCGCGCGCACCATGTGCCGCTCGGGCCGGCGGGCGTTGGTCTAGCTTGAAGCTGGCGCCAGCCAAGCGGTGCACATCTCCCGGCGATTCTTGCCTGCCCTGACAACCCGCACTACGTGGCTGCCTCACCACTTGGCCTCCACCAATCCGTTGACTCACGCCCATCATCGCCGCCCCAGGCAAGGCTCTGCTGCATCAGTGCGGCTGAGGCCAGCAGCGACTAGCTGCCGACACCAAAATCCGCCGCGTGCTGGCTCATCAGTCATGATGCAACGGCGACTGGCTCAATGACTTCATCCCGTTTCGACTACGTACTCATACCGCGCCAACGGCTGCTTGGGGATGCTGGAATCCGGCTTTGGGCTCTAGCCTACCCCAGATGCGGCATGGGGAGGATCATTAAGCTGCTCCATGATCGTATTGATGTTCAACGCGAGGAAGATCCTGGGGACCACTTTATCGTAGCTGAGCTTGCGGTCTCCCTCAACACCGCGCAGCCTTGCGCTCGCGTCACTGCGCCTGCGGGATCTTCACCGCTCCGACCACCACACGAGCGCACACTAGAGCAGGCGGCACGGACGGACCGTCTGTCAATCATGCGCGCTAACTTGACGTCGCACCTTCTGCCTACTAGTTTTCTCAGCCGGCAGAGAAGCTTCTTTCTTTGCTGAAGGTGTGTCATCGTACGACATGACGCTTGCAGAGAGCTGCCGGCCCGATTTGACCAGCTCACCCACTGCACGAAATGTTTCAGAAATGATGCGCGCAAGAAAAAGGAATCATCGCCGGGCTCGGTGAGCTGTTCTCCAGCTCAGTCGGCTTCTTCCAGGCACGGTACGCCTAGTCAGCGTAGGTCCCATGTCAATTGACTAAAGCTTGCGTAAGAAGCCTGTGATTGGAGAACTGACTGCCATTTTGAATTTCCGTATTCAGAGCCTAAGCGTTATCTTTGGCCTCGTGCGAATTTCTCGCTGCTGCACTCCGCTTTCCGACTCCGGTTGTCATGGCTAGAGCCGATTCGTCGCACTACAATCCTCACCTCCACCTCTCATCCACGGTAGAGTCGCTCATCAATGCCGAAGGATTTCTCGCCGTTTTGCTTGTCCTATGAATTTGCCCTGCACGTCGCTCGATTGGTAAGATCAACGCGCGCTCGTAAGCTTATTGCCTCAGCTGGTGGTGATGGGATACTTGCACTCTGTCACATGCGTAGAGAATCTGGCGTTGGCTGGCAAAACTTGCCAACTTGGCGCAGACGTCTAGACTAGAACATCATTGCTGTGTGCGCTGCGTGTGGTCATCAGAAAAATGGGTCCATTGTTCCAGAGCCTTCACCGCCTCTGCGTGTACTAAGGAGCGCTGATCAGCGTGTTGAGGCTCTCCCGCCACTCCACAGTGGCTGGTAGACGGCGCGCCTGAAGAAACGCGGGAGCTGAGCCGATTCGGCCCTTCCTTTCAGTCTTCCGTCCTACGCGTACGACACCTCACCACCTCCGTCATCAACTCCTGAAGATCGTCTGGGGTGACTCACCCAACCATACAGGTCTATCCGCTCGCCCGTCGCTCAGCTATACTCACGAATTGATGGGCTTCTATACGTATTCTTGTACCTTCTCAGCTGTCGTTGTTCCCGGCCTGCCTTTTATTGCTTTTCTTCCTGTTGTTTTTTTCGTATGAAAGAAAAGGGAAGACATTATACTAATAGCTTTCAATTCTCAAATATGGAATGTGGCCAAGAGTAGAGTGACAAAGCGAATTGAGCTCCCTACATGGCTAGAAAGGGTCCCCTATAAACTACGATCTTACAAGTTACATTCTCATATCTATTATCCTCACAGCCATTTTATTCATGCTGTGAAAATTTTGAATTAGCACTACAGATACAGCATTAAGCACAACTCCCATGCTTAAGAAGAGCTCATTGCGTCTTTCAACATCAATTTCATAATGTAATACCAGGAATGGCATCACGCTCTTCTTTTACAGCCTTAGTAAACCTCTTAACTCTATGTATGTACACGCAAAGGGCCAGGGCGAGGAGAAAAGGGAAATAACAAAACATACATAAGCCGAGGTTCTCAATGGTTGCCCGCTTGAGTAGACCAGCCGGTTCGCTAGAGCGCATACTGTGTGCTCTCATTGGAGATTTCCGTAGTATTTTCATCTTGATATCAACGCTTCCACAGTTTAACCAGCACTGTATTTACCTCCTTCACACACTTTTAGCCAGAATATCAGCAGAATCACGACTGCATCAAATTATGAAAAACTTCTGAGCCTCTTCACGCATCCAACCAGCGCCCCAACCGCACCCCCTCGCCTTCTCTCTCCTCTCGCATAGTCTACCACATCCGGCGTCGTGACTAGATCCCCGATCCGTGTATCGGCGCGCCTCAGCGCAAACTCCATCACCGCGTCTAAATCCAGCGGCTGCTCGGCGAGCCGGCACCACGGCGCGGCGTCCAACGCCTGCAGGGCAGCACGCGCCCAGCTGACGCAATTCTCCCTAATCCTCCCCTCCTCCCCCGCGCTCTCCCTCCTCGGCAACGGCACCATCTCGAAGAAGCGCGTCAACTCCTCTTCTTCACCCTCAACCATCCGGCGGCCGGCGCTCATCTTCCCCACCCGCACGGCGCCCAGGTACCGCGGGATCTCGAGGAGAGAGCGGCTGGTCTGGCGCCGGAAGATCCAGTCGCGGGCGGGGTTGACGTCCGTGCCGGCGTCGTCGAGGACGATGCCGTCGGTGACGTCGAAGCGGTGGAACTCGTGCTGGTTTGACCGGGCGCCAACGGTGGTGGAGGCGATGATGATGCTCCAGTGGAAGGCGGCGAAGCCGAGGCGGGCGCGGTGCTCGCCCAGGGAGAGGTTGCCGCGGTATTGGAGGCCGATGAGGATGCTGGGCTCCGAGGCCCTGAGGGATGGCATTGGTGGTGGCGGTGGCGCCTTGCCCGAAAATCTTGAGCCGGTCTTGGTGAATGCTTGATGCACTGGGAAAGGGGTGCTACCGAGTCATATGCAGAGACGGACTTCTACTCGGGCTGGTGATGGCCAGTCAGAAACGCGGGACGGCTTCAGATTTCGAGCTTCAAAGGGAATGGTATTGGATAGAATTTAGCGTGCGCTTCTAATTCTATGTTCTGGTCAATTTCCCATCAACAGTGAGTATGGCGGGCAGGCATGTCGGTCTTCTGTCGAATTAAGTTTAACAAAGTCTTGCTGTGCCGCATCGCAAAAGTAGCCGAGGGGCCTCGCCTAAAAGGCAGTAGCGGCTACTGCGGCTCAGACTGTACAGCCTATACAACAATACTTTGCAAGAGTCAGCGTCATGTACCCTCTATTCTCCATGTTCTTTCTGCCCTTACTTCAAGTCCAACCGGCCCACGATGCCGTCACCTGGCCTTAGAATCGACCAGAATAACCAAAATGAACGACGCAATTGTTGAGGCTTGAACGAGCTCTTCTGTTCAATTCTTCTTCCTGCAGAGAGAGATGTGTTGTCAAAGGTGATGGCAATACTACCCTGTGCCGTTGGCGGGGAAGTGGGGATGGGCAGAGGGTTGTGTAGGTAGTGATTAACACGTACGCGGATACGCAATGAAGCCATATAAGGGGGTATCGGATCTTTTCGTTGGGTGTTTTGTCTATGGGTTGATGGCTTTTGGCATTAGGTTTTAGTTACATCGCTCAACAGAATGCGGAGACTCCAGCTTGAGGCATAGCGTGCTTGAAAGACACCGGAAATATTTCCGGAGACATTGAGACCTTCCTATACGAGGCTTTCGATATTTTTCTACCCAGGCTGTTTGGCTGAAAGGATGGTATCATAGCTGGATGGAAGATATGGCGGCGCTCGTGACCTGGGGGATGTTGTTGTCAAATTTGGATCATCCTTTTTCCCGGACTTTTGCGGCACGGGCCGTCTGAACTAGCTGAATCGTTGTAGTGGAGGTCTTGGCTCTTGACTACGCCGCTTTCGATAGTCGGCCTTTTCCGTTTATCATTATTTTTTTTTGGAGGGTCTGTGCCAACAACATAACAAAGCGGCGCGGTAAACGAGCCTGTCGAGATCGAGCTATTAATGTCTTACTGTTGCATGACAAATAATCTGTCGACCTAGAGAAACTACGACGCCGCACTGATTTCGGTGTTGGCTCATGGCCTTGATATTGTCTGATATAATTTGTCAGACGGGTCTCCACTCTGTTAAGAGGGCGAGAAGTATGATTGGAGGGAGATGGGTTAAGAGGAGAAGAGAAGCAAAATTCGGTTATATGCTCGGAGTCTCGAGAACACTAGACTTTCTCAGACTCACGTAGGATCCGTGAACATAGCTCAGTGATAGTGAATGGAGCAGGTCTGTGTTCACTAGATGCCGCAAATTGGAACATTAGCGATAGACCCCTGTGACATACAAAATTTTACTTGTTCGCGATCGCAAAGGCCATGTCGCGAGATAGACTTTGTAAGATGATAAAGACATGTCTACCCCCTACTTCGGTTCGAAACTCGCCGCATGGGAAATGAAGAGCAGCAAGCTGTTACGCGGCGGGTGACGTGGAGAACTCTTTCTGAACCCATGATGCATGTCAATGGTTGGCTTGTAGAGGCTCAATCCCTTACAGTCGAATCATTGGCTAGGAGTAGATGTTGGAAAAAATGATACAACCCCACAGACAACGGTGGGGCTTCTCATGAGTTGTCATCCATTTGAAATGCGCGCAGCCACTAACCCTGATGCCTGTTGGGCTCAGGAGACAGTTGGAATTGGCGGGCCTTTTATTCGGCTCGGGTTTTAATTAACTTGACGAGCCACGCGTCGGAGATTCGGATTTGCCTTATTCTTCGCATGAAATGTAGCCTTGTCCCTGAGGCGCCCAAGGCATCCTAAATGCGGGATATCCGATCAATCGATATTCAGCGAAATGGCTCCCGTGTGATTCGATAACACCACAAACTGCTGACACGAAAAATCTTGTCGTTTGCCCGAGGACTTTGTGCAGGCAAAGGCATTTTAAGCGCTGGCAGATGAAGCTTTCCTTCTAGCCGTAGAGAGAAGTTGAGTCGAGAACGCAGCATAGTGACGGTCTCGATCGGGGCCAGGGTCGTCACCGAAGGAAGCACTTCTGACTTGGCATCGGCGACGAGACCATATTGAGGCGTTGCGGTGCGGCTTCACGGCGATACGAGGTGCAGGGTGGTGATATGGGCGGGCGAGCTGAAGACGCTATGCAGCGGAATGTGATGTCAAGCACATACAGAGGTGGTGAAGGGAGCAGGGGCGAATGCGCGGCTTTTGGCAGGCGTTGAAGCCGGGCCAAGCAGACGAAAGCATGTTGTCGACGGGCTTAGCGAGCTCCCAATCCGGAACGCTAGTCCGCATCGAGATGGCCGGCGCTTACACGCTGCCTGCCAGCCAACCACCACCTGCTCATCTCCTGCTGCTCATCACTTCTCCACCTCCCGCCCTGCCCCATCACGTCCATGCCGGCTATGCAGGTCCTGATTCCTGCGCCCTGGCCCCGGCCTGCGCGTCGTCGTCAGTCTGCCGACGCCACCGCGCCCGGTTCGCCCACGCTTTGGGAGCACGCGGCCCGTCGATTGCTGGCTCCACCCCATTCTCTGCTCTCTGATTGCGCCGCCCGTCTTCAATAGCGTGAACCTCGGCCCAGCTTGGCAGAGAATTTGCTCCGTCTCCGAGTCATCGAGGATTATTCCGACGGATCTGGCCCGCCGCGGGGCTTGTGACCACCGCCGCTGCGTGCCGCCAACGTCGTATCTTGCTTGCACTGCGCCGGTAAGGATCTTGTCGGCTGCTGGCCGAGCGATCGCCACCAGTGGGCGCAACCAATGCCGGGATGCATGCTGCCGCTCAATATCGCGGAGAGAACAACATCACGCCTTGGCCCGGCCGGGTGGAACAGCGTTGAGCGCACGCGGTTGGGCGAAGCTGCCGTGGGTCTTGCAGCGCGTAGTGGATCCCGGCCGGACCCTTCGACCCTTGCTGCGTGCATGCATCTTCTCCGCTTCCGCAAGGGCCATAAATGAAACCTTCTGCCCCCAGTCACGGACAGCTTAGCAGCGCGTCCGATGCTGTACCACCGCTTCAGACTACCGCAACCTGCCGCCCCGTCTGTTCCCGTCCAGCAGCCTGCGAACTGATTTTACCACGCGCGTTGCGGGCTCCAAGACATCGTGTCTGCACCACCACGCCCACCACTCACCGCACGCGAACTGCTCCTCACTCTCACCGCTCGCTCCGCCGCACCCTCCCCTCAAATATTTGTGCCAATGCCGGGTTTTTCGAACGTCCCTCTCGCGGTCCAATGTGCTCAGCAGTAAGATCTCCCTGTGAGAGCTGCTGGCCGTCATCAGTCGTCGCATAGCTTTGCGCCCCGTGCGGTCCTGGACATCCCGGAACCAAGGCATCATTACCATGCCCGCTCTACCGGATTTTGTCCGCAGAGTCCCTGGCACTGCCCTCGAGCAGCTAGGGGCTTTCGTGGGCCGCGACACTCCAGGATCAGCTTCCGAACTGGCAAAGCGTATCAGCATCCCTTACAACAGCACGAGTCCTCCGGGTCTGATAGAGGCCAACACGGTGGATCCATGGAGCGCCAGTGGGAAATACGCATTGGGCATGGTCTATTTCTGTGTCATCTTGTTGTTCATTTCGTCATCCCTGCGCTTCTATCACTTTTTCACCGATAGAGTCCGCGCCGGGTTACATCAGGAAGAGGTATTGAAGTCGTCGAACACCACCTCACCCGATTCGGACTACGAGATGTCAGTGCTGTATACTGACAAGTCAACCAATAAGTTCTTTCCACGAACAGGAGAGCTGCCCCACCCTGCCAAGGTGCAGTCGTCAGTTTCGTCCTTCGCGCCTCTCAACAATCTGATCGCCCTGTTCCGCTTTGTCTTCTATCATCCATTGCCGCAGATAAAAATCAAGAAGGGTTGGAGGCCGATTGTCTTTCCGTCTCTGGGCGTCGTCTGTGTCTTGGCAGCTGCTCTGGTCTTCACCATCCTGTACACCTTCATCCCTCAACCACTCTTCTGGGAAAGCATCCAATATGGATCGCCGCCCATGGCAATTCGATCGGGCATGTTGGCCGTTTCCTTGATGCCTTGGATTATAGCCCTGAGCATGAAGGCAAATTTTGTCTCCCTCCTGACTGGCATCGGTCACGAGCGGTTAAACGTTCTTCATCGCTGGGGAGCATATTTGATGCTTATTTTGAGCATCATCCATACCGTCCCTTTCTACATAACTCCCGTCTGGGAGGATGGAGCACTCCCGCTTTACCAAGCTCTGGTGAAGGGCGAGCATTTCTACCCGTACGGCACAGGTAATGACCCAGACTTTCCTCCATCTTTAAAATTCTAACTCACTGCAGGACTTGCTTCACTTGTGCCTCTGGCCTTTTTGTGTGTTCACTCACTTCCTCAACTGAGAAGCTGGATGTACGAACTCTTTGTTGTTGTCCACGTTCCAGTGTCTATGGTCTTCTTCGGGATGCTGTTTTGGCACTGCAACAACTATCTCAACTCCTGGAATTTCCTGTTTTCCACCCTTGCCATCTGGGTATCTTCCTACCTATACAGACTCTTTTACTTGAACTGGACCAGCCCCAGGAAGATGTCCTGGCTGATTGGAGACGAAGCAGCTGTCACTATCATGCCGGAAAACGCCATCAAAGTTACAATTCCAACGCAAAAGAGGTGGAGGCCAGGCCAGTACGTTTATTTGCGCATGCCCGGAATCTCGGTCTTTGAGAACCACCCTTTCACCATTGCCTCTCTCTGCAGCAGGGACTTTCCTTCCAGCTACGGTGAGGACTACAGAGACATGGTTTTGGTTTTCCGGCCGTTTGGAGGATTCACGAACAAGGTGCTTCTAAGTGCCATTGAGCGAGGACCCTGGCACACATACCGCGCTTTCATTGATGGACCCTATGGAGGCATGGAACGCCGTTTGGATTCGTTTGATCACGTTGTCTTGATTGCTGGGGGTAGTGGCATCACGGCAGTCGTGAGTCAACTACTGGATCTGATCAAGAGAATGAGGGATGGAAAGGCAGTTACCAGAAGTGTAGAAGTCGTCTGGGCATTGAAGCGCCCGGAGACGATGGAATGGTTCAAAGAGGAGCTCAGGATTTGCAGGGAATTCGCACCTCCGGACTCGGTCCACTGCCAGTTCTACATCACGGCCGCCAAACGACTTGCCAGATCCGGACAACTTGTCAGCGCGCAAACGCCAACACGACCAATGAGCACGTTCTTCCACGACAAAGTCAACGACGCCTTCCAAGACATTGCTGACAAGCGGTTCTCAGGTGTGTCGGCTTTCAAGAGACATTCGGCGTTAATAGCAGACGAGGCCCAAGGCGACCCGGACCGCGAGAAGGAGCTCCGCTCCGAGAATGAAGACGCCATTACCGCGCTACCGCAAGCTCATATGGTTCCTGTCAACCGTGGACTCGGACTCGTAACCCCTGACGGTCAACTTTCCCCTCCCACATCCCCACGTTTGCTCAACAGACCAGACCCAGCTGAACGGAAGACCCTCGCAGAGAAACGCCGCTCCCGGAACCTCTCTTTGGACATCGCCACGGCCGTCGCAAACAATCCCGCCTTGAATCAAGATGCCGCTCAACCACCAGCACAACAAGCTTTTGATTTCGGATTCCCATCCACTCCAACCGAGTTCCAGAAGAATCTAATGCGTTTTGCGTTCCTTCCAGCCGCTGTTAAGAAGAAGGATGGCTGGAGCACCGAGTACGGCCGTCCGCAGATTCCATACATGTTGCGCCAGTTCAGTAAAGACTTCGGGCGCCGAACTTGTGTATTCGTGTGTGGCCCACCAAGTATGCGCATCGATGTCAGCCATACGGTAGCACAACTCCAGAAGGAGGTGTGGAGTGATCCAGATAAGGACGAGATTTTCTTGCATGCGGAAAATTACGCCATCTGAATCTCCACAACAGTACACACTCATGCCACGTTATGTCGAATAAGCACCTGCTGCTTTCACGGATGTACAGCATATCGGCGTTATTGTTTATTTTTGGCGTTTACGGTGTGGATACCCCGCTGCGTTTCCTTTCTGTTAATACGTTTTCTCTTATTGCCTATATTTACAGACCCTAATTGGATGGGTCATCGTCTATAAGTTGCTATTCGGGGAACATTGAACGAAACCCGAAGAAGAGGAGAAATAAGAAGTGAATATGCCGTCCTTCTTTCCTTGATATGATGCAATGCTTGTCTTAGGTATACTCATAATGGCGAATCTACGGCCAGATGTTCATTCGCGCGTACTTTGCTCTGCTTGTTCCGTGGCCTTGAATACCTCGTGGACTCTGGAGAAGCAACGACCGAAGTCTTGCTTGATCTTTTGGCACATTGTTACACACACGTTCAATCGATCGTTATTCCATTTGGCCGTGCACTTTCTCGGTCTCCATACCTCCGTTGTACCAGATGCCCCTCATCCATTGATTGGTGGACCGTACCCCACCCTTCCCCTGGTGGTTGGCTCGGGTGATCATCGTACCTGGAGTGTTTGCGGGGCAGCCTCGCGCTCTTACGGAATACAGGAAAAAATGGCGCTCGGGTGGAACATGGCGACTTCGTTCTAGTATCCACGGAAAGTTTTTTGCGGAGAGTGAGCTGTGACGTCCGCATATGCATTGAGGAGTATATACCTTGTCGTAGATGAATAGGCCCTGATTATAACTATTGTTTCGCCCTGCCAATGGGTTGCCCCATACATCAAGTTCCAATTGGCTTTCGCAACAGACAATCATGTTCGCAAATCGTTTCCTCGCCTTCGTCTCGCGCGCTTGCGTCTTCTTATTCGCGCTACTCGTCCTCGGCAACAACCTCGCCGCCGACCAGACCAGCGTGGGCTCACTGGCCATAAGGGATGAGCGTAAGGAATGCACGGTGCAGCCGGGCGGCAGCAACGCTACCGATGACGCCGTCGCCATCCGCGCAGCCTTCGAAGAGTGTGGGCACGGCGGCAAAGTCGTCTTCCTGAACGAGACGTACTACGTCAACTCCGTGCTCAACACGTCCGAGCTGGAGGATGTTGACATCGAGCTTCACGGGACGCTCTTGGTGAGTCTGCTCTGCGCCCTTCACACCACCTCTCTTTTCTGATTTCCTAAACGAGGAAATTTTCTTGGGAATGCACGTACTGACTGGCAGGATCTCGCAGTGGTCCACGGATGTCGATTACTGGCTGAACAACTCCTTGCCCATGGGCTACCAGAACCACACCACGGCGTGGATCTTCGGCGGACGCGGTGTGCGGTTCCGAGGCTTCGGGTACGGCACGTTTGACGGCAACGGCCAGGTTTGGTACGACTTTGCCGGCTCGGTATCGAACTATCCGCACAGACCGCATCAGCTCACTATTTGGGAGACCTACGACTCCGTGTTCGAGGGGTTGCGGTTTGTGCAGAGCCAGATGTGGTAAGTTTAGCAATGATTTGTCTCTCATGCAGATCTGCAAGTCGCTCTGCTCTGCGTGATGGATGTGACTGCTGATTCGGGGAATCTTTTTTCTGTTCCAAGGACGATGACGGTCAAGAACTCGGAGAACGTCCTTTTGCAAGATATATACGTCAACAATACCAGCGAGAACGACTCCAGCGCCCGGAATACCGATGGGGCGGACACCATCTACGCTAAAAACATTACCTTCAACCGCTGGCACATTGTCAACGGTGACGACGGGTAAGAATGGGAACTGTTACAGAAAATAGAAGACTCACGCTAATCTCCTGTCATAGTATCGCTATAAAAGCCAACTCCTCGGAGATATACATATACGACACCATTTTCGAAGACGGGCAATCACTGGCTATAGGCAGCATTGGCCAATTTCTCAATTGGTTCGAGTATATTGAGAATGTTTATGCCAGAAACATCACATTAATCAATACCCGGTAAGTTTGCCTACTTAATTCCTAGCATTTTCGACAGGTGGATGACTAACGCGGCCACAGATGGGCGATGTAAGCCTTCTCTTAGAGCCGAAGCAAAAGACTCCTTAGCACTCACAGCAATGGCAGCTACCTCAAGACCTGGACCGGGGTCCAGAAAGGCTATCCGCCCAACGGCGGCGGCGGCGGCCTCGGTTGTACGTCCCACTACATTCCTTAACCCACCACGGCTCATGCCATCCTCCCCGGCAACCAATACTTACTCGTCGATTCTGGCAATAGATATGCGAAACATCACCATGGAATCCGTGACCCACGTCCGCACGCGCGGTCTCTTCCAAATCACACAATGCACGTCGTAAGCACAATCACTGCCCCTCACCCCTTCGATGACTCTTCAAAAATACAGAGAAGAAACTGGGACGATAGATGATCAAAAGACAATGCTGACGGCGAGAAAAAAACAAGCTATAATGACGAATCCGGCGACTGCGACACCTCACGTTTCCACATCGGGCCGGGCATCACGTTCCGCAACCACACGGGCACGACGACGGCGACCGAAGCGGCCGACCTGCAATGCTCGGCCGGCGCGGACGGCTGTGACGGTGTCGAGATCAGCGGGATAGATGTGACGATCGTGGGCGGCAACGGCACGGTCGTGGACGGGTACGAATGTAGTAACGTTGTAGAGCCGACGGTCGGGTTCGTTTGTGACGGTGAGTGAAGGGGATGGGGACCGATGATGGATGGAAGGGTGATGTTGGATAGCTTGTCCAGATGGTGCAGGTCTGAGACGGGAATCACCATTGATTGACAGACGAGGGAAGCTCTCATGAAGTTTGCAAATAGTCTCGGTTTATATTCTTACCAGGGCGAGTACCTGTTGGCATACGCTACACACTTGAAGATGGCTCTAACACAGTAGGTCCTCAATTGATTACAATTCTAGACCACATGTCAGCAAACATGTCACTTTTGCAACAAATACTTGGCTGTATACGCATAGACAATCTTTATTACACACCGATCATGTAACTCGTATACAACATTCCACATTAAAGCACGCATAGTAATAAGTATCCAAGAAAGCCTAGCTCATCAACAAACTCGTCGCCCACGACACGTTCAGCGTCCTGAGATCACTGTAGTGCTGACCCGTACCCAAAAACACGACCGGGATGCCCGTGGCGTGGACCATCGACACGAGCGTTCCCACCATGTCTCCCACGGTGTCGCACTTACTGATAATAAAGCCGTCCAGCTTCCTGCCCGCGCCGAAACTGGCGTTGAAGTTGCGTGCCTGTGCAACCGAGTCGGTGCCGACGAGCGCCTCACCAACCATGAGGATCTTGTCCGGGTTGGCGAACTTGGCGAATTTCTCGAGCGAAGACATGAGACGCTGGTCGTTATGGCGGCGACCGGCAGTGTCGATGAGAACAACATCGTACGGGTTCGCCGGGGAGCTGGCATGCTTGACGGCATCGGCAGCGATGTTGGCTGCGTCCTTGCCGTAGCCGCGCTCGTACAAGTCTACGCTGCCGCCCTCACGCGCGGAGAGCTCTTGGAGGTTGCGCACGTGGACGCGCAGCTGCTCGACAGCACCACTACGGAAGGTATCGGCCGCGACAACAAGGACGCGGAACTTGTTTTGGAGGAGAAAGTAGCAGATTTTGGAGAGATTGGTCGACTTGCCAACGCCGTTAACACCAACAATGGAAATGACGTAGGGACGAGGACTTTGCATGGAGAGAGCGGAGGGTTGGTTGACGTTTTGGATGGCGCGGAGGAGATCCAGAGAGGTGGTAGGCGTGAGGATTTTGCGGAGCGCAGACTCCATGCTGTTGCGAATGGTTGTCTCCACACCTGCAAACAATGTTAGTGGAGGAGCCTTACTGCCATGGTGACAATTGACTTACTCGTGAAACTGCCAGTCTTCACGCCAACAAGATCATGCTCGACGCTCTCGCACAGCCTGACTGCAGCCTCGCGAGCGACGTTCTTCTTCAGCAAATGGTCCTCCATACCCTTCAGCGGTTTGGCCAGATCCTCCTTGGTAAGCGTCTTTCCGCCAACAACATTCCTGAACAAGCCACCGAGGGCACCAATACTGGAGCCTACCAAGCCACTGGGCGCAGCTTGTGTGCTCTCCTTTTCCTTCTTGGCATTTGCTGCCGCAATGATCTCATCCATCTCCTCGTCCAAATCTTTCAGCACAAACTCGCCCTTCCGGGTTCTCTTGCCCCAAGAAGACGAATCCACTGCCTCCACTGTACTAGCTGCTGCTGGCTCAGCGTCAACAGAATGCGTGGAGTAGTCCAACTGAGTATCGTCTTCCTCGTCCGCAGCACCAAACTCGTCCCATTTCCTTCCCTTCTTTGCGGAGCCCTTTGCTGCCGTGGACCGCCTAGCGGGAGACTCGTCACCCGACGAGACGGGTGCAGACGACATGGCAGCCTTCTTCTTTGCGCGGCGCGATTGTCTCGGCGCACCCTTGGCGGCCAGCAGGTGGTTGTTGACGGCAGGCGAGCTGGGACGCGAAGTATCGGGCGTTGCTACAGGTGTGGCATCAGTCGATGTGTTGTTATCGCTGAACATGGGCTTCGGCGTAGCTAGAAGAGGGCAATTAGCTGATGCACGTGCTGTGACACAAAGTCAAGTACTCACGCTTGCGCAAGCCCGGCATGGGAGGAGGCGCAGCATCATCATCACGATCGGTGCCAGAGCTAGAAGGCGGCGTGAATTCAGCAACGGTGCTGACCGAGGACTCCAGGTTGCGCAGGGAATCGGCGTGCGGCTCCAACTCCTGCACCTGGCGGTCGAAATAGTCGTCAAAAGGACAATTGAGGGTTGCGGTGTTGCGCTTTTTGAGCTGGTCCTTGTAGAGCTCGGTGAACAGAGCGCGCACGTTGTCGAGCAGCTTGTCTATCCACGTAAGGTGCACCAATGACTGGTACACAGCCTGCGCCCAGATTAGCCGGGAGACAGAGGAAGACAGCGAGCACGTACGACAAAGATCAGACCAAAGTCCTTGGCTGTTGTCCACTTCAGGGTGTAGCCGTCGCGCTTGAAGGTGGGCTTCTGGGCGGCGTTCTGGTCGTCGGTGGCCACATTGCGCTCTTCGATAAAGACCTCGCGGATCAGAGCATCGACGGTTTTGGGGTTGACGGGCGCGTACTTCTTGGACCAGAGCACGACGCCCGAGGTCGAGAGCACCTCGAACGAGTCGAGCATGGCGGGCGGCGAGTGAGGTCGGGGTGTTGGCGGAGAAGCAGCGGTGGTGTTGGTTTCTCCGCAAGACGCGCGATGATGCGGGCGGGCTTGGGCGGCGCCGCTGCCTCTCCGAGAGGTCAAGCCACGACACGCAGTCGCAAGGCAAACTCCAGCAACCACCTTCCACCCCACGACCTCCGACCACCCGCCCGCGCCCGTCAATCCCTCGTTACCTGCTCGCCATGCAGCGCCCGACGTACGCGCCCGCGCACTCGCCGCCGCTGCACCACCCGGTGCCCCAGCAGTAAGCTCGCCCACAGCTCTCCTCGCCTGGCCCGGAAGCCAGCTGCTCACCAAAATACTCCAGCATCAGTCAGGTCCCCAACCTTCGCAGTCCTCCGCCGCCGCAATCGCAACAGCAAGCCCAAGCGAACTCATATGGATACCCGCAACAGCCCCAGCCGCAAGGCGTCTCGGGCTTTATGCACCCGGCATTCGGCGGCATCATGAACGACTCGACCGCTCAGATGGGCTTCCAGGTCGGCAAGAGCGCCGTCATGGCCGGCCACGATTATATGGAGCAGAATGTTAGTACTCAATTCGGATCTCTAGACGAAGCATGGCTGACGATCTAGCGCAGTTCAACCGCTACGTGAACGTCAGCGCCCTGAAGCACTACTTCAATGTCAGCAACTCCTACGTCGTTAATAAGCTCTACCTGGTGCTGTTTCCCTGGCGCCACCGGCCGTGGATACGCCAGAACCAGGATGGCTTCTTCCTGCCCCCCCGCGAAGATATCAATAGCCCGGACATGTACATTCCAGGTATGTCGCACCAGGTCAGCCCTGGGAGCGCGGCAGAGCTGACATACTGCAGTCATGGCCTTTGTGACGTATATCCTTCTCTCCACTCTCCTCGCCGGTCTCCGCGGCGCTTTCCACCCTGAGCTGCTCGGTTTGACAGCAACCACCGCCTTCGTTGTCGTCATATTTGAGATCTTGGGTTTGAAGCTTGGATGCTACCTGCTTAGCATCAGCAACGAATCGCAGCTGCTCGACCTGGTCGCCTATTCTGGTTACAAGTTTGTTGGCGTCATTGTCACCCTGGTCGTGGCCGAGATCTTTAACAGAGGCGAGGGTACCGGCGGCGCCATCGGCTGGACTATTTTCCTCTACACTTTCTTCGCGAACGCCTTTTTCTTGGTGAGTGAAACTTGACAGTCTCCTCTTGTTTCCTCTACATGGAGACTACGAAAGTGTAAGGCATAGAGAACCAGACTTGCTGACCTTGACTAGCTCCGTTCACTGAAGTACGTTCTTCTTCCGGATCAGTCTCCGAACACCAGCAGCGGCGCCAGCTACACGGTCGCGAGAGCACAGCGTAACCGTCGCACCCAGTTCCTCTTCATCTATTCGTACATCGTGCAGTTTGTCTTCATGTGGATCCTCAGCCGCCAAGACTCCAGCAGTGTCAAGGCTGCCAAGGTCTGATTAGATTGAAGAACCCACGGGAGTTGATACATTGAGCCCAAATGCCATTCACCATCAGTCACTGCCTTCAGTAACAGCTTGAGCAATGAGGGACCTTCATCCTGTTCACCCCCTCCCGGCTCTTTTTCGTGGTCCAAACAATCCATGGCAATGGAGGTTAGAGAGTGGCCAATTTATGTATGAGATAAACGAAAGAGAAGACGAGAATGATGCGGAGCACCCGGGCTCTTCTTGCCACAAAGTGTTGAGGATGTTAGAGGATAGGAAGGAAGGATGTAGGAATAGTAGAAATCATCATGTCGAAGGACTTGTCGGCCAATCAAGAATTAGTAGCAAAATACACACAATATGTCTTAATATAATCCCCTCCCTTAATCCTTCCTTTTGCATGTGCGGAAGGTTACTGTCGCGCGACTTTAGTAACAAGCCACTCATCCCTCTTTAGGGTCTTACCCACATGTTTGTCTAAATCTAGTAAGACAGCAAGCCAAATGGAAAGGAGAATATACTTACCTCAACAAGTGGAAAAGAAGGAAAGGAAGGCGCCCACGAAAAAGAACCGTCATAGCGGTCTCTCACCTTCCGGCTTGTTCACGTCATACGGTTCCCGTCTGCAGACCGCCGCATCACCAGTTCCAACGTTCCCAAGTTCCAAGTTCCAGCCTCGGGGTGCGGCGCAACGCGGTCGTGGTGTGATATTCTCCCCACCACCTTCTCTCCATCATGCAGCCCCCGCAAAACCCCGAGAAATCACCCCCTTTCCCCAATTTCTCCTGCCTGCTCTACCCGCACCCGTCACCGGGTCACCACCACTGCTACGTATGTATCTCCCCACACCGGGCCGTCATCGTCTCTTCGCCCCCGTCCGGAGGCCGAGACCGATCCCGAGATCGAATCTTTTTGTCTGCTGCTGCGTCATGCTCATCCCACATTCCTTCCGCACAACTCATCCTTTCTCACCACCTAACGCACCATCCATCCCCTCATTTCCCCTTAGCCTTGGCTTTTCCCCGGGAATACCCCGCGCGCGAAAAAAAATTGCGGTGATCCAGATCTGGAGACCACGGGGAGGCCGAGCGGCGTGCGGCGTGCGGTCAGTCGTCGTCGTCGTCGGCCTCCGCCCGTCGCGTCCGGGGGCGCCGTCCTCGGCAGCCGCCACACGCCATCGGCCGGCATCGCCCGGGGGGACGCAACTCCTCCTCCCCTTCGTACGAACGTATTATGTCATCTGAATCTGGATCATTGGGGGGAACGGGTCATGCATGCATCCTCCCTAACCAAGCCGAAGAAAGGGGGCGCGGCTACGGTGGCGGGCGGCGACGGAGACGGCGGAGGCGGAAAGGTTTGCCGCGCGGCGACGGCGACGCACCAAGAAAAAAAAAATAGATTATTCCAACCAAGCAAACGCCTTGGCAAGATGCCGGTAAATGTATGGCCGGGGCTGGGCAGAACGTGAATTGGTGAACGGTGACCTGTCATTTTCTGCCACACACTCCACTCCCCAACTGTGACATGGGATCGATGAATCATTCTTGCGTGCCCGGAAAGTCATCCCTCCCGGTGACTCTGTTGGGAAAAATTTTTGAGTCACTTGCAGCTGGAACAAAGATTGGATCAGGATGTAGATCGAGGGCCTTCTTTCACCCTCACTATGCAATCATTCGATTTCAACTGCTAATACTACATCCTCCACTTGTTCCCTTACACGACTACCTCCCCAAACGCCCCTCTCCAATCCAGCCTTTTCAGGTAATGGATAGAAGAAATAGGAAGTTCCGAGCTAGTCCTACCACTATTCAACCCATACTAAAAACTATCTACGTTCCACCCCAAACCTCCCACTCCATCCGCAACCATGGTATCGGCCATTTTTGTTTGTGGTATTGTGATATGTTGCGTGTCCAGTAGAAAAACAAAGCAGAATTCCCCCCTCCCTTTCGCTGTGATTCGTGTAGACGATAGGTGTCCTGAAAAATAGTCGGACTGTGGTATTCGAAAAGGGAATCCGTGGACCCTTTCAGCCAAACAAGATAAACTCCGTTTCCCACCTCCGGACCCCGTTGTTTGAGCAAAGCCTCGAAAGTAAAAAGGCCAACAATACCTCCCATGGAATGAATAGCAGAACAAAGCAATAGAAATGAACGGACTTGAAGCAGAGCAAAAACGAGGTTAAATGATGTAATAAGAAGGGCAAGAGGGCGAAGTGTATAAGGATTCAGTGACTCAATGTACATGACTGCTTTGCAGTCAATTGCGAACAGAATCGGCGTGCGCGGTGAGCAGCGGGAGGAGCTGATCTAGATGATGCCCTCCCACATGCCGGGACCAGCCCTCGCTTGGAGGACTTGCGCGACTTCGCTGGCACAGCAGGCCCTCTTCCTGCCGAGATCCTTCTGTACCGGGCGGCGGACTTCCGGGACGACAGTGAATGGCGACTGCAGCGCCTTCATGTCAAAGGTCGACGAAGGCGTTCTCCCGCCAGGGGTATGAAGCAGGAATGAAGAAGCAAGGCTGCGGTCGGGTACGATGCCCGGAGTGCGTTGAAGAACAGAAGGGTCAAGGGTGAGAAGAGTCTCTGCTGCGAGCTTCTCGGGGTTGACGAGATCGCGCACGTTCTGCTGCAGCGACATATCCGCGGATGATCTGCATCGCTTGCGACCCTTGGCCACCTCCTCAGAACGAGGCGAGACGTTCTCGGTCTGTTGGAAGGGAACCGGCGTGGGCTCCGACGCGTCGTTGATATGGAAGCCCTCCAAATCCGGCGACGAGAGAGATTCGCTGGGAACAATGGTCGGAATAGCCTCAGAGCTCTCCTTTTCCTTCTGCTGCACCGGGTAGGGCAGGCCCGCATTGCGGCAAGTCGCCAATTTCGCCAGTTTGGCGTTCGGCGCCCAAGCGGCAGACGAGACCGAAGAAATCGAAGAGGCACGAGACGAGCGGGACGAATTGTCCGAAACCATTGAGTCGGGCGAAGACGACGAAGAGGTCGTCGAGGCCGCGAGCGAAGGTCGCCGTCCAGAGAATTGGTAGGCCTCCAAGCCGTTGAAGCGAGGAGTAGGTGTCCACTGGTCAAGAGTGCAACGAGCAGACATCATGGTCTGATGATGAGCCATAGCAGCGCACATCGATGGGCGCCTCGATCCCATAGAGGCCACACTCACTGCAGGAGTGTTGGTCACGTTAGACTGAGGAGTCATTTGCGGCGTAGGGAGCGGTCCCAGGCGGGACAGCATTGGCGCAGGCGGAGTCATGTCCACCGTGGGCTCAAGGCAGAAGGCATTCGCCTTCATGCGAGAAGCTTGCATGCTTTCTTGAAGCCACGACTCGCGCACCGGCGAAGTAGCAGCCGGAGGCGGGGGCGGCGTCAGACGCTTCGGAATGCAGATCTGAACAGAGTTCCTGCGAACGACATCGAATGTATCAAGCTCAGGAGTGAGCATTGGAATGAGTGTCTTCCAATCGTGCATTCCGAGGTGCATCTGAGGGGCACCGGGCGAAGGTGGGGGGTGAGATGAAGGCGCCGCCCGAAGGACGATCGCCTGCCACCGTTCGAAAATTGGGTCGGTGATGTGAAGCTTCCAGTTCACGGCCTTGAGGAAGGCCATTTCATTCGTGTTGATTTCGCTGACCTTGAGGCCAGAGATCTTGCTCCATGCGCGAGCCGAATAGTTCCTGTCTTGCAGATATTTGGATGCCAGGATCAAAGCGGCAAGAAACATGCGTCTGCCGCATTGCAAGGCGCGGACAGACTGGTCTTCGGGCTGCTCCATGGTGAAGTCAATCCTGGGCACATGTGCCTTGATGAGGATCAAGTAGTATAGAGCGACCTGGAGAGTCGAGTAGCTGGTCCGCGAGCGACGGAGCGTCTCCTGGATGAAGGTCCGGAGAGGAAGGACTCCACGGCCGGAGACGCGCTCGTTGGCGCAGGTTGGCACGGAGAGCGGCCAGATCACCTCCACCATTTGGGTAGCAGAATCTTCGAGGGAGAGTCACCTTAGCGTGCGGTCGAGGGGAATTCGGAGGCGGCGGGTAGGCTTACCGACAAGGCTGTCAACGAACTTGACAGTGCGCTCGCTTTGGCGAACAAGGGCCGGGGGCACACGGCAGTTGGCAGCAGTGGGGCATCTGCGGGGGTTTTGGCGCAGCTCTGCAGGCACAGGAGCGTCGATCGACCTCAGCGAGGGAAGAGAGCTTTGGCTCTCACACCAACGCGAGATCTGAGAGCGAGTGATGCCTCCATTGGGAGCAATCGGCTCGGGGACAGCCGCGCATCCATTGGGGCGAGCGGAAGTGGCAACTTGGGAGCGAGGCCACGAGTCATCAGAATCCCAACCTCGGTGTCCGGAGCTGGAGGCCGAGGACTGGGAGGAAGCGGCATCTAGGGAGAATACCGACGAGGTAGAAGAGGAGGCAGAGGATGAAACGGAGGATCCGTAGGGATGCGTACCATCTTGGCTCGGGAAGGGAAAGTCGCAACCCATGTTGGAAAAGTAAGAAACGCCTGGGTATACTAACCGAGATCCAGTATGAAAACCGAAGAGAGTGAGAAGCAGATTCGCTTTTAGTTGCGACTACTTTTGTTTAGGCAGAACCTGATAGGTCGAATGCTTTTGCGAGGTCGTGGGGTGACCTGCGAGATTTACCGATGAGAAGAACCAACGAAAACCCGCGCGTCGTGTGATTTGGCAGACGACGGTAGTTCTCGGGTGCTTCTGCCTTCCTGGAATGGAAATTGAGATTCCCGTGTCCCGAAGATTGCCAGAAGCTCGTGACAGCGTGTGGAGGTGTTACGCTTTCAGTCCTTGCGAAGGAGTTGGAGCAAGCGTGGAATCCGTTTTCGTAATCGTGGAGGGCAGAACCGAGGGGAGATGCGGGTGGTTATGATGCAGTCGACAGTCTAGCTTTGCAGCTGGGGCTTGCGGTCGGTGTAGAGTGGCCAACTGGCGCCCAGAGCTTCAGCCGTGAGAAGAAGAAATCCTCCAGTCACCGTCAGCTGCAGATATCACCTAACAAGACGTCTTCCTAAACCGTCGCAATGCACTTCGAGCGTAGTTCAGCTGTGCTGTCGCAAAGCCGATGGAGATCGAAGGAGTGCGGGATCTAGCAGCGGGAAGAATCCTCGATGACGAAGAAAGCCTTGTTGTCCGAACCGGAGGTGAAATCTGAGCGACTGATGACTGGAGTGTTGTTGTGAGGCCTAGGGTACATCGTGACTATTTCGAGCGTGGCGGTGTTGGGGGTTAGATGGTGACGGGAGCCACCATGCGCAGGCCGGGCGGAGTGGCCGTGCGCCTTGCGAGCGGAGCGGGCGAGCGGAGAGGCGGGACGAGTGCGCGATGCAGCCAAGTGGTTATGTTGATGTTGTCGGCGTCGGAGGCGAGCTCGCTAGGGCTGGGTGCGAGAGTCGAGGCGGCGGCGATCGCGATCGAGCAAACGAGGCAAGGGCCGGCGGCGGGGAGAGGCGGGTTGTGTGCGAGCGGAACAGCACAGAGGCAGTGGTGGAGGGAAAAGGCAAGGGCTATTAAAGGAGGCAACAGAGTGGAGATGACTCGTAGGGAAGGCGGCAACGCAGGCAGGACAGGTGGTCGGCGCGTTTGAGACAAGGCTGCTGACTGGAGGATAAAGGGTACTAGCAAGCAGACAGGTGGCCAAGGTCGAGGGGGCCGGTTCTAATCTCAGCGTCAGAAGACGTTGGTTTAGACGACGGTCCAGCGCGCGGCAGCCATGGTTGCTATGGGTTGAGGACTCAGAGGGGAGAGGGTGGCGGGCTTTTGATAGAAGGGAAGGCCGGCGGAGTATGACTGTCTTTGCCCTGCCATCTCAGCGTGCACGGGCCACCCGCCGGCCGACGCCCCCAGCAGCGCCCGCGATGGCAAATACTGGCTGGCCGCCCGAGAAGTTTGGCTCGCGCGGCATCACACGGGTGCAACAGCGCGTCGGCGTCTGGCCGGCGCATAGCCTCCTCCTCGCCCGCACCGTCCTGAGGCACGCAGCGCAGCGCCCCGCGGCTCGTCATCGCGCCCAGCCTGCCCGGCCCCGGCTGCAACCAGGCCCTGTCCGAGACGCTTTTGCTTTGACAAAGAGCGCGGTGCCGTCGCCCGTCACCGCTCCCGTCGTCAGCCTGGGCGGCAGGAGGCAATCTGAGACACGCACAAGGAGCTCGCGATCGAAGAGGGGAAGGCTGCAGTGGGTGAGCATGCCCACGCCGTTGGAGCTGCACAGCCAATCGCGACCCCGGCGAAGGCGACACCCCCAAGCCGTGCCACTTGCTGATTCGGCCTGCCTCGACAGCTGCTGTCCCTCCGTATGCCTCTAGCGCGCCACGCCTTGCGTGCTGCTAGCCGCACGAGGCCAAAGTGCCGTCGACACCTCTGCTGTTAGCCACCGCGTTGACTCACCCGCGCCGCCTTGCTGCTTCTGCGACGCCCGCAGCCTCACGGCCGTACGTCACGAAACGCCAGAGACGCGCAGCTGCTCCGCGTGCACGGAGCTCGCTTCCGCGCAGGGCATGGCGGAGCGGCGCGGGCTGCAAGAGTGGGCAGCTCACGAGGTGGGCGGAGCGCGCTGCTGCGACAGCGATGGGCGATGACCTGCATCAGAATCCGTCATCTCGCGACCGAAATGGCCCAAATCTCCCGAGAATGACGGCTAATTGCCACGGTTGCGGCCTGCCGAACAAGCTCCGAGGCGGCGCAGCTGCCTGCGCCTGCTGCCTGCGGAGGGCGAGGGTATTTCCTCCCCCGACGCCGCCGGCAGCAAGCGCTGGGCACCTCCTCTCGCCACCACTCTTGAGTGGCTGCCGGTGCCTGGAGCTGATGGCCACGGCCTTCCGCCGGCAGTCACGCGCAAGTTACCAACTAGCCACGTTGGAGATCGCTTTGCGCGGAGCCCCATCCGGTCGGGTTCCCTCAGAATTGCGGTGATGCTGAGCGGTCAAGAAACCCGGTCGAGCCCCGTGACTTGGGCCGCGGTACGCCGGGAGGTACGAGTCCTTGGTCACGATGCAAAAAAGACCCCACTTCAGCCTACGCCGCACGCCCTGAACCGCTCTGCTCGCCGCCTCAGCTGCGCTGACTGTGCTTGGCCAGCCTGACGGGATGGCGCTCCGCTTAGATGCGGAGCAGGTCATCGTGATCTGTCGTTGCGTGCAGGCAGCCGCTTCTGAAGGATCAAAATGGAAGCTCGTCTAGAGTCAGCTTCAGCCCTGGGCCCGTGCTGTTGATGATAGGAGCAGGCAGATGCTGGAACTTTCTCGATCCAAGTGCCCGTGGGGGAAGCCGGCCCGGAGAGGTCCAGCAAGCATGTCGTCGCCAAATGTCTTGGCCCGCCCTCCCAGAGGCATCCAAGCCCAAAGGATTGTGATAGCATAGGGCGTTGCCGCTGTGGGCCCGGGTCTCATGCCTCCGGCTTCTGTCGTCGCTGCGCTGCATCGTTATTGGGCCCCGCTTCGCAACACCACCAACACTTGTGACAGCCTCGATGACGTGGGTGAAACAAGAGGATGGAAATGTGCACGCCTCTTGACGATTTTTTACTGGTGATTTACGTTGGTTGGCTTTCGGGTACTACATGTGGTCCCGGGCACACTCATGCAAAATCGGCAACCAGTAATCGGCTTTGATCTGAGAGCTCCTCCATGCTGACACTGGGCGTGACTGATTTTGAGCGAAATATGCAGGTTCGGTCCGGATTCGGCAAGGCAAATCTTCGCCTGCTCACCTCAGTTGTGTGCTTGCAGAATCTTATCCACGCGTCAAAAGCATTATTGGCGGCAGCTGCAGGCGCCGCGTCAGCGCTCACCACCATCTGGCGAATCACCAATTTCAGGCCTCCACGTCAAGCTTTGCAACTCCAATAAATAGAATGCATGTTTCCTAAGCAGCTGTTCGTACACTGAAGAGGAAATTGTGGTATAAAAATGAACAAAAGAGGTTTGCTTGTAAACTGTTTCCTTTATGCTGCATTATTCTTATCCCTTTCCTGTATTTCTCGAAAAGAAAAAGAAACCTTCATAAATATTATACGCGCATCTTTCAGCTGGATTTACCTTTGTCCCTTTTTACTCAAACCGGTACACTCGCTTATCTCCGGTGGTCGACACTCTTTCCAGGATGAAGAGTGGAAGATCTCTGCTTAGTCTGAATGCAAGGAAAGAACCCTACATTCATCTAACACTGCTTCCGAGCTTCAGCCGGTCGTTATTATTGTAGTTCGTTTCTGATCAAGTGACTATAAGTATTGAAACGGCTGCAGGATCCCACCGTATCGTACTTTTTCAAACATAGTAGATCAGCCAGCGCGTCATCCTTAACAGACAGTTTTGGATAATCAACTCCTGTATTTTCCATTTTCACATATCACTCGCAAAGCTGAAAGTGCAGGGTAGTTTAGTATTGATGACGTAGTGCGTATACTAAGAATTGTTTGTGTCGACTTTGGATGTTGTGTCTCGTACCATAAGATTGGGGATCAGGCAACAAGGGCGAGATTTCCACGGACCGACCGATCCTATACTGTCTATCTTGAGGAAAGTCTGAATCAATCTTGCTGCGCCCCCTCCTGCCCATTAAAATTTCCTTGGGCTAATCAATATGATAAGTACTAGTGAATTGACTTCGATTTATTCCCTCAATACTCTATGGCCCAAAAGACATAAACACCATCCATTCCAGGAATTTTATAATTTTACTAAATGAACCACGGCGAGCAAAACGCGTAATATCTAACATGCAAGGGAAAAGGAAAGGATTTCCATCGGGAGCCTACTTGCAGTCTACTGAGCACTCCTGCGTTCACAACAGTTATTTCTCGGCTAACTTCGATAGGGAAGATAAGCCACTTCCAAGATACGGTTCGCCACTAGTGGACTCTAAATACACACTCTGGTACCCGATAGCAGGAAACCTCCGGTCCTCGTATAGAATCTGAACGGTTTCTAGAACCCCGCATGCTTTCACATGCAACGGAAAGTCTGGCACCTGCTATGAATTAGGCGACGAGAACCAGAGCATATTGAGGCAAGTTTGCCTGCGGCACGATCCAAGGTACCGTGCATGCATCCATAAGTGGAGCACAGACTGACGAATCCTTAACTCGTCGTCAACCGCGCAAAAAATATCCGTCTGGATAGATTCTCTCTTCTTGCGCTACAATCAGAGATGACTGAAGCTAGGAAGACCGTCCTCCATGTAGCAGGTGCAGACTACATGGCGATACCGGGTGGATAAGCCGGGCTCATCCCCGCAAAACGGACCCTCCTCCCCTCAAATGTGGGGAGCTAACCGCATCCAGACAATCCGGGGTCAAGACGAGCAATCAGGCCTCGCTAAACCTCCTGCTGACAATTGCAACAACATCCGGTGTCGGGGTGGGCTTCACCATAAACGCGACTGCACGGGCATACATGATTGTAAAAGCAGATAACCACAGCAATATCATCCAATACGCCCGTAGCCTCTCATCATGTCTTGCTTTCTCCGGCCCCATCGCTCCTTCATCAACACCACAAAAGTCTATCCCAAATCATGCCCCGCACACTACAGCACCACCACCAACACCACTCTGCGCAAAGTTGCAGCGCGCATCCCGTCTGACTCCTGGGACTCGCACATGCACGTCACAGACCCTCGCTACCCGCTCGCCCCCAACGCCGCCTACACTCCTCCCCTGCACACCCTTGACGACGCCCTGGCCCTCACCTCGGGCGCGTACGGCATCCGCAACCTCGTCTTCGTCCAGCCCTCCATCTACGGTGCCGACAACAGCTGCCTCCTCGCGGCGCTCCGGCAGCTAGGCCCACGCCACGGCCGCGGCGTCGTCGGCATCGACCCCAGCAGCAGCAGCACGACCGCTGCCGCTTCGACAATGCGCGAATGGCACGCGCTCGGCGTCCGCGGCGTGAGGCTGAACCTCAAGTCGGTGGGGCGGGCGCCGGCGCTGGAGCAGCTGCGCGCGGAGCTGGTCTCGCACGCGGCCGCCATCCCGCCCGCACTGCGCGCCGCCTGGGTGCTGCAGGTCTACTGCTCGCTCGACGCCGTGCCGCTGCTCGAGCGCATCGTGACTGCCGACGACGGCGACGCTGCCCTCCCGGACGGCGTCAAGCTCTGCATCGACCACTTCGGCCACCCGACGACCCTGCCGCCGGCAGCACCGCCATCGCCATCATCGGCGTCCCCGAGTGATGGTGATTCGGCGACGCCGCCGCCGGACCCGTACGCGCTGCCCGGCTTCGCGGCGCTGGTGCGGCTGCTGCAGGCGGGCCGCACGTGGGTGAAGCTGAGCGCCGCGTATCGGATCGAGCCGGACGCGGGGCTGCCGTGGCTGGGCGCGATGGCGAGGGAGCTGCTGAGCGTCAGGGGCGGCGGCAGGTGCGTCTTCGCGACCGACTGGCCGCACACGCGGTTCGAGGGCGTCGACGTGGAGCCGTTTGTGGAGAAGTGCTTGGAGTGGTGCGGCGGTGATGCCGTGAAGGTGCAGAGGCTGTTCAGGGATAATGCAGAGGAGTTGTGGGATGTGGGACGGTAACTGCTCAGGAGGGGGGAGAGGACGATGCGTCTGTTTGTGTGCCCCGGTAAAGGCCGGGATGGAGGGTGAGTATGGGAAAGGGGTGCCGGGAGGAAGGGATGGGGGGGCGTCTGTATCACGGAAGGGGACGGTGGGAGAATAGGAGGTGGATCTGTGTAAGGACGGCATGATGGTGGAGGTGGGCCGGCCGAGCTGCGTGGTTGCTGCGAGCTGTCTGTCGCGGACGCCCAGCTGGTACCGGTCAAGATGTTGGTGTTCGTGGTGGCGGACGCGGCTGCGGCTGTTCTTATGCATGATGAGTTGTTTGTCTGTGTCAGATAGATTCGAAACCAAGTAGTGTTGGGTAGCCAGGCATAAAGCGGGCAGACTGGCGGAAGCGGCAATGGCAGCGGCAGAGGGTCGGGGCCCTCGTGCAATCATGCACAGGGCGGGTTGGGGTGTTCTGGAGGTAGCCGGTGCTGGTAACACGGCAGTAAATGGAGGATTATATTGTGGATATGGGATTGCTTCCGAGAGCGAAATGATGGCTGCCAGACGATGGGCGATTGGACAGGGCGTGAGATGTCATGCATTGCAGCGTGGTAGTTGCGGAACAGAGACATTTCGCCCCCCTGCTGATGAGATAGTAAGAGCGTGGCCCGCGTGTGATATCGTCCCTTGCGTAGCTGAGGTCGAATGTGTCTTGGTAGGAGATCGTGCGTCCATTTCAGTGGTGTCCGTACCAGGCAGGCATATGACCAGGGCTGCTGCATGAACGCTCCAACTGCCACAAGGACCCGTCCATCTTTTGTAGAGAAAGGAGATTGACGCAAGGAATTTCCGGTGCAAAGCTGCGTGCGGGTGCCGTGAAACGGGCGAGACACACTTCAGATCTGCGTCAAAAAGTACTCGTCGGCAAGACCACTTGCCGCGTCTACCTTAGCTACGGAACACAAGGCCTCGGTGGCTGCAGCGGTTAAGGTACGTGGACGTCTTTGTTAACCCGGGTTCGCACAGAGCCACCTCATCACAAGAACGGCCGCTTGATGCGGGAAAACCTGGTAACCCAGGATTCACACAAGGTGGCGTACATCACACGTGGCTTTGATGACCGACCTGTTACCTGAAAGTAAGCAGCACACGCAAGCAGACGAGTCTGACTGTGAAGAAACATGCATTTGAATTGAGTCTATAGAGCAGCCACTCGAATATGTGTGCGATTGACTCAGCCCGAGATTAGCCACCGTCCCCTCGTACACCACCAGGCGCATCGGGCCTGCCACTGACCGGTCAACGCCAGCCAAGAACATGATCATGGTGAAATCAAGAGGCCTCATGATGAACCGTTAAGGAATTTACGCCCATGAAGAGAGAAATGAAGAAAGAAACAGGAATGAAAAGAACCGCCATGCAGGAAATCCGCCCATTCAGAGAGGTATCGAGAGCTCGTAATCCATGAAATCGTCGCCAAAGACAACATAATTACTCCCTGTTCATGAGGAACGGGCACTCAAATGGAGTGATCTTGCTCATCTCTATGTGCGTCAGCCTTGCCTCTTCGCTGTCTGGCGAAGCGGCCACACCCTCACCGGGCTCTGGGCTGACGGCCTTCTCCATGTCCTTTGGATGCGGGTGGACCTTGTGTGCGGGACACTGCGAGAAGAAGGCTTCGGTGGGAGAGGCTTGGCTGCTAGACTGGCCCTGGTCGGAAGAGCTGGTAATGCTAGACGAGTAGGTGCTCATGCGTGGCGTAGGGGGGTCCGACGCAGGAGGCGTCACAGCCGTCCAGCTACCCGCTTCCGAGCTGGCGGTCGAGTTCTCGCGGTCCATGTCTACAGCATCGTGGAACTTGTCGGGCTCATAGCTAGGCGTAATGTCGTTGAGGATTTCGGATGCTTCGTGCCACTGGTCCAGGTCATGGAACTGGTCGGTCTTGGACTCTGCCGGCTGTGTCGATTCCTGTGCAGCAATGGAAGGTTGCAGCAGCTGTTCCATCTCTTGTGCTTGTTCGGTAGCATCTGCTGACGAGGTTTCGACGGGCCTCTCAACGTCGTCTGTCTGGGGGCGCTGCAGTGTCTGTTCACTAGCCTCAGGCCCGTGTTCCGTCTTTGATTCAGATAAAGTTTCACTGGCCTCGGCACAGTGGCTATGATTAGCACTGGGTGAAACAAGCAGAAGATCGGCGGGCCTGTTAGGAGTAGATTGCTGCTGAGGTTGAGCTTCCTTGGTGCTGGGAGTAACCTCGGGCTGAGCGTCCTTGGTCGGAGCAGTGGCAACGTCGGCTTGAGGGGATTGGACAGCGGCGGGCTCGGTGGACGTCGGCTGGCGGGGTTCGACAGGCTCATCTGGCTTCTTGAAAGCTACCTCAGGTGTCGCTGTCCTGCTGGCGAGAGGTGACGGGGTTCTGCTTACCCGCCGAGCTACGGGCTCCTTATTGACAATGCCTTGCGGGGCAATCTGGCGGAACATCTCCATGGGGTCGAACCAGGTCTCAACGCGGCGCAGCCTGACCTTGTCATCGACAGTGGCAACGGTCACGCCCTGAATGTCGATAGAGCCGCCATGAGCCTTTGCAGTGACCTTCTCGCCCTTGCTACGACAGGGTCAGCACGCGGCATACGTACAAGGATGCAACCGGACTTACTCGTTGAAGCCGACGTAATCGTTCTTCATGGTACCCCAGTGGCGCCAACGGAAGGCCACATGGGGCGGTCCAGAGTAGACTTCGAGGACCTCCCAGGCAAAGGTAGGCATCATGCGCTTGAAGGTCTTGTGGCTGGAGGCAAAGTCGGAGTTCTCCGGGCTGTAGTACTCGTTGGGCGAGATGATGGCGTTGTAGGTGCCGACCTTCAACATGTGCTCGGCGCTCTGGGGCGGGTTGCCATTGATGGCAAAGGTGTAGTTGGGGGCATCAACGGTCCTCCAGTCTTCGATGCGCGGCTTGAATGAGGCTTCGATCTCCCAGTTCTTGACAAGGTTCTCGACCATCTGGATGAGGCTCCCGGACTGATGGTTCATCTGCTTGGCTAATTTCTTTGGTCAGTCCTGATTCACTTGACAAGGGGTTGTCATGCATGCAAGCTTTGACAGTAAGCAAGGAGGGCCGGGAAGGTGAAGTGACACAAGGTCGACACCGGGAAGCGTTGGCAGTAAGCAGACATGGAGGACGACGCGTGGAGGGAGTCGTATGCAGCGGAGAATAGCTGCGCTGCAATGCAGCCGTCCTAACGTGCATGGTGCAGGAGGCGAAAAGCACAAAGAACACGAGGCTCCCACGTGGCCGAGCACAGAATGGGGCGATCGATCGTCTTCATGATGCAAGGAAGTCCGGGGAGGTGATGACATGTGCTCCCATAGACTTACTTTCGGCGTAGACCTTGCGCGTCTTGGAGTAGTCCGGCGGGCGGCCGTACCTCCACTTGACGTCCTGGTCCTTCAGGACGGCATCGGCGTCGGCGAGATAGTCGGGGATGCCAGCTTGCTCCTGCTCGGGCGGCGCGGGTTGGGGGTCGGCGGCAGCCATTGCGGAGGGCATCGTGGAGTGCGGTGGACGAGCTTCAGCGGGCGGCACGGGTGGCTCGCGAGGAGGGTGCAGATGAGAGTGGAGTGGACGAGGGAGGGAGGTGTGGAGGAATGGGGAGCAGTGATGGAGGGCCGTCTGCGTTGATAAATAGGCCTTCGCCCGGCGGCTTGGAAACGGCTAGAAGCACACACACAACGATGGGTGATAAGTCCGTGTCCGGAATGCGGTCGCTCTCGACGATAGAGCTGCATGCTTGACAATGATAGGAGGCGCTGCGAGGCCACAAGCCATGTCTGGGCTGTGGACACGCCGTCCAGGGTTCACAAGCTTGTGCGACGCGACGCCTCTGCACCTCACTGCAAACAACCCTACCGCTCTAGCATGCCCGTCACCATCCCGGCGGCCGATCCGACGAGTCGCAGGCCGCGGGGCGAGACACGGGCGGGCGGGCGGCGAGGATCGATCGTGGTGGAGGCCGGGGTTCGCAGGGGCTCGCAGGGGCTCTCGCAAGCGGTTGTGGGGCTGCAAGGACGTCCCTGGCCGCGGGCTCACGGGCTGCCCACGCGCGGCACGCACGCCGCCAACCGCAATTTTCTGGACGCGCTCTGCTCCGCCACCGCAACCGCCTGCACTTCCACCGCGCTCCTTTCAGCATCGTCCTCGTCCTCAATCGGCCGCGCCTGCCGCATTCCTGCCCAGTTGCACCAGTAAGATGACGCCCATTCTTCCGCAAACAAAGTGTGGCATCACGAAGCGTGCCCTGTACCACCGCCGCCCCGGGAATCGCTGAGACGACTCCTGCGCTTCTCCACCGGCCTGCTGCCCTTCCCAATCGGCTGCCTCCGCGCCGTAGGGCTCCGCCAGGCAATCAACACCCAGCAGCGAGCGTTGCTGGTGAAACCGCCCACTGCACCTCAATCTCCATCCCAGACAGCCACGTTGTCAGGCAACGCTTCCCCGCCGCCCGGACGTCATATCTGATGTGATCCGTCGCTTTCCCCCTCAACAACAGAGAAGTGTTACACCAGGACGCAAACCCACAACCCTTCCCATCCTGTGCAGCTGCGACTCCTGTACACCGCCATTTGCGGCCCATCCTGTCCCGCCGACCTGGTCCACCGGTCAACATCCCGGCCTGATGGCAAATCTCGCGTGGCAACCCATCGCTGCGGTAGCTTGTTCGATCCCGTACACGGCAGCCCCATGGCGCCTGCGAGCAGCACGTTGGCCGTCGCCCTGCCATTACGTGCATCTGCACCCTCCATACGATCCCCGACCTCCGAGACGAGACCCTCTGCGCCTGCGTGGGTAAACGCCATGCACGCGGAGGGGCTTGAATATGCGCCATGTGCAATATCAAAAGCAAGCACCTCGCGTGAGCGCCCTCCTCGTTCCCTGGCTTCCCGCATTCCCCGATCCCGGAGTAATCTAAGACCCAATCCTTCGCTAATCGCCTGCGTGGCATCAGCCTGCCTGAGAAAACTTTTCCCTGCCTCCGCGCAACGGCCACGATGCATTGCGGAGATACTGGCACTTCCACGTTACTTTTCTCCGTGGCCAGAGACTCAGCCCACACCCCCCTAGCTGACACGGCCCCAGTCTCGGGGATAGCTTCTGATAAGGCTGGCTTGTGGCTTCTCAAACTCCTCGAACTGTATGTCTCAGCGTGATCGGAATGGAACATCGGGGCGCGTCATCTCGAGGCGTTCTTGGCCTCGACTTTTATTTTTGCTGCCGTCCACTCTCGTCACGGCCGACTCGAAGCTGCTTTTGAGCGCCTCTCTTTCTGTCTCGGACTATCGATGGTGATCCTGCCATTAGCAGAAGAGCCTGCTTGATCTCAGCCATGGCGACTCTATAGCTTCGGACAAAGTGCCAAACTCAACAGCACGGGAGCAAGCCTTCTGGAAGCCGAATCTGCGGAATCACAAATCCGTCCAGACCGCGACATGTGTAACTGATATTCCAACCGAGCCGGCCGCCCCCCATTCAAAAGATGATGCCAGCTGTCAACGACGCGTCATTGACATTCGAATCCCCCCCGGCCACTTGTATGCAATTGAAGTGCTAGCCGCAATGGTCAACGAAACAACGTCCATCTCACTTGGCATCAGTGATGTTGGCTGGTATTGCCACCGCCACTTCCATCTTTAGTAACCTGGACGATATTCCTCTCTTGTGTGATGCACAATTTCTCGGCAGAGTGATGGCTTTTTCCTGACAATAATCTTTCTGGAAATGTACATGTCACCACCATCCTGTGCAATGTCGCTTGCCACACGCCCTTGGCACACCTGTCTCAGCCCTTTCCTTCTCTCCACATTATTCATGCAGGCATCCGCGCAGACGACAGCTGTGTTTGTCTCCTGCTCACACCCCTTCGACGGGGCTTACACCACAACGGTGTCTGTGCCCCGAAAGGTTTGGTCACCGTCCCGCATAGCCCACGGTTGGTGAGTGCACCAAGACCGATATCCAGAACCAAAAGGCCAACTATACTCTTCTCATTTCTTTTCACATCCATTGACACTCGGGGCCAGGTGCCGTGGCGTTGATCGAGGAACTCGGGGCCTTGGATGTCAAGTTCTGAAATGTCTCTCCCTATTCCTTTGAATAGGATTAAGCACGTGGAGGCTTTGCATTAGTGTGCTGTACTTCTCTGGACCCTTCGTCGATGGTAAGTTGAGCCGAAGACGTTTCAGGTCAGCATTCGATGTTTACCATGGCGTTGGCCACGTAGCTCGCTCTGGACCGCCATGACGGAAGTGCAAGACAAAGAGCATACGACGTTGGGCGAGCAGTCGTGTTCATGCTATTGGGATCGGGCACCCCAGTATAACGAGTCTCCTGCGGACATTATCTTCAGGCTTTGGTTGGATAGCAATCCTCTACAAAGCAGCAGGCAAGGCAAAGGCAGCATCGCACACCGGCGCTTACCAGCTTTAGCCCCGTGGCCCTTGGTTATCTGGAGCCAGGCATAGCACGCATGGGCCTCTTACCGTTACAAGCAGCTTGTGCGGTATCACGTTGCGCTGTGCCTCCCTCCATGACCGAACGGCCGAGGCGTATGGTCGACCGAGCTCTCGATGCCGCCACTCAACTTGCTACGCTGTAGCGTCACGGCATATGCTTCGCGTCAGCGGGTGCGCAAGACGAAGAATCATGTCACCGAGGTGTCAAACAGGCATATAGTTTACTTTTCCCCGCGTCTTAACGGCAGCTAAATCATGCGCTCAAAGCGGGTTGGCTCGCTTACGCATTGGGCGGTCGTACTACTCAATTCCTCACAGCCGGTTCAGCTTAAATCTGCACAGTAGATTTTCTTCCGCCGGTCCCCGTTAGTGACTGTGTCTAGCGTCCCGAAAACGGTTACCCGGTAGTCGCCTGGCCAGGCAGCAGAAAGGAGACCTAACCAATAGAAGCAGTCAGCTTCCATGATAACTGTCCTTATTAGGGAACCGACCGGCAGATCAAGGATCACCAAACTCTTGCCATGACCGGTCATCTTCGATGCCCGCGAACCTGCAAATAACGGCCGGGGTCGGGCTCACGGAAGAGAGATGCACGACACGAAAAAGCTGCGGGAATTATCTTCATTCGCAACATAATGCCCAAAGCTAATAACCGATGAACGCTCGGCGGAGGGAGGAATACCCCTGTTCAGATCGTCGCGTGGCAGCGGCATGCAGCAGGTCGGCGATTACATCGCCGCGCACATGACACCCTTCGACTCCGTCTTTCTTGGCCTGAAACCTCCTTTTAGGCGTGCGTCAGCAACATGCAAGAGAAAAGGACAAGACCTCATCACCTTAGCCCTTGGAATGTGCCAAAACTCGCAGGTGATGGAAAAAGAAAAGAAATTGTCCGCTGCACGCGGTGTAGACGCCCGATAGAACGGTTTCCCCGTGCAGATTGCAGGTCAAGATGGAGGGCAGAGACGATAATCCAGCAATTGGCTGGACGCATGGCAGAGGCTTTTGATTGAGCCTCGACGAACTGTTTGACAGGGATCGCACATGCCTGTTGCCGTGCAGTGCAGGGCGGCTCGTTTGTCAATAGCGCCGACGGGAACTCATCTATTAGCCCTATTTCTATTACAGGGCAGAGCCGCCAGGCCCAGAAGCATCCCGTCTCTTAGTTCTAGACCTTGCAAAGGGGAGCATCCAGGATAGGCCCCGAGTTGATCTGAGGCTGTTATTGTTCACAGATGCGGGCCACCGAGAGCCTGGTGGCTGGTGGATGACAAGGCTTGCTTACTGCGAGGACAACTCATCAGGTAAGACGGCGGAACATGCAAGCAGTATATCTGTATTATCGAACGCCGTCGGACAAAGCATGCCGTTGGCTGTCAACGCTATCCCTGCGTTGCTTACTTGACTGTTTCCTTGCTTTTAGGCAATCCTTTACCGCGCGGGCGGGATGATTATCATCGAGACGGGCGTGCGGATGAGCTGCGGCGATCGGAAGGGAGCACGGCATCATCCGCGCTCGTGGTTTCTGCGTGCAATGGCTGCAGGCAAGCCAGTCATCTCGGGCTGCAGTCGCGTGCTCGAGGGCGGAGGGCGGAGTGGGGAGCAGCAGCACGCGTGCGTTGACGCGGCAGCGCGGCGCAGTGATAGGGTCAGCACGGGCAAAAGGGCACACGTGCGGAGCCGGCTCACACAGCATGCGCGTCTTTCGAGAGATGTGGTGTTTGCATAGTGCCTGAGGCCGCCGGAGCTCGGGCTAGGCGAGATCTAGTGGGAGCCCGGGCACTTATGACGCAATTGCCGGTCGATCAAGGAACACCCGACCCGTTGTTGGCTGTTGAGAGACTGCCCTCTTCACCTCGACAACTGCCTCATCATGGGTTTGCGCACCAACCGTATCAGCAGGTCTATCCTGCGCGCCGTCTTCGATCCCAAGAACTCTTCCGACGGCGCCAAGCCCAGCCTTCTCGCCCGCATCCTCGCATTCTTTGCCCTCTTCCAGCTTGTCATTAGGCGTTTCCGCCCTGATGACTTCCGCAAGCTGCGCAGAGATGCTTGGCAGCTTGATGGCGACGAGTACCGCGAGAGCTTCCGCCTCGCCAACCGTCGCGGCGCCGCCCTCAAGCCCATCGGCGACCTGGGCTATTCCGGCTCCACCTTCTTTACCACGCCCAACGACAAGTTCCTGATCAAAAGCTTACCCCGCCGCTTCGAGCACACCTTCTTCTCTCGCGATCTGATTGACCCCTACATCCAGCACATGCACGCCTTTCCGAACTCTCTGATCGTCCGCATCACTGACTTTCTCGAGACCATCGGTCCATCTATCGGCGCCAGTGTCCTCGGCACCGCGCCCGCACACCACGTTGTGATGGAGAACGTGCTGTACGGAAAGGATCATGATGAGGAGAAGGACCGCTGGGAAACGTTCGACCTCAAGCCCGCCAGCTACTTCTACCCCGAACGCGACATCGCTGACGGGCACCTGGCTCCTGAGTCCGTGAAGGAGCGCTTGGTCGACACGTTTCCAGACAAGATCAGGGTGGCGCCAGAGCAGCGCGATGACCTGTTGAATGCTCTCAAGAAGGACACGGACCTTCTGTGCAGTGCAAACGCTGTTGACTACAGCCTTTTCCTGGTAAGGTATCCAGCAGAACCCGAACGCCCTGTACCTTTCGTGAAGGCAAGGAATAGCCAGTGGCGGCACGGCGTGAGGAGCACCGACGGAAAGTGGATGTACCGCGTCGTGCTGCTGGACTTTTTCTGGGCAAAGCACAAGACGCAGCCAAAGATGATGACGAAATTGGTGAAGAGCTTCAACTTCTTTGCGAAGAAGGGCCCTATGAGCATCACGACTAGCCCAGAGGAATATCGCGAACGATTCCTGAACATGGTCAAGGGTTACATCGAGGACCAGCAATAGTCTGGTCGCAACCCCGGAAAGTCTCAGTCGCCACCTGCACCCGCTCCCTGTCGAAGCGCTGGGAGCGGTCGTGCCTTGCTGACACGCCAATTTCCTTGTGTTATTATCGCCTCCCCTGCTACGTTTTTGCTTGCTTGCATCCTGCGTCAGCCTGATCTCTGGCTTGCTTGCTTCCCGCTTCCTGCACCAAAGATTTCCTGGCCAGCAGACCTGGCACGACAGACTGCTGCACGGCTTCTTGCCGCTTTCTGGAACACAGCCTCATTAGTTTGTTCATTCTTCTCTGTTACTCTTCAGCGTTGTTTTCTCCAAATTTGGCGAGTGTACGGCATGTACCTCTTTTCAGATACCCCTGCGCCACAGCTTATCGAAGATCGATCACGGATTCGTACCCCTGCTATGAGAAGGAAGACGGAAGCTCCCTGCTCCCTTGCTCGGATCACACTCTAAGTCGCTATCGTTTACAATAGACAATTGATGGGATGAGCTGAGACAATACCGTTGGTGAAGTATATCTTCTGGCCAGGATTGCGGCGAGCTGCATGAAGGTCCGCGCCCTTCGTGCGCCTTACGGCCGACCTTTCCATCTTTCCCCGAGGCTGTCACATTTTCACCAAACTTAGGCGCCCGAAGGAGAACCCGGGACCTTAGCGCCTTCCTTGTCTGTTTCTTTTATGCCGTTTATTGAATCGCCGAAAGAGCGCCTGGTCGAAAAAGACTAGAATGGTAAATAGTCAGGACAACTGCTGGTTGGTTGTTTGCAGCTAACGATTCAATAAGCTCTTCAAGCCATGTCAGATTTCGCAACTGCCATTGATATTGTCTTAGCCACTGCTTAGCTCCCATTCGTTCATTATCTGTTTCATTCTGAGCCTGGCAAATATGCGCGTGCTCGAATGGCGGAGCGCGAGCGCGAAGGGTGGCAGAAAAGCGTAACGAGTAACCCCTGCCATTGGAACTGGCGGGGGTGAGCAACGCGGGCGATGCGCGTGCGAAAAAGAGGAAGCGGGTAGGTGCATCGGGGAAGTACTTGTTACCGCCAGCCACGTACCGGAAAGTACAGAGGCCCAACCCCCAGCGTGCTGGGTGAGATGAAGCCCTCCGTTACACTTGCTTTTGGCGCTTTCTTTCGTCGTCGAAAAGATGCCCCCCGCCGCAGCCGCAAGCTGGACACTCGCAAGCTTTCGCTGCATGCTGTCGTGACGCTGCCTGCTGCTCTCTTTCGTCCCTTACGACGGTGCTGTGGCACGTACTCACTGCCGTCTTTTCCCAAATCTGAGACTCGTCCACACCACACCCTTGCGCAAAGCTCTCTTTTTGCTTTCTCTTTTGCCCGTTTCTACAACGCTTTGGCCAACTCATATGCAACAGACCCCTCCCAATATCACCTGATCAGCGGAGCCGCTTTGGTGGAGGAGGGGGCGACAGGAAAGAAGCATAGGCCTATGATGCAGGTCTCACAAAGATTACCCGGAAACACTTCCTGCGATCCGCTTACCCTTGGCTCAAGCCTGCGAACATCTAACTTTCCCGATCGCATCGCAGCGGCACGGCTGGCTTACGGACGTATTTTTGCTGGGGTTATTTTTTTCGCCTCTTTCACCCTTCTCATTTTCTCCCTCCCCTGCTGCCACCCCGTCCAGCCCGCCCGGGTAGTGATAAGCCAGTCAGCCAGCCACTAAAGGATGTGAACACTCCCCCCCTATCACACATTTTAACTTCGACCTCAAAACACAGCCACCTCGGGAGTCAAATAGTGAGGCGAGACGCGGGGAAAAAAAAAAAACAGCGCAACGTCATGATAATGAAGACGAAAAAGAAAAAAAAACAGGACTTCCCAGACCCATTCTCAGCTCGTTAGTTGGGGCTTCTATGGCGCTTTCGCCTAAGTACCTCTCTGCTGGGTTTTTACTGTCGCACTTGTTGGGTCTTTCGTAAGTGGCACTTGTGTGCTCACAGCTGTGACGGCTGTGATACATGCTGGTACCGATGGCCATGGGCGAAAATTGTACAGCCCAGCCCGCTAAAGCTGCTTTTATTGAAATTGGGTTAGATTGGTGGGAGCATTATGCAGTAGTCGTGCATGCAGTCCCTTCTCGCAGCCGATGGCTAGCGTGAGGAATAATAACAAAACGTAGGTAGCTAAAGCTATCGTCCGGACGTAAATGTGTAATCATTAATTCGAAATTTACGTCCGGACGATAGCTTTAACTATCCACGTATGTTTATTTTCTAAGAAAGAGCTGAGGTATAGTTCTACTTAGGTTCTTGCCATTCTTTATGCTAGCCATAGGCTGCGAGAGGGGACTGTATTTAATGTGCACATTGGCATACCAGTTCGATATTACTCTTCTTCTTCATCGTCATCTTGATATTTTTTTTTCTCTATGCACATCAGGTTTTAAGAGGCTTATATCAAGAGCTAACGGCCTATACTTTATATAATAGATCTTAAATAGCATAGTTGAACGTAACGTCGCAACAAGGCACGAGGGCGGAGAACTATAAGATACTTAAATTCGTATGTAGGGAAAGATGCATACTTTATGCTTTTTACGATTTTGAAATGAAGCGATTGACTACGATGACTTTAGACCGTATTTATCTAAGCCTGTAAAAATCTGTAAAAACAGGTGGAAGGAGTGAAGATAGTACATAAATTAGTCGAGATACTTTAGTGAATGGGTTTGCCTTTCTTCTTGTGAAATCTCTTTACGCGTCATTCTGTTCCACTTCAAGTAAATAGCACGACACCGAAAATAAACTAGATTTCCTGCTACGTAGCTCCAGGATAGTGCGAAACAAGTAAAACCAAAACCCCTAATCGTCAAGAGTAGAGAACAGATGTGCATCATTCTATCATCAAGCCCGACAGATGTAGGACCGCCGGTAATTAAATCTCTCTGATATTCTAGTCGTAAAAACATCCCAATATTCCTCCATCTCAGACAATCGTACCATAACCTCTTCCAGTTCCTATGAGATCCGGAGGCCGGGCGGACATAGCAGATAGTTGTTACCAGACTACCCCTAAACACATACCTATACCTCACATCTGTTTCTCTCACTTTCCGGAAGGCTACACTGCAAGGCCTATGAGTAGTGATGGTCCTCCTCTTTCAAGGAATCTGCTCTCTTATCCTCTGCAAGAGTGGCTCACGCTCGCCCCTCTCCGCTTCTCCACTGTGCGGATACGGCATCCTTAGGTATGCGCCGTTCTCGATCTTCCTGACTTGCCAGGTACCATCCTTCACCGCATCGTCAAAGAATTGCTGGTTCTCCTCGAAGCTTCGACCGCCGCTCTCGGGTAGGTACGCCCAGGTCCAAAGACCGGCAATGGCATTTGAAGCGGCGAAGACAAGGAAGAGCCAGTAGCGCAGGTTGTTGAACATGATGGGCGTCAGTAGGGTGACGGTGAAGTTGGCGAGGCCCCAGATGACAACGCTGATGGCGGCGGCTTGAGCGCGAGCGGTGGTAGGATAGATCTCTGTGGGAATTAACTGTAGAGTTCAAGGTCAGCCGAAATAAGATCCACTAAGGCGTAAGCGGTGGGAAAATGGTATGTACCCAGACAGTAGCCAGCCAGCCAATGCCGAAGGCGCCCGTTGCTACGTAAAGTGTAACGATGCCTGGCACAGAGAAAGCAATAGTAGGAACGCCGAGAGATGCCGATTTGCCCTGGGAGTTCATGGATAGGCCTCCGAAGATGGCAAGAAGGAGGAAGCAGGAGGTCAAAACCAAACTGCCGCCGAGCAATAGCTTACGTCGGCCAACGGCATCGATGAGCAGCCAGGCGAAGGTCATGAGGAAGAAGTAGGAGACGTAGTTGCCCATTGTCAAGTATTCAGCATCACGGACATCGAAACCAAGCAGCTCAAATATCTGAGGACCATAAACGGATACGGCTCCATAGCCAGTAAGAGCCTGTGCACCATTAGACCCAAGTGCAACTTTCGCAGAGCAACCACATATGCCTTACCTGGTTGATTTGGCCCATGATAGTGACAACGGTTGGGTGGAATTGCGGGTGACCGGGCGTGAGCATGTTCAAGTAGGTTACCTCCTTGTCTGCTTCTCGCTCATGGCTTTCTTTCAGATCCTCAAACTTCTCCTTGCCGTTCCTGGGATCAATATCCTCGCAAGCCTTCTTCGCATCCTCTTCTCTTCCGTGGTAAATGTAGTATCTGGGGCTTTCCGGAAGAAGCTCGATGCATGCGAGGAGGAGGATAGGATAGGCTTGCATGACGATGATGGGAATGCGCCAAGCCCATTGGTTGTCCTTGCCCAAGGCAACGGTCACGCCAAGATTGATTGCGAATGCCATGTTCAATCCGAAGATGTTCATCTGGAATTCCTGGCCCATGGCTCTTCCTCTCTGCTTGGTCTCGGCCAGCTCAGCGCTGTAGACAGGGATCACGCTGTCGATGCCGCCAACTCCCAAGCCCATGATGACACGTCCGAGAAACATGACCTCCAGGGCTTTTCTCATGCTGCCGAGGCCGGCTATGAACATGATGAAGTTTCCCAAGCTGGCGGTTGCCAGGCAGAAAAAGATGGCGCGCTTGCGGCCGAATTGATCGGCAAACCAGGAGAAGAAGACAGCGCCGACGGAGCAGCCCAGATAATAGACAGATACAATGATACCAACGAGCGGAGAATCACCAGATATGCGCATGCGAGAGAGGTAGTCATGGTTGGTATTGATCAGGGACATCATACCCTAGAGAATCAGTGGACAGCTGATTCGACATTGCCCGCCGATGCTTACCTGGTCATAGCCGTATAGTGCAATAGCGGTGGAAGAGAAAAGCACGACTTGAGCTTGCTTGCTGCCGCTTAACGACTTGAGCCGCGACCACAGGTACGACATGATTGCGGCACGGGAAGGAGAAAGTCCAATGCAGATGGATTGTGGAGCCGGAGGCTTAGAGGTGTGGGCGGGAGTGAGTAGGAGAGAAAGAGGAATGAAGGGACGGAAAGACCGAGATCACGATACAGAAACATGGCAGGCGCCAGGGTGGGGAACACAAACGGCGAATGGGCTGGAGCTATGACGGCAAGCGCGCAGAACTCCGGCGCGAGAAGAGAAAAACAAAAAGGGAACGCAACCATCGATCAGATCGAGGCCAATCCTGTGACCTTTGCTTGCCGTCGTCGGCTGATGAAGATGACGCAATTGCCTATTACTTCTCACCGACGGACCTGCTTGAACCGATCGCCCTGCATAATTCGCTGGGAGGCTGGGCGCCAGCCGCACCACGAAGCGACGGAAATGTGCGGATTCGAGCGGCTCGTTAGGTAATACTGGCGGTATGCTAAAAGGTGGAGAGAATCGCTACTGGAGCAGGTCGGAATCAGATGCTGACAGTGGTAATAAAGCAAGCACTAGCCATAGGAAGTCCGCGAACGGCGAAAAGCACGTGCGCCAGCGAAAAACGTGGCCGATAGTCGACGGTCTGGCCTCCTACTCGCAGTCTTTCTGCCGCTCATCCCGCAAGCCAGGGATGGCCGGGCGCTGCTTTCTCCGGTTGATGGGGAATCGAGGTCCGGCGCTGGAGATTGGCCTTGCTCTGGTCTGCGATGAAATGCATACTTTGCTGCGACCGTACCAATTCCACTGGCTGCCACAAGCTACACGGCCTGTATCTCCGGGCTGCCATGGAGGGATACGCGCAGTGGCAGATTCAGAACTACAAGCGTTAAATCTCTGCGCGCAAGCTTCAGTTTGGGTTGAAAGCGCTGTGTTGACGATCGGCCTGACATCCCCGCAGCAAAAGTGGATGCCGCTCTTTCACCGCTCTCAGGGGTGCCCCTCCACAGCTCAACACCAAACCTCTGCGCCAAACCCCAGCATTCCGTATCCGCATCTCACCAAACCCCAATTAGAAAAAGAAGAGCTTGGAGTGCATCATCATGGCCGAAGAAGGATCCGGGCTGGACGTGTCGGCGCGCGACCTGCGCTTGGAGCAAGCTTTCTACGGCGCCATCATCCACTCAGTCACACCCACCGAGGTCCAGATATGCCACAAGGGCCTGCTGCTGGTCGGGCCCGACGGTCGGATTGCGCTATTCCGCGAGAGTGTTGAGAAGGCCCAAGTCGCAGCGCTCATCGCCGAGTACGGCACGGGCGCCGGGTCGCTGCGCATTCGCTACCTGGAGCGCGGCCAGTTCTTGATCCCTGGATTCGTCGACACGCACAACCACGCCCCTCAGTGGGCGCAACGTGGTACAGGCCGCGGCCTGCTGCTTCTTGAATGGCTCAACGAGATCACCTTTCCGCATGAGGCCAAGTTCGCCGACCCGGCATACGCCCGCAAGACCTACTCGTCCTGCGTTGACGGCTTCCTGCGCCAGGGCATCACGACAGCCTCGTACTACGGCAGCCTGCACGGCGAAGCAACCCAGATTTTGGCTGATCTGTGCCTGGAGAAGGGCCAGCGCGCCCTTATCGGGAAATGCAACATGAACCAGAACGCGCCCAAGGAGTGCTGCGACGCCGACGCCCAGGAATCATTGCAAGTCACTAAGGACTTCATCGCCCATGTCCGCAAGATTGACCCGGAGCACAAGGTTGTCACGCCTACTCTGGCGCCCCGCTTTGCCATCTCATGCGACCGAGAACTTCTCACAGGCCTCGGCGAGATCGCCAAGGCCAACCCCGACCTTCCCATCCAGACGCACTTCAACGAAGCCGAGGATGAAATCCAGCTCACCAAGACACTGTTCCACGAGTTCAGCAACGAGGCAGACTTGTATGAGAACTACGGTCTGCTCAACTCTCGCTCCATTCTTGCCCACTGCATCTACCTCGAAGATTACGAGGTTGACAAAATCGCCGAGTTGGGATGCGGCGTTGCTCACTGCCCTATCTCGAACACAACCATTGGCGGCTTCATGGCCGCACCAATCCGCCAGTACCTGCGCCGTGACATCAACGTCGGCCTGGGCACCGATAGCGGCGGCGGCTTCTCGTCGTCTATCCTCGACGCCATGCGCCAGGCCTTTATCGTGTCAAAAGCGCGAGAGGTTGCTACCGACGGCGCCGATCCGGCACTCACCCTCAGCGAAACCTTCTACCTGGCGACTCTGGGCGGTGCCAAGGTCTGTGGCCTCGGACACAAGGTTGGAAACTTCGCAGAGGGAAAGGAGTTTGACGCCTTGGAGATCCATACGATGGGCGCGGGTGCGGGCATCATTACGCCGATCGAGGAGGAAGACGACATGCCTACAGTGTTCGAGAAGTTCCTCATGACAGGAGACGACAGGAACATTGCAAAGGTGTACGTTAGGGGAAGGTCGGTCAAGGCATGAAGTTACGAGCTATGTGGAGCCCAAGCAGATATCCAGAAGTAGACGAAAACCACACGAGAATTCCAATGCAATTTCTTGCGAATATTGCTGTAGCCGACAATGAAGTGGATGGTGCTTATGGCTGTGCATGCGGGGAGAAGCACGGCCAGCGGTAATCGCGATTTGCGGTGGGTACTGCTTGCCTAAAATAGGAATGCCTCGACAGCAGAGTGAGGAGAGTGTACGCTTCCAGAGAACAAGAAGAGTGCGCGTACAGGCTGAGTCTGGGCGTTGAGTTGATGTGTAATTGAGAAATCCAGGCGAAGTCCTTGACTATGCGCGGGAGAGGATGAGCAAGACTAAGTCATTTTGTAACCCACTGTGCCTCGAGGCCGTGAATGTGACGTCGAACGCCGATCCAGGGAGCCAAAATTTCGTGACAGCTTGGCGCAGTGGGATGGTGAGCTGCGCTGCGGCCCGCCCAGCGCTAGCAGGCTGCTGGCAGGCATGAAGCTCATTTCGCGGGCGAGAGAGAGCGATAGCGCAGCGCAGCGATAGGGGCGGGGTTCGGCAGCAGCGGCCGCACCAGCCACAGCCGCCACGGATGTGCAAGGGACCACGAGGCTCAGTGACGCACTGAAGCGCCGCCAAGAGAGTGGGGAGATCGCAATCTCTGGTTGGTTTGTCCCCATTGTTTCATCTTCATTTGCTGCCGGCCAGCCGCATCCAGCGAAACATCCGCCCACTCCCTCCTGCACTTTTATCACTCGCTGCAAGACGCCGTTCTTTTCTGTCGTTCCTTTGCCTCCAATTTCCTGTTTTCCGCACCCCAACTTCTGCAGCAACCAGGCGTCGTCCCGGTCGCGCGCGTCCATCAGCCCTACGCGGCGCCTTTCTTTACCACCCCCTTGTCTTGACTTGAGCCTCGCGGATTCGCCCGGCTCAGGCTAACCCAGCCGCTCAATTTCCCGCAATCGCAGCCTGGTGCTGCGCGGCCAAATCCACCCACGCTGAGCGTGCTGTCCTCGATGCCTCATCCATCACTCACCATGGCGTCTCCTATGGCATTAGGGAGACGCGATATCACCGGCACCATTGACGGCGTCAAAGAGTCCTTCAGCTCGTGGGACGCGTGCATGTCCAAGGCCTACTGCAAGTGAGTCGCCGTTCCTCCATCGCACGCGCGGCGCTGATACAAGTTGCAGATGGCCCGTTATTGCTGGCATTGCCGTCGCCGGACTTCTCATCTTCTCCATCCTGTGGTGTTGCGGCCGCTGTCTCTGTTGCGGCGCCGAATGTTGCTGCAGCTGCTTGAGTTGCTGCAATAAGTGCTGTCCCGGTCCTCGGAAAGGCCATCGCCGTGTCGAGTCGCCGCCGCCTGCTGCCTTCCCTAACAACCAGCAATACCAGTCTGCCCCGCCCATGTATGCCGGCCCAGGATGGAACCAGAACAGCGCCCCCCAGTACGCCACCTTCGATGTCTCCAGCGGCGATAAGAAATTCAACGAGGACGCCCTGCCACCAATGCCTACCTGGGAAACCGCCAAGAGCAGCAAAGTCGAGGTTCACGAGGAGCAGGTGAGGGAGCATCCGGACGATATGGAGCTGCAGAAATTGGACATGAAGCCAGGAGGCTCCCCCACCAACAGCAGCGTCGGTCCCAGCCCGGTGAATACCCGCTCTCCTGCCCCGCCGTCCGAATACGGCCTCCCTGTCCAGCCACGCCCTATTCACCCGGCAAACTCGAACTTTGTGAACGACTTCAAGAGCCCGAGCCCGTACCAGAGCGAATTCAATGTCGGCCAAGACCAGCCCGCCTATTTCAACGGCCAGCCGCAGCAGCCTTACGGAATGCAGCGACACGCTTCCCCGGCACCGTACCAGGATCAGAACCAGCCTTATCATTATGCCAACGACCCCTACGGTCAGAACACCTATGGGTACGACCACGGCGCCGCAGGATACGGTCAGCAGTACGACACGGCGAGTAGCGTGGGAGGCTACGCGCCAAGCCAAGCACCCACTGGCTACGCGCCCTCGGGCTCTACGCGCTTCGAGCCGTCGATACACAACGCGTACCAGGATCCGTACCAGCGTGGGCCTCCTCCACCAATGCCACCCATCGATAGAGTCGGCACAGCCAGCCCGTACCAACCCTTCGGCCAGCCTGCAAGGCCGCCCGTCGAACGCGCCGCAACCGCCAGCCCCTACCAGCCTTTCAACAACGGCCCCAGGCCGCCAGTCGAGCGTTCGGCGACGGGGAGCCCATGGGAGCGATTCGGTGGCAACAGAAATCCTGCTGGGTACTGAGAAGGCTGACAATGTCTGTGCTGCGACTGGCGCTGTATCATCCTTGCAAATCTGTTTCATTGTATCCTTTTTCTCATGCTTAACCTCATCATGCCGACCCTCGACTTTGCACCAACATTTTGTCATCATTCTCAGACGTCTCTTATCTTTGATCTTCTCTAGCGATACCCGTTTTTGTCCGACGACGCAGCTTATACACTTTTGAGACATAGTCGCTTGGCTTCCGTCGACTGGAGACTGTTGACGGAATCATTCCCGAAGAAACCTTGTGTTTTCTCTTCTCTTGTAGATATTTCCTTTTTTTTTTTTTTTTTTTTTTTTTTTTGC